>JUJX01000036.1:0-222139 GCA_000800745.1 Diaporthe longicolla
GGGCGAGCCGGTCCGCCACGGACTCGCCTCGCTTTTTCGTCGTCTTCTGGTGGGCGCTGTTTGCCTGCGCCTGGGCCTTGGCCACGTAGCCGACGGCCTTTACCATGCCCAGGTCGATGCTGACCCCGGCTTGCCCGCGTGCCCTGCGCTGTGCGGCAAGGGCGTCCTGAAAGGCACACCCGGCCGCGTAGTTTGCCTGGCCCGCTGCGCCCATGACGCCCACGAGGGAGGAGAGCATGACGAAGAAGTCCAGCTTGGGGCCCTTGTCGTCGCCGTCGCCGTGGCTGCCGTCAAGCTCCACGTGGAGGTTCCAGCTGCCCTGGACCTTGGGCAGCGTGGCGGCCCGGAAGTCCTCGACGGTCATCTGGGCGACCAGCGAGTCCTGGAGGACCATGGCTGCTTGGATCACACCACGCACAGGTGGCATCTTGTGTACCTGGCGGCACGTGTCCAGTGCGCTGTGCAGCTGGGCGCGGTCCGAGATGTCGCACGCTGCGTGTTGGATCTGGACCTCGTCGTCGGTTTCCCGTACGAGCTCCTCGAGGAATTCGCGAGATGATGAAGCCGTCCTCGACAGCACAATCAGATGTCGGGCTCCGTGCAGGATCAGCCACTCGAGCACACACCGACCCAGGCCTCCGGCGCCGCCCACGACGAGATACGACGCATCCGGCCGCAAGCTCTTGGGGTCTGCGCCCACGTCCTTGTCATCCGTGTTGGCCACACGAACCAGGTCTTTCTCACCGTCGACCGTCACCACGATCTTGCCCATGTGCTGCCCGCTCTGCATGACCCGGAAGGCCTTCTCAATGTCCGAGATGGGGTACGTGGTGATGGGCGACACGGGCGACAGGCCCCCGTTGGCAAGCAGGTCGGCGACCCTGCCCATGACCCGCGACATGGCCTCGCCACGCCTCGCCTGCCACGTCAGCAGGTCCAGCGACGAGAAGGAACACCCGCGGGCAAAGGCGCCCATGTCGAGCCGGCTGCCCTGCTCAAAGTCGCGCTTCCCAATGTCGACGAACCGGCCAAACTCGGCCATGCAGTCGAAGCTCGCCTGCAGCAGCGTCCCCGACAGCGAGTTGAGCACCACGTCGACCCCCTTCCCCCCCGTCGCCGCCATGACCTGCGCCGCAAAGCGGGCGTCCCGGCTCGAGAAGATCTGCGTCTTGGGGTCGAGCCCGAACCGGTCCGCCAGCAGCGCCCGCTTGGCATCGCTCCCGGCCGTGGCGAGCACGCGTGCGCCCGCCCGCTGCGCCAGCATGATGGCCGCCTGGCCCACGCCCCCCGCGCCCGCGTGGACCAGCACCGTATCGCCATCGCGCACCCGCGCCGTCTCCTCGAGCGCCACGTACGCCGTGGCAAAGACGAGCGGCAGCGACGCGGCCTGCACGAAGCCCAGCCCCTGGGGCATGCGCATGACGCTGGTCCAGGGGGTGCGCGCGCGCGTGGCCCAGTGGCCCCTGAGCAGCGCGCACACGCTGTCGCCGACCCGCAGGCCCGGCAGGGCGGCGGCCGCGGTCGGGTCCAGCGCCGTGACCACGCCGGCGCACTCGAAGCCCATGACCCGGTTGGCCTCGAGCTGGCCCATGGCCACCATGACGTCGCGGAAGTTGAGCCCGAACGCCCGCGGCTCGATCTCGACCCACCCGGCCGGGAGGGGGTTGCAGCCCGAGGCCTGGTCCTGCGGTGTTTCGCGGCGGAAGAAGAGCGTGTCGATCAGCCCCGGGGTGGCGATGTCCATGCGCAGCGGACGCCCACCAGCGCTGGTACGGAAGCGCTGTAAGTCGTAGTCGACGCTGGTCGGGTCGGAAGTTGAAGGCACTAATTGTCTTTCGAGCTCAGTATTCAGCTTTGTGTCCTGGCACGCTCTGGGGACGTGGATGACACCCGCTCGCTCAGCGTACTCGAAGTCTGATTCTCGAGGGCTGGAGCTCGGCGATGTTGACGAGCCAGCCTGCAGGACACGCACGATGGCGGAGCTGGCTTGGGCAGTCCAAACAGACCCTCCCGAGGGGTCGAGATCGAGCGAGAGGTATCGCTTGTCGCCATGCTCGTTCCTCAGCGTGCGGAGGAACCCAAGGCTCAGACTAGCCCACGGTTGCTGCTGTATCTGGTCTTGGCCGTTGGGGCTCACTTCGTCGGTGAAAGTGTTGACGGCCCCGCGAGTAACCCACAGCAGTCCTTTGCACTGTGTGGCCATGGAAACGATGGCATCGAATTGCTTTGCGTCTTGTACCTTAGAGAGGATGGGGGTGTCGATCTCGCCCAAGAACACACAATATTTCCCCGTCAACTGTTCCGTCTGGAGTGTGTCGAGGGAGGCTACGATGCTATGGCCACCCATCGCTGCCGTGAGATCAGACTGGAACTGCTGAATCCATTCGGATGGGGGCGATGATGGTGGTGGTGGTGATCCAGAGCCAGTGGCGTCTCCCCCAACCACGATACACACTGACGGCGAGGGAACTAGGGCGTGGCTATCGTCCTCATCATCCACGCGGGTGGCAAGAATCGTGCTCACCATGTAGTACTCGCTACTCTCACAGTCGCGCACCTCGAGCTCGACCCCGCCGAGCCCCGTCTCGCGCAGCACCTGGTCCCAGAACGGCACCGTCAGCGAGGGCGAGAGCCGGCGCTCGGGCTCCTCGCTCAGCCACCAGCCGGGCAGCAGGCCAAACGTGAAGAAGAGGTCGAGCTGGTCGTTGGTCGTCTCCACCAGCACCAGCTTGCCCCCGGGCCTGAGCAGGCTCCGCGCGTGCCGGAGCGTCCGCCGGACGTTGGACGTGGCGTGCAACACCTGGCACGCCACCACGACGTCGTACGAGCCGCACTCGAAACCCTGGCCCGCCGGGTCGGCCTCGATGTCGAGCCTACGCCAGTCCATGATGCCCGCCCACGCGGCGAAGCGCTCGCGCGCGGCCTCGAAGAAGCCCGACGACACATCCGTAAAGTCGTACCGGCCGACCGTGGCCCCCTGCTCGGCCAGCCGGTCGAGGATGACCTGCGTGCAGCCGCCCGTGCCCCCGCCGATCTCGAGCACGCGGGCCCGCGGGTTCTTGTGCGCGGCGTGGCCCACCAGCTGCGCGGCCTGGGTGCTCGCGCGTGCCCACTTGAGCGCGCCCACGTAGTACCTGCTTAGGAGTTTGTCCTCCATCATCAGCTGCAGCGGCGCCGCCTGCCCGCGCAGCATGGCCAGCATGTTGGCGCCGCCCAGCCGCGTGAGCATCTCGCCGTTGACGCTCGCCTGGGCCACCCTCGTGCGGAGGGCCACCCGCTCCTCGGCGGTGTCCGCGAGCCAGCTGGCGCTCTCTTCGCGTCCCACGCCCAGCTTGAGTTTCCCCTGCGCGGCCATCTCCACCTGTGCCGACATCCAGGCGTGCAGCTTCTGGTGGTGCCACGCGAGCTGGTCTATGCGGTCGCCCGCCGTCTCCAGCGCCTCGATGGCCTCCTGGCAGTAGTGGATCGTGCAGCGGGCGAGTTCTTGCATGAGTGCCACCTCGGATGCGTCGACGGGTGTTTTCATCTGGTCGCGCAGCCAGTCGCGAGAGAGAAGGGTCATGTCAGGGCCCCATTTCCAGGAGATGCATCCTTGGTGTGGTGATTGTATTTGGTTTTGTTGTTGCTGTCCGAGCGACTGATACTCGAGTCCAGTCATCTCGGCTTGAAACCCATCATTGTTGCGAATACCAATGTCAACCGCGAACGATCGGGAGCTGGACTGCTTGAGACACGTGTGTGCGTAGAGTGGCAGGCTCCTGTAGCTGTTACTGCCACTGTCACCGTCACTTCCGAGGTATAGGCTGAGGTTCTTGATGCGCCGTGGCACCAACGCAGTATCCATCCACATCGCCGTCCCCGCCGTCGGCAGCGCGGTATATCCAGCCTGGAGCACCGAGTCGAGCGTGGTCGGGTGCACTACATGGCTCGACTCGTACCCTTTGGGCATCTCTGCCGCCGTGTTGGCGACGGAAAAGGACGTCAGGGACTCGTCTGTCTTGTGCCTCCGGCGGATGTGCGTGATGTTCTGAAACGGCGGGCTGTGGTGGATGCCAACCTTCCGCAGCGCCGCCCAGAGATCCTCGGGGTTCATGTCGCGCGTGTAGGCCTGGGTATCCCTCCACGCGGCAGTGCCTGGATAGATTGTGGCGTCGTCTTCTGCTGCACTGCGTATGAACCCGGTGCAGTGACGGATCCAGACACCGCCGTCGCCAGTCACGGAGCTGATCTCGAATTCGTACCAATCCCGCGTCCTCAATGACTGGTGACTGCAAGGACGCATCTCAAGTCGCGTCTCGATACCTGCGTGGTCATCTGGGATCACCAACGCCTGGGAGAACTCAACGTCCTGCAACCGGAAGCCAGACCTCCGGCCCGAGGAGGCTGGCATCGCCTGGGAGAATCCTTGGATGGCCATGCAAAGGAAGCCGGCACCCGGATACACCATCTTAGAGTCCACCACATGGTGGCGCGTCCAAGGGATGTCGGCCACACGGATTACGTGCCGCCACGTTGGCCTCGAAGCTGGCGATGTCACCTCCCGAGAGCCTACGAGGTCATGTGGCGCCGTGGGCCTCTGGAAGCTTTTATTGATCCGCGGCTCGATCAGGTAGCGGTTCTGGTTGTTCCAAGGATACGTTGGGAGGCTTGGTAGCACATGGACCTCGGGCGACCGGCCGCCGGGGAAGTTGACTGCGTCCATGTCGAGGCGATATCCCCGTTGAAGAAGCTCCGTGGCAAGTTTGTGCATCGTAAACACGGCACTCTTACCTCGTGATAGGCAGCTCGTGTACGGCACCGTCTTCCCCGCCTGGGCTGCCATGATTTGTTGGATCGGTCCCCCCAGTGCGCCATGTGGCCCAACTTCGAGAACCATGTCGACCTGTCCGTCGTTGGAACCGGGCAGCCCGAAGCACATGTCCGAGAAGGCGCTCTCAAACTCGACAGGCTGAAGCATGCTCTCTACCCAGTGCAGGGGCTTGGCCAACACATCCAGTTTGCCGAGTCGCCCACCCGTTTTCGGCGAGAAGAAGGCGACCGAGTCGTCCCTCGTGTCCCCGGGCTGCTGCAGCAGTCCCAGAAGCCCAGCGCCAAACAGATTCGCCATGGGCCGCATATGCTCCGAGTGGAAAGCCTCGGTGACCTTGAGCCGCCTGGCAAACACCTTATCCGAGACCAGCAGCTCTTCCAGACTGGCGACGGCTTCTTCATCTCCTGAGACCGTCACACTAGATGGGCTGTTGACACAAGCAACGGTCAAGCACCAGTCACTGCGACCCTCGCACACGCGCGAGATGTAGGCGTTGGTCTGGCCGCGCGAGAGTCCGACAGCCATCATCGCGCCATTCTTCCCGGTGCTGCTGGGCGGGTCAGTCTCGGATTTGACCGTCATTCTACCGCGGATGTATGTGATGCCGATGGCAGACCGACATGTCAGAGCACCTGCGGCATATGCTGCAGCTACCTCACCGCTCGAGTGGCTTGAGATGGCGGCGGGGGCAATCCCCCAGGACCTCAAAAGACGAACAAGGGCGATCTGGACGGCTGTCGAAAGGGGCAGGCTGAATTGGGCCTCGTTGACGCGGCTGTCGGCTGCATCACGGGTCATCTCTTCCATAATAGTCCAAGTAGCACCCATTTCTTGGATGTACCCGTCACATTCGAGGATGGCTTCCTTGAAGACAGGGTAGGCCTCGAGGAGCTCTCGACCCATGGCATACCACTGAGCACCTTGCCCGGTGAAGACCATGCCTAAACGGAGGGCGCCACCATTCCCTTGATCTGCGCGCACAGGCTGACACTGTCCGCTCTGCGGGTCGAGCACTTGGACAAGCTCATCCAGGCTGGAGGCACTCACGGCGACAGACCACGGGAACCTCGAGCGCCGCGACCCCAGCGTGTAAGCCAGGCTGTCGAGAAACCCGTCGGGGTCTACCACATCCCGATCACGCAGCACGAGGTGTTCCTTGAGATCCAAGGCCATCTGCAGACAGGACTTGTCATCCTTGGCACTCAACACGTACACACGATGCTTCAGCTGTGTGGCATTCTTGTCGGCAGCGTAGCCGTTACAAGGGCGTGCCTCATGAACCCCGCGCTGCGATCCATCTGTTGTTGTTGCTGCTACAGCTCCTGGATTGTACCACTCTAATATGGCGCTATGTTCTCACGCGCATTAGTACTGTACTTGTAGTAAAGCATGCATACCAAGGCAGCGAAGGCTGAGGTTGGATGAACTTAGACTCACTGTGCATTTGATCCACCAAAGCCGAAGTTGTTGACGGACGCCCGACGAGGCTGCTCCAGACTGGTTCTCGATCCCCAAGGCTGTGCCATCAAGGCAGGTACTGAGATATTCCGCCGACCAAGCTCGAGTTTCGGGTTTGGCTGCTGAAAGTCGGCATTGGGCGGCACCAGCCCCTTTTCCAAAGCCAGGGCCGCCTTGATTACACTGGCGAGCCCGCTGGCAGCCTCGGTGTGGCCAATGGTCGACTTGACTGAGCCGACCAGGAGATTCTCCGTCCTCTCGGCTGACTTGAACGCGGCGGATATGGCTGCTATTTCGAGCGGGTCCCCGATCGGCGTCCCTGTGCCATGCGCCTCGACATAGGCCGTTTGTGACGGATCAAGGCCCGCCGCCTGGTAGCAATCACGGATCAGGCGCTCTTGGGCCCCGCTATCAGGGGCGGTGATAGTCACCGTCTTACCGTCCTGGTTCAGCGCTGTCTCGCGGATGATGGCGCGGATGGCATCCCCGTCGCGCAGGGCGTCGTCGAGCCTCTTGATAACGATCGAAGCGACCCCTTCACCGCGCCCGTACCCGTTGGCTCTGCTGTCAAAGGCATATGAGCGGCCGTCGGGGGACAGGAACCCCAAATTGGACATGCTTAAGAAGATGTCTGGGTTGAGCATCAGGCTGGCGCCTGTGACGATAGACATGTCGGACTCGCCGGCACGCAGGTTCTGTAGGGCGAGGTGGAGAGCGGTCAGCGTTGTCGAGCAGCCCGTATCCACTGTCATGCTGGGGCCTCGGAGATCAAAAAAATGCGACACGCGATTGGAGGCCATCGTTGACGCGTTGCCAGTCATAAAGTAGCGCGGGAGCGTGTCTGGGTCACGACTGTGCGAGTCGTGGTTATCGCGGAACATGACGCCGCCGTAGACGGATGTGTTGGACCCGGCAACATTCTCGAGTGGAAGTCCAGCGCTCTCGAGAGACTCATAGACGACTTGGAGCATTAATCTGTACTGCGGGTCCATGACGCTGGCAACATCGCTGGACATATTGAAGAAGGAGGTGTCGAAGAGGGCGACATCTTGCTGCAGAAAGTGGCCTGCCGTGACATGAGTCTAAACATTCTCGGGTTAGGTATCTGTGCCAAAGTCCAGCCTTGGTTTTAGGAAGAAAGGGAAACATGACACGTACAGAGCCAATCCTCTCGCCGTTGGGATGGTAAATTCCCTTGACGTCGAACCTCGTATGTGGTATTTCCGAGCAAGCACTTTGACCTTGTTCCAGTAATTTCCACAGTTTTTCTGGGTCTGTGGCGTCTCCAGCAAATCGGCAGCCCATGCCGATTATGGCGATTGGGATGGTCAAAGGTTCAGCAGCCATGGTTTGTTTGTGCCTTGCCTGCTTTCTGTATATCGGGCAACAATGTGTTGATGGTGGAGAGTAATTTTGTCAAACAGAAATAGTGTGCCTTGGGACAGTTGTAGATACAGCACCGACCAGATACACTCACCAGCTGATCTAACCCTGATCTGATTCAACTGGACATATCCATCTAATCTTTAGCAACCAAAACAGAAACAGGCAGCGGGAACGAATCCTTCCGTCAGCTGACCGGCAGGAGTAAAAGGGTTCACAGACACTATCCGCAAAGAAACGCCGGAGTGAGGCTTGGTAATCCTCCGGTTCATAACGCCGGAGACAGAATGGATGGAACCAACCACCGAAAAACACACTCACGAAAAACTCCGGCGACTTTGCCTCGTCTGTCGATGATCGAGTCTTGATACGCAACTCCTGACAGTCACTGATCAAGTTGCCATACTGTTGACAGTGCTTATTGACTGCTTGCTTGCTTGTTTGTCCATTGTTTCTGAGCTTGATTCACAGATAAGTTGGTTGGAACACTTGGTCAACGCCAACTGGAACAACCGCACTCAAGGAGAAGCAACACCGAAGCCAGGAAATCAACAACCGCAAAATGGAAGACATGACCCCGCAACACTCTGTACATCCATCTCCTCGGCCCGGCACTAGCATGGGCGCAGGCAATACGGTGTTGGCTTTCGGCCCTCAGGCCCTGTCCCTGAGCTCCGACGATGTCGTCCGACTCGCAGCAACAACAAGAGCACACCCGGAGTGGCACTGGATCTTGGACGTGCTAGCCGGACTGCCAGGTTTCTGGGATGCCTTCTCCACCAAACAGCCGAAATTCGACATTAAGAATGCAAGACAGCAGCTAAAAGGCCTGCACGCATGGTTCGCGCAGGGTACCGCACCCGCTGCAGACCTGACCAACGTGACCAACTTGGTCCTGAGCCCACTTGTGGTCGTAAGCCATATCGTGGAGTACCTATCGTTGAGCAACCACAGCCAGGCCACACCAAATGTCGATGGTGCCAATATCAAAATCAAGGCGACGCTCGGCCTCTGCACAGGCATCCTGAGCGCGCTGGCAGTGTCTCTCAGTCCGGGCCAAGACACGGACAGTCCCCAGTTCCGCGAGTACACAGCCAAGGCGATCCGCTTAGCCGTGATCGTCGGTTGTGTTGTGGACTCACAAGGTGACCACGCCGCAACGGGGCCTTCCGAGGCACTGGCAGTGGCGTGGAGCTCGCCCGAGGCCAAGAACCGACTCGAGCACCTGCTCGAGCATAACTATCCTCGGGCATACACATCTGTGGCGTGGGACAACAACAGGACCACCGTCACCGCCCCAGCCAGCTCCATAGCAGCGCTAGAGCGGGACCTGCGCGCGGCCGGTGTAACATGCCGTGCCATTGGCCTTCGCGGGGCCTTTCACCACCCGGATGCCTACACAGAAGCCATCACGAGCATCTCGACGTACTGTGACGAGCACCCTTCCCTCTTGGCCCTGCCGGCTGCATCAGCCCTGGCCCACCCTATCCTGTCTACGTCGACAGCAGCCCCCCTTTCTGCGTCGAGCACAGATGACAATACGCCGCTTCACACCCACGCACTCCGCGCGATCCTAACGGGCAGGTCTGATTGGGCTTCAACCTTCCGGCTCGCCGTGAGGACGTGGCTTGACGGTGATTCCGACTGCAATATAACGAGCATTGGCCCGGAGCGGTGCATCCCACCGTCCATGACAGCCGAGCTGAGCCACCGCGTCTTCCACAGCGGGCAGCAGCGCTTGCAGGCTCCGGATCACCAGACCCACCAGCAGCGACGACACGAGCCGGTAAAGCCAAGCGACATCGCCATCGTAGGCATGTCGATCAAGGTAGCGGGCGCCGAGGACGTGGGTGAGTTCTGGCAGCTACTGTGTGAGGCCAAATCGCAGCATCAGCTGGTCCCCGAGCACCGCTTCCGGTTTGAAAGCCCCTGGCGTGACACGGACCCGGAACGCAAATGGTTTGGCAATTTTGTTGATAACCACGACACCTTCGACCACAAGTTCTTCAAGAAGAGCGCCCGAGAAGTTGCTTCGGTAAGTCGAAACTGTGCTCACATACCTACCTACCTACCTTCCTACCTTGACTAGACACAATACTTTACCAAGGCTGCGGTAATCACGCATCAAACTTACACTGGAATAGACAGACCCTCAACATAGACAGATGCTGCAGGCTGCGTACCAGGCCGTCGAGCAGTCCGGGTATCTGGGCGGCGAAGCCAGAGACACAAACATCGGCTGTTTCATCGGCAGCTGCACCGCCGACTACGAGCATAACGTAGCCTGCCACGCCCCCAACGCATTTACCGCCGTGGGCAACCTGCGAGGCTTCCCCGCAGGCAAGATCAGCCATTATTTCGGCTGGACGGGACCGAGCTTGTGTATCGACACGGCCTGTTCCTCGTCGTTGGTGGCGCTGCACCAAGCCTGCCAAGCAATTCTGAGCGGCGAGTGTACCGCGGCACTGGCAGGAGGCACAAATATCATGACACATTCGGGCTGGTTCCAAAACCTAGCAGCCGCCTCCTTCCTGAGTCCCACCGGTCAGTGTAAGCCGTTTGACGCCCAGGCAGATGGCTATTGCCGTGGTGAAGGCGTGGCGGCAGTTTTCTTGAAGAGCATGTCTGCTGCTATTGCGCACGGCGACCAGATCTTTGGCACCATCTCGGCCACCGCAGTGCTGCAGAATCAGAACTGCACACCCATATTTGTACCACACACAGGCTCCTTATCCCAATTGTTTACAACGGTGCTGGATCGTGCGCAATTGAAACCGGAGCAAATCGGATATGCCGAGACACACGGGACAGGCACACAGGTAAGTACTGTGTGGAGCCTATATCAGTAAATATGGTGGGCGCTAACCAAGTCGCTCTCTCTTTCCCCGTCATCAGGTTGGCGATCCGGCCGAATACCACAGCATCCGGGAAGTGATGGGAGGCGACAAAAGGGTGGGAAAGTCGGTATTGAAGATAGGATCGGCCAAGGGGCTTGTTGGGCACACAGAAGGCGCATCCGGTGCCGTATCACTACTCAAGAGCCTGCTTATGCTCCACCACAAGATGATCCCTCGGCAGGCGAGCTTCCACACCCTGAACCCCAGCATCGGGGCATCACCAGCCGACAGACTTGAGGTCGCAGTAGCGACTCAAGCGTGGGACACGGATGGAGTAGCTCCACGGGCTATCCTGATCAACAACTATGGTGCCTCCGGGTCGAACGCATCCACGGTGGTGACCGAAAGTCCGATTCGATTGCCTCGGCATGGCACAGGTCTGCCAGACGCTTCCGTGAACATGCCGTTCCGATTCTTCGGGTTTGACCATGCAGCTTTAAAACGGTACGCCACCCGATTCCGGCAATTTCTGGCATCTCATCAAGTCCAAGAGCATCACTTGGCCGACCTCTCGTTCAATGTGTCGCGACAAAGCAATTCCACGCTGGACAAAATTCTCACATTCACCTCTGGATCGGTGTCCGATTTGAAGAAGAAGCTCGAAGTCTTTGAGAGCGGCCAGGTCAAGACAGGCGATGAAGTGAGAGGCGTCTCAGTAATCTCCCAGCCCGCCCGGCGGCCTGTCATCCTCTGCTTTGGCGGGCAGGTCAGCAACTACATTGGCATCGACAAGGCCGTGTATCACTCCGTGGCCATTTTCAGACGCCACCTTGACGACTGCGACGCCATCTGCCGCTCTCTAGGCATCGGAAGTCTGTTCCCGGGCATATTCAACGGCCCCAATGACCCAGTAGCAGACGTCGTACAGCTCCAGGCCATGTTGTTCTCGTCGCAGTACGCGTGTGCACAAAGCTGGATCGACAGCGAGAACGGCGGCGATGTCCGCGTAGTGGAGGCCGTGGTGGGCCACAGCTTCGGCGAGTTGACAGCACTCAGCGTGGCTGGAGTGCTGGAACTCAAAGAGGCCCTGCGCGCAGTCATCGCGCGTGCGACAGTTGTTCGAGAGCAATGGAGTGGAGATGAAAGGGGGGCCATGTTAGCTGTCGAGGCTACGAGGGACGATGTTGATGGACTCCTCGATGAGGCTGAACGAAATTGTCATGCGCGTGCTTCGATTGCGTGTGTGAACGGCCCCACGAGCTTCACCCTGGCGGGCTCAGGTGCGAGCATCGACGGAGTTGCTCAAGTCCTAGTTTCAGACCCAGTTTGGTCATCCATCAGGTCTAAGCGACTCAAAGTTACTCATGCCTTTCATTCGACACTCGTTGAGCCTCTTGTCCCAATGCTGGAGAAAGTTGGGCAGTCCCTCTCGTTCCGTTCACCAATCTTGACACTGGAAATAGCTTCCCGGTCGACCCCCAGCCCCGACAGCAGTCCCGCGAGCTTGTGGCCAGATTCTGACCAAGCCGAATCGCCCGCCTCCATGTACGTGGCCAACCACATGCGGAATCCGGTCAACTTCAACGACGCAGTTCAGCGACTCGCGAAGAAATATCCAGCAGCCATCTGGCTAGAAGCGGGCTCCGGATCCCCCATTACCACTATGGTCAACCGGGCTCTGGGCGCACCCAAGACGTCGCATTTCCAGGCCATCAACATCACCAGCGGCAATGGTATGCAGCAGCTGACGAATGCGACCTTGAATCTTTGGAAGCAGGGGTTTCGCCATAACCATTGGGCACATCATCGCAGCCAGACATACGAGTATGAAACCCTTCTCCTGCCACCGTACCAGTTTGAACACTCAAGACACTGGATGGAGCTCAAGGCCCCGCCAACACCGCTGGCTGCGGTATCATCCCACAAAGAATCCTCGGGTATAGAAGACAAACCGCAAGGGCTTTGGACCTTCGAGAAGTGGCAGGACAGTCACAAGAGACGAGCCCGCTTTAGCCTCAACACCGGCAGCAAAGCATACCATGACCTTGTCGCAGGACACGTCATTGCCAATACGGCGCCGATATGCCCAGCTACCGTGGAGTTGGATATTGTCATCGAAGCCCTTCTAAGCATATACCAGGCTCCTCCAGGCAGCAGCACGACGAGCCCGCAGATCCGGGGAGTTCAGAACCAGGCTGCTATCTGCCACGACCCCTTGCGCCAAGTGTGGTTGGACATCGACGCTGCGGACGAGGTCGGGACCTGGAGCTGGAGATTTAGTAGCGAGCCGGTCGGGTCAACAAAATCAAGTTCGACGTCATCGTCAAGTACCCTGCACGCCACAGGACAGGTCGCGATGGTATCCACAGAAGACCCGGAATATCGCCTCATATTCGCTGCGTATCAGCGTCTGAAGAAACATAGCGACTGCTTAGCCATCCTCAACGATCTGGATACAGCCGAACACATCATCCAGGGTCGCAACATCTATTCCACCTTCAGCCCTGTCGTCGATTACGGTGCCGAGTTCCACCACTTGCAAAGGCTAGTGGGCAAGGGCACCGAGTCTGCCGGGCGGCTCCAGAAGAAGAGGCGCTCTGCCCAGGCAAACAACCACAGCGGTGAGATGGCGCCAACGTGGTTCGACGCCCATGTTGCTGATGGCTTCTGTCAAGTTGGCGGGATCTGGGTCAACTGTATGAACGAGTGTGATACCAGTAAAGAAATGTACATTGCCGTCGGCATTGAGCGATGGATACGATCGCCCGGTGCGAGCTCCACAAGGTCTAGCGGCGAAACTGGGACGTGGGATGTACTCGCAAGCAACCACATTGTCTCAGATAAGACAGTGCTGACGGATATCTTCGTCTTTGACTCGGTCGATGGAGCCCTGGTAGAGATTGTACTAGGCATTACTTATCACAAGGTGTCCAAGGCCAGTATGAGCAGGGTCCTTCTCAAGCTTTCCTCCGCCGACTCGGCAACCGGAACGTCACAAGAGAGGACGCCCCATGCACCATTGGCGAAGCCAGTTAATCAGTTCGAGGCTTCACCAACTTCCAGCATCATTGCACCCATGGCCACCGACACAAGTCCGGGACTGGTCGAAAAGATCAGCGGCGACGCAAAGGTCGCGGAGCAGATCCGAACTCTTCTGGCTGACATGTCGGGCCTGGAAGCGGAAGCGATTCACGATGACGCTGGGCTAGCTGACCTCGGCATCGACTCGCTGCTTGGCATGGAGGTTGCACGTGAGTTGGGGGGAATATTCAAGCTGTCGTTGTCGTTCGACGACATGATCCATATCACAACTTTTGGCGGTCTGGTCGACCACATGAAAGCGGTGCTGGGTGTTTCAGACGACCATGCCGACAAGTTGGTGATCTTGCCAGTGGACAGTAGCAACCAAAACCAGGTGCCAGACACTTCCCGTGACACTTCCACATCTGCAGGGGACAGTGACCACCCAACTGCTGCGACCTCACAGACCTCATCTCTAAATGGAGAAGACGAAGGGAAAGGAGGCGTGGACGACCGGGATGAACCGACGGGCGGTGGCGAGCTGATAGTTCCACCGCAGCTGTTCCAGGAGACGTTCCAGGACTGCAACCGGCGCACAGACAAGCTCATTGCCGAGTACGGTGGCGCCAATTACACCAGAGACGTGCTGCCGGACATGAACAGACTCTGTGTCTGTCTGGCAGTCGAGGCATTCGACGAAATGGGCTGCAAATTGAGCGAAGCCATCCCAGGCCAAGTGCTGGAGCGCATCGCGTGCATATCGACACAGCAAAGATTGTGCGACTACCTGTACATGGTCCTCGAGAAGGAGGCGGGTCTGATTGACACAGACGCAAGTGGTTCGGTCATCACGCGCACGAGTGCGTCCGTCCCGACGGAGACGAGCAAGACCGTGCTCGACCGCCTCCGCCGTCTGTATGCGGACCACGATTCAGCAAGCCGGCTGACATACTACACCGGCCGTCGGCTGGCGGACGTACTCCGTGGCAGGTGCGATGGCATCAAGCTGATTTTCGGGTCTGAAGAAGGCAGAGACCTGGTGGCAGCCATGTACGGCGATTTCGTTCTCAACCGGGTAGCCAACGCACAGATGCGGGAGATGCTGGCGAACATTATCTCGAAAATTCCGAACCTTACCGGCTCAGGGCCGCTGCGGGTAATGGAGCTCGGGGCCGGCACGGGGGGAACTACCAAGCGCATGGTCGAGCTTCTCGCCGGGCTAGACCTGCCTGTGAAGGTCAAGTATACTTTCACCGACCTATCCGGCTCCTTCGTTGCTGCGGCGCGGAAACGTTTCAAGCACCATCCCTTCATGGACTTCCGCGTCCACGACATAGAAAAGGAACCAGCAAGCGACCTCGTGGGCACCCAGCATATAATAATTGCTAGTAATGCGATTCACGCAACACGCAGTCTCGCCCAATCCACCCGAAATATCCGCAAGGCCCTGAGGGCGGACGGGGGGGCGTTGTTTATGATGGAGATGATGCAGCCGCTGCACTGGGTCGACATGGTATTTGGGTTGTTCGAAGGCTGGTGGCTGTTTGAAGATGGGCGAGAGCACGCCATCGCTCCTGAGCCGTTCTGGCAGTCATCGCTGAGTGAGGCTGGGTACTCGCATGTGTACTGGACCAGCGGCGACAGTCCCGAGACCAAGCTAGAGCGTGTTTTGGTGGCGGTGAACTGCTCGGAATCGAGCTCCAGCCCCACACCCAACAGGTACGAACAGACCCCATCTGCCCACAATCCGCTTCTCAATCCAAAGCCCATGCTCGCGACAGCAGCTGATATGCTGTCTCGGAAAGCTACAATTGATGGGTACGTAGCCAAGTACACAGACGGGTTTGGTGCTCCGAGGCCCCGTTTAAGACCCAGCCCTGGCGCGCACTCTGGTAGTAAAGCATGCGTGGCTGTCACGGGGGCTACTGGGAGCTTGGGTGCACATATTGTTGCGCATCTGGCAAGGCTGGAGCAGGTCGACAAGGTCGTATGCCTCAACAGGCGCAGCGCCGCAGCTGATGGGCTCACCCGCCAGCGGCAGGCGTTGCTACAGCGAGGGATCTCCCTTGACAGTAGGTCGATGACCAAGGTTCGAGTGATGGAGGCAGACACGAAGGCGACTCGGCTGGGACTGTCGGCGGACGACTACCAGGACCTCGTGAACAGTGCCACTCACATCATCCACAACGCGTGGCCGATGTCGAGCAAACGGCCTGTGGCTGGATTCGAGGTACAGTTCCAGGTGATGAGGAATCTCATTGACCTGGCTTCCCAGGCAGCCGAAAAGAAAGCCAGCGTCACGTTCCAGTTCGTGTCATCGATTGCTACTGTGGGTCACTATCCGTTCTCGAGGGGCAACTGCGACTCGGGTGCGTGCATTAACCCCGGAGTCTTGGTTCCCGAAGAGAGGATGGAGATCGAGTCGGTGATGCCCAACGGATACGGTGACGCAAAATATGTGTGCGAAAGAATGTTGGACGAGACGCTGGGCAAGCATGCGGGCCACAACCACGGCGTCTTTCGAGCAATGTCAGTGAGGCCAGGGCAGATTTCTGGCTCCAAGACAAGCGGGTACTGGAATTCCCAAGAGCATCTCCCGTTCCTGATCAAGTCAGCCCAGACTCTTGGGGCGTTTCCAGACCTGGACGGGCCATTGTGTTGGACGGCCGTAGACGACGTCGCGGGGACCCTGTGCGACCTGGTGCTCTCCCCCGCGGCAACATACCCTGTCTACCACATCGACAACCCGGTCAGGCAGCCCTGGAAAGGGATGATAAAGATGCTGGTAAGACTGCTGGAGGTGGACACCGCCATCGACGTTGTTCCCTTCGACCAGTGGCTGGAAAGAGTGCGCTCGTTCCCTGGCAACCCTGCTGACAATCCGGCCGCCCAGCTGGTGGACTTTTTGCGCGATAATTTTGTACGCATGTCGTGCGGTGGACTCCTTATGGACACGACCAAGTCCTGTGAGCATTCACAGACTCTTGCATCGGTTGGTCCTGTTGAGCAGGAAAGCCTGGAGAAGATGATCGCGTATTGGAAAGAGGTCGGGTTTCTCCGCTGACCAGGCCGTGCACTTACCTCGCCTTATCGCTTGTATGGCCTTATCGTCTTATCGCATCGTCGTCTTATCGCACTACCGCATCATCGTGTTATCGTGTTATCGTGTTATCGCGTTATCACGTTATCACATTATCGCTTGTCCCTTGGGTTAGCTAAGCAGTGTCCATGCCAAATGGAAGCAGACAGGTCTTATGTGAATGCCCGAGTATATTGGGCGGATCATGACTAGAGGGACCGTGATCAGGAGATGGGAGTGGAGTCTGCAAGAACGATTCACCCCCGGACTCTGCGCGGAGAAGCAAATCGGAAAGGCACTCGCAAATTCCCCGCATGGCTGAATTCACTGTGTTTATCTTGGAAAATACACTGCCTTGCCCTTCTGCGGCACTTACTGTTTTTCCGGCTTAATAAAAAGTCAAAGAATATAAATAATTATACGGTCATGGAGCATAGAAAACCGCTCCAACCTTACAGCCATCAATATCCACGGCCGAGATTTAGGGTGCCTCCAAGAGGCAAACTAGGGATTTCACATCAATTCAGTCCTTATTCGCCTATCTTCTGGCTTGAAAGACCCTGACACTCTTTTGGTGGTAGACTTTGCCGGATGTTGCCTCAGACCCAAGTGTGAATTAAAGTCTCTCAGGCCAATCATGGGGACTCTCCGAATCTGACAACCCAGCTCACTGCTCCGGCGTCATTGCCGACCGCGACAGAGCGTATCAGCTTCTGCCACGATGGCACGGCAACTAGATCCCAAAACCACGCGGCATCCAACCAGTCATCGGCTGTTCCTTTTCGAGGCTGTACCAACTCTGTTCAAGTTCCCTCAGTTTCATACCATGGCTTTTCGCATGCTCCGCAATGCTGGTGGACATGTCTCGATCGATACCGTTGAAGGTGATGAACACGGGCTCTGGCGCCGCATCCCGCCCGCTCTTGCCCTTCTTAGTCTCCTGGTCGCCTTCGTAGTATGGTTCCGAAGTAGGGCAAATCAGAGAGAGATTGGTTGGTTGTTTGCGGTTACTCCCTTCGAAGTTGTGGATAAGCATGCCGGACGGGGTGGACTTGGATGTCAAGTAGAGAACGGTACCGGTAGTAGGTGAGTGGAATAGGATACCGGTCTTGAGGAAGAACAGCTGCCCTGTTGAATAAAGTTAGATTAAGGATGTGGGTTAGAGGATGAACATGGATGTAGACGAATCCACAAGCGTCCTCGATTGAGAAGTTTGTGTGCAACGAATGCAAGAAAATATATCTGACCTTTGATCTTGGCATCCTTCTGACCCTCTTTGCCCCCTTCATGTTTCAAAACCACATCATAACTTATCATAAGTGGCGATGCATCCTCGGAACCAGCATTGGCTGAGCTGGCATCGATGACAGTTTTCTGGTAGGGTGCAAGCTGTTCATTGATCACTCGCGTGATCAGGCTTCGATATGTCTCATTGGGGTCATCATTCGCTTCTCCGAATTTTCCCTCGAAGTCCTTGCCTGCCTTCCGGTCAGGTAGCTTGAATTGGACGACTTGGGGGTAAGTTCTTTTCAGAGGTGATGCGCCGACAGCAGCGGTCGGGATGATGATCGCCCGGTACGCCTGCTCGTCTGAAGGATTGGAATTATCAAGCCTTGGCTCGTCGATGATTATGAATTGTTCTATGCGTGGCTCTGTCAGCGAGATATTCTAGCGGAGCGAGGAGACGGTCATTCGTGATTAAGCACCAAGCCAAGTCAAGGCAAAGACCGGAAAGAACTGACCAATATGAGGGAGAGGCAGCAAAAGTCTTGGCGCAAAACTGTCCTCCGGACCTTTTCCGTATGCACACAGGCGAATGCACCCAATGGCCGGGCCCTTGAAGTTTAAGCCTGACATGATCTCGAACCACATGGGCTCGTCCATGGGCGATTGGAAAGCAAGGTTCAAGTTGTGAGTTCCGAAGAGCACTCGAGGTAAGTCCCGCACCCAATTCCGTCAAACTCTTCCCAATCCACGCCCTGGTAGTACTGATCGAGAAAATCAGATGGCGCGGGCGACGACATTTTGGATTTCTTGGAAGCGGACGCGCCGTCCTTCGCAGTTCTCTTTCTTTTCGCAGCTTTTGGAGGCATGGCGGAACAGGTGGATTCTCTGAGAGGAGGTCAACTCGTGTTTCAGGAAAGCTCAGAGGTTGGCTGTGTCGACGAGGGATGCGCAGGCACCTGGTATCAGAGGATTACAAGGACTGGGTATCTACCCTTCCATACCGTGCTCTGGCGGGTACTCGAGAGGGTCACTATAAATACCCACACCTTCCTAGCTATCTCCTAACTACTAAACTACTTCTCTTCCTTTAAAGCTATCACTATAATATTTATCTTAATAAGACAGTTAAAATAGTATATATTATTATACCTAAATAAAATCTTTAAGAATTTAAGTAGACTTTAAAGGCTAGAAGTAGTTATAGAGAAAAAAGGGCTATAGGAGTAGAAATAGACTTTTCTAGGAGGTTCCTTTCTTCTAAGAATCTCTCTTCTAAATTCTTAGAGGTAGGTCTCCTACTTTAGGCTGCTAGCTAGCTAAGAGAGAATCCCTTCCTTCCCCTTTCTATTAGGTCTAAATTCTAATTCTAGGTCTAGTTAGCTCTAATTCTACTAATTCTAACTTCTAACTTCTAACTTCTAAATACTAGTTCTTAGTCTAGTTAACTTAAAGGGAAGGTAGAGGACTTAGTATTATTAAAGTTAAGGAAGGAAGGAAGGAGGGTAAAGAAGTACTCCTCCTCCCCTTATATAAGGGAAGGTATATCTAGCTTCTCTATAACCCCTTCTTCTCTCTATAACCCCTTTTTCCCTCTATAACCCTCTCTTTTATAAGTCTATCTAGTAATATAAAGTAACTAAATAGCTAAATAATAGTCTATATAATAAAGCTACTATTTATATTGAATCTATTGGAAGTTAGTCTTATAGTAAGGATATTTAAATAGGTAAACGATAGCTATAGTGACCCTCTCTAGTACCCACCAGAGCACGGTATGGTTGTGTTGTTTTGCTAACATTGGGATGGGTCTGAATATTGTGCCGCCGATCCTGGCTTCTCCCCTCAATATGCTTCTTGCACGTGCCACCGCGTCGCGCCTACGGCACTCCATTATTTCTTCTGACGCGCCCGTGTCTTTGCACAGTAAACATGGAACCATTCCAGGCAATGCACATTCGATAATCCCAAATCTCCAGGTCCAAGATAAAGTACCATTACAGGTGCGTCCAGCATATTACGCTTTGATGCCTTCTTCCTGCTCGATCGTTTCCAGACTAGGACACCACTTGTCCTGCAAGGCCTTATCAAGCGAATTCTCATAGACATCCTTACCCCACCACTCGCCCCAGCTGGTAAGGAAGATCCGCTCCGGATCCTCGGGGAAGTCATCACGGGTGAAAGCCCGCAAGATGCTTTGAGCGCCTAGAATTCCATCCACGTTAGATAAAATGGGACACAAAACAGTTTCAAATGCCGCATTCCAGCACTGCAACTTACCTTCTGGCACAGTCTTAGCATCAGGCATGTCCATAGTAAGCTTCAAGCTTCCATGGCGTGCGATGCCAGTCTGGGGGATCAGGCCTGGAGAGACGGCGACAACGCGGCACTCGGGCAGCTGGCGGCGCCACCAGTGGGCGCCCAGGAGCTGCACAAACTTGCTCTCCGGGTAGATCATCTGGTCCTCGGTGCCGGAGTTGGCCAGGAGGTCTTTGTCGAGCACGGCTGGTAGATAATACAGTCAGACTCCAGAGCTGAGAGAACGTGTGCATTTGAGGTATCAGGGTCTCTTACAGGTGTCAGATACGCGACGGATCGCGCCGGAAGATACCACCACCACGCGGGACTTAGACTCGACCAGCTTCTCGCGGAAGAGATGCGTCAGGTAGTGTTGAGCTGTAAAGGAGTTAGCGGCCGGGTTCATCTGCTTTGCGAAAAGCCGAATCACGGCGCATGACTGGCAAACTCACAGAGATGGTTGACGACATATGCCTCGCACCACTTGGAGCCATGCGGGCCAGGGCCGCTGGCGCCCTTGGCCATGCCGGCATTGAGCAGCAAGTAGTCGAGCCTGTCCCTACCGAGCTTTTCAAGGGTCTGGTGCGCGAACGACTTCACCGCCTTGAGATTTGAGAGCTCAAGCGGGAGGACAGTCAGGCTGTGGGTGCTGCTGTCGAGCTTGAGCTCATCGTACGCCTTTCTGGTTCTCTCCGTGTCCCGCGCGCCGAGGATGAACCTGTATGGCTCGGGCTGAGCCAACAGCTGTTTCACAAGCTCGAAGCCCTTTAGTGGAAGGTCTATTAGCAAGTAGTCTTTGCAGCGATTTTCTGGGTAGAAGACCACCACTGCTTAACGGGGAGATGCGTGGGCACCCTTAACTCGGAGGGTCCAGAACAGACGTACCAAGCCGGAAGAAGCTCCGGTAGCCACAACGGTTTTTGCCGCAAGACTTGTCATTTTGCTGATCGTGGATGCTACTACCAGGTTTATAAGTCAATACTGTGCAGTTTTTGATACGCTTTGCGACACGGGATTAGTCGTTTTATGATGCAAGAAGAGTTGAGGTCGGACAGGTCGGGTCCATCGGACGTTGGAATAACGTTAGGTCCGTGTACCCATCAGCCGAAGCTGACAAATGACGTACTGGATTGTCAGCTGTCTTCAATCCACTCTGCAATTTCCAACCACCTGGGCATACCGAAACCTAGAAGGCCGTCTTGCCTGTCAAGTTGCTCCTTGAGAAGTTGACTCAACGCCAACGTTTCGGGTCCTTTTTCTAGCAGCCCAGCCGAGTCGAAGGTAGTGATTATCTGCGCATTCGATTAAAGACCGAAACGAGAAATTCGAGGACAGTGTTCTGGCTCACCCAAGTGGTTTCAAAAATTGATGATCGTGTGAACTTGCCCAGTCAGTGACCTTTCTGAGGTACCTCTCGGCTCTATCACCCCAATGTGCAGAACACCAAAGATATGCTGCGGTCGAACTACTCACTTTAGGCATTAATAAATTTCTTGAAGTGTAGAATCTCACGACTCACGCTGGTGACCCAATCATCGAACCATCCGGCGAAATCCACTGATTCACCTGGTTGAAGTCGATATAACCAATCAAGCCTTCAAGGGAATGATGAAGTGTGGACGCGATTCGACTCAATGTCGCGGGTGGTAATTTGGCCAGCTTAGCATCAAAATTGATCGCAGAGACTCAAGACGGGGGAAGTTCATGATTACTCCCTCTTGTTGCAGAGGGCTTAAGAGATGTTGTCAAGATTTCCAACCCAACTTGGTCAGTTGAATGCATGTCCCATTCGCTCAACGTGCGTGCCAGGGTCCCCCCCCCCTTTTGGCGTCTAATTGCCCAGTCTTCGTGGTCCGGTTGCATTTTCATGTAGTTTGTCAATGAGATGAGAGCGGCGAGAATGTTAATGATACCATCAGATGGCTTGGCGTAGGACTACCAAGCACCGCATGGCTCCTGTTATGCCAATCAAAGCATTCGATGAATAGCCATCGGCGGCCATCAGTCCGGGAGGGGGCAGGTTTTACCGCCCAGTGAAGATCAGCTACCATTTCCGATTCAGTGCACATACCACAGGGTGAACAAGAGAAACACAATCTCACGATCGAGGCTCCAATTAGAAGCCACGGCCTCTTCGAAGAGTCCGCTATGGGCCTGCCATGAAAGGAGCGTGCACCGTACCCAAACCGGGACGAAAATGAACGGATTGGGCCACCAATGCAAGTTGAGAATGCATCTGCATGCTCGATCCGATTGCAACAGAAAATTTGCATTCCTCGGCTGCGTACCCAAGGAGTGCATGCTTGATCCCATCGCGATAGAAAATTTGAGTCTTTGCGCCATGTAACCAACGAGTGCATATGCACAGCCTTGGTCGCAACACCAACACCCAACTTCTCATAGCGTCTCACAGCTGGAGTATAGCGCCTTGGTATGAGACTGTGGAAAGCCCCAGTGTAAGTGACATTCTGGGATTTAATTCTGACATGCATGACCCTCAGCCCACTTACCATCTAATAATCACCATTTATCTACCAGAGTGAGAGCCGCTATAGTGGATGCAACACCATTAAAAGGAATCAACTTGTGCGACATGCTGACGTTCCACACAGGCAGAAAAGCGAGAGCACTAGCGCATATGTATCTAGGTACCCTGCTCTCATTTGTTGCTGGAATAGACGTCTTACGTACGCACTGCTATCCAGGTTTTGGCTTCCAACTCCACCTAGCCATCCTTGCTAAGGCTCCATGACTACCTTCGAAAGCGTTAGCAGAAGTACGTGCGCACAGTAGGAAAGATTAGCACGGTGTACAAGCCGGGATCCAGGTGTTTTGGTGACCGATCCTTCAACTCACAAGCGCAGACACCTGCCAGAACCGTGCACCAACAGATCTGACATGTCAGCCTGGTCTGCAAAGCGTGTCGGAGCGTGTGTGGTCAGGTATTGGAGATTACCAAAAGACGTCTACTTTTCAAACACAGATCACCCCGCACTATCTCAAAGGACTTGTCCTCATAGAGTTTGGGGTGAAATGGTAAGCGCCCATTTGGGATGTGTGTCAGGGGTTGGATCTGGGGCCTGACGCGCTACAGCGCGTGCAGCAGTTGTGCACAGTACTCGTTATCATGGAGTGATAATGCCCGGGGGCGGAAGTCCTGTGCATCCTACCACCTCAACATGCCTGCCTAGTGACAGCCGTGGTTGGTTCTGACCAACCCAGACAGAGAAACGAAAGGTCAGTTGTCACTCTCGCATCTCATATAGATCAGGTGCTATCTCGGGCTGTTGGTGATCCTAGTGTGTACCTGAACGCTTTTACATAATCCATCTGACGAGGCCTATAAAACCTGATGCCATCGGCGAACGTGAAGAGATAAATTACTTTCGTGTTAGCCATCCTGTGTGAACCTTCCCAGCTCTCCCAGACCCGGCTGTAGCTCGACACCACCCACCAGCGACCCCACGAATCACCACCTAAACAGCCCGTGATGGCCAACCCCGCCAAGCCCATTCGACTGTGGATCACTCGTGAGTTGACCTTTTCGCTGTCTTTCGTGCTTCCAACACTACAAGGGTTGTCCGTATGCCAGCGCAATGATTCTGACCTGGCCTTATAGCTCCCGGACCCAACCCGTGGAAGGTGAGTGTCGAACGAGTACATAATGCCATCAAACATTGAAGGCCGGCTTTATTCCTGTGATCCTATCTGGAACAAGCGAACTGGCACCTCTGATGTTTTGGTCGCCTGCTCGACGCTGATGTACCAATGTGCCGCAGACAGTTTTCCTGTTCGAAGAGCTCGGCTTGAACTATGAAATCAAGTCGTTCCGCTTTGACGATGTCAAGAAGGAGCCCTTCATTTCAGTCAACCCGAATGGCCGTGTGCCGGCTATTGAGGATCCAAACAATGACCTCACGTTGTGGGAGTCAGGCGCCATCGCGCAATACGTGGTCGACGAGTACGATAAGGAGCACCGGCTGACCTACACAACAACCAAGGAGAAGAACCTCTGCAATCAATTTCTCCATTTTCAGATGAGCGGACAAGGTCCATACTTTGGACAGTGCGGTATTTTTCAGCACTTGTGGCCTGAAAAGATCCCCTCAGTCATTGAGCGATACGCCAACGAAATCAAACGTGTGCTCGGTGTGTTAGAGACTATCCTATCAGCCAAGCCTGCGAATGCGCAATGGCTGGTTGGTGATAAGATGACATTTGCCGATATGGCCTTCGTGCCGTGGAACTTTCGTATGAGCGAGGTGCTGAACCAGACCTGGGATGAGGTCTGGGATGGAGTTCCGCATGTCCGGGCCTGGCAGGAGCGGATGCTCGAGCTTCCCTCCTGGAAGCGCGCAATGGAGATCCGTGCTCGTCTGATGGATGAGCAGGGTCTTCAGTGGAACGGCGTGCCGAAGGGAATCGAAACTTTCACGGACTATGAGAAGAAGATTGCCGCTGGAGAGGACACTACGGCCAAGCAGTGAGACCCCAGTGCAAGTGTTTGAGTGGGCAGGGTGGGGAAGGGAAGTGGTAGACATCTTACACTCACATCTAGCCCGATACAGACCATCACTTGGGCAAGAAGCATGAACGGGTCCCACCATCCGCACTGGCTTGCAAGAGCTGAACCAACGATCGCGACTACAACAACTGAAATTAAATGTTCGAATCCAGCCATGGCCTTTCTAAGTTGAGTTATCAATCGTGACTCAATGGTCCTCATTTTTCACCATCCAGTCTCAACGAACGTAGAACAGATCAAATCTACCTCAGAAAAAGCCCGCAAACGACCTGCCTCAAAACCTGAGCCCACACTGGGACCAGCCTCCCCCCAGCATTGGTGTTAGCAAGCCCAGAACTAGCCGGAGGGATGTTCGTATTTCCAGTCGAGTTCCCCCCAGTAGACGACCCATTCCCAGCGGTACCGTTCCCATGCGGATGGCTTCCCCCAGTAGTAGGAGTAGTAGTACCAGCAGACGCCAGACTACCACCATCCCTCTCCGCAAACCGCATCTCCGACGCACCGACATCAAACACAGTAACCACGCCGCTGAGGAATGTAATACCCAGTGCCCCGGCATGCTCGATACCGGGCTGAGACCCCACCGCGCAGAACGCGGTGCCGTTGACGGTGACGTTGGCGCTGGCGATCAGCAGGGACCCGGCGGGCTGCTCAAAGACGTGGCCCCCGATCTTGATGCCGAAGGAGGGGGCCTCGGCGTCGCAAGGCGCGGCGAAGAGGACCGGGCCGCCCTCGTGGAGCTCGACCAGCTGCGGCGGGGTGGCGAAGGCGCCGTAGATGGCCTTGATCAGCGAGGGAGGCAGGATGTTGGTCGAGAGGCCGCTGTCGACAATTATGGGGAAGCTCTCGGCGTGGCGGCGCTGGTTCTGGCCCGGGGGAGTCTCTGCCGGTGCCTGTTGTTTACCTGCCGTGTCGTCCGTGTGGTTTGTGAAGGTTTGCCCGGCGATGATGTACTCCTCCGCCATGATGGTGTAGTACGTGAACTCCTTGTCGCCACGTTCTTCCCCGTTGAGGTTGAGCTGTCGACTATCAGTTACCATGCTAGATTCCAAAATACGCAGTGCGCAGCACTTACCATGAGAATCGGTGTAGACACGAAGTCTCCCTTGACAGGCACATCGGCAGCGCCTCCAAAAGCCAAGACACCGCCGCCATCGATGTCCACTGCCAAGCTGAAGACGGGTTCTGTCAGGTTCTGCTTGACGGCGCTTGCGAACCACGGGTCATACGATGCGATCTCGTCTTCGTTGCCCACCCTCTCTTGCGGCTTTGCGCCGCTCCTCGCCGCGGTCATGGCTGGGAAGCCCAGGCCCATGATGCCCGAGAAGTCTCCCGTGGAAGCGTGGAAGTAACCAGTTGAGGGCAGGGCAATCTGTTGCTTGGGCACTGTGATGCCGCCGAACGTCACGGAGTCATATCCATATTCGCCGTAGACGTACTGTCCGTTTCCGTCTGAGAAGATGTCAGCCTTAGATTACATGAAGGTAGGATGCCCATCTGCAACACAAGGGATAAGTAGAGGGCCATACGTACAACTGATTGAGAAGTATTGGTCATCCACGACTCCGCCGCCAAAGGTTCCTTCGAAATAGACGGGGATGTTGCACGCTTCCTTGGACGTCTCATTGTGGTTCTCATCGAGGCAGACGAAGTTGTCCGGGGCCACCCACAGGTCCGCAGAGCCGGTATCGATCAGCACCGGGATCTCCTGGTCGCCAATTGTCACGTCGGCGATGTAAGAATCGCCCTTCAGTTGGACCGTGCCCGCCGTTTCCCCTTCTTCGCGTCTTCCGAGGTGATCCTCACCGAGTCCCAATACGCTCCGCAGCGCAAGGTGCTTGGGCAGTTCATGGTTGCCTCTGCGAAGTTTGACATGGCCACTCTTCGGGGCATTTCCGCGAGTAGGAGTCTGGGTGCCTGCGATGGATCGCAGTTCAATCGAATAGTGTGTCTCGTCGGTCGACGATTTGACTGTGGCTGAGACGCTGCTCAGTAGAGTAGCGAGGATGAAAAGACCAAATCTCATGGTGCAAAACTGGTGTTTCTGCGGAGAGAAATAACCCATAAAGACACTAAGTATCACGCATGTGTACCCTAGGTATTTGGCATATATATGAATTGGATCAGAACATCTATTCAAGAGCCGAAGCAGGCCTGTTGGGGGTTCCCATTCTGACCCCGAAGGGGAGTGGCGGGAGACTCACAGAGTCGCCAAGATAAGACGCGGGATTTGCGCGGGATCTTGGTCAGTTCTCTCATGAACGCGGCGAGGAAATCCCGCCCGAAAACTTGAGAGACGGGTGCATGACCTTGCTCATTGGCTGGATTGCGTGTGGCTTGAGGATCCTGCCGTGACAGTTCAGATTCATTCCTCAGTCTAGTCCGAGTGCTCATAAATACAGAGCAGACCGAAATGAGTGTCTGCCTTTGTTTGTTTGTGAAAAGAAGAGGGAGCACTAAACTCATGTGCCTCGTGTGGGCTGTACAGTGTATCTACTGTGAGCTGGTTGTAGTTCAATCATAATAATTCGATGCCTGTAAAATGTCCGCACGCAATAGATGACCCCCTTTACCAAATCAACGCCATAGCTGCCCAGGCGGTCGACACAGTCGGTCGCAACCTTCAAATACCGAACTGAAAACCAGCGCACTTCTCCGATGACGCACTCGACCTATTCGTATGCAGTAGTGACGAGCCCAAAGCCTATCCGATCAAGTGGCGACGTATGAGACCCTGCTGTGCAAACCTCTCTTTATCCAGCCGTTATTGGGACTCGCCCTCATTCAAGAAGGCGGAGTTGCTTGCGTTAGCCATTCCCACTGCAATATGAATCGCAGGGACCGCCAGCTGCGCACTGTACTATGCTATTATCAAAGCAGCGGGTCCTTGTTCCAAGAGCAGTGTTGAACCATGCGTGCCACTAGTCGGCGGAAGCCAAAATAAGCAGGTTTCTAAAGGTAAGTGGAAAGTAGGCATGATCCTTTCTACGTACCTCGTACCCGTGCTCGTTGGGCTTGTCGAAGTATCTGAAATTCCACCCGGTAAGGCTTCCTGTTCACGACACTGAGTCAGTCGCCACCATATCGTAGACGAAAGTCCATCTTTTGGGTTCCTCATTCACCAGGTGTTCGACCTACCTGGTCCACAACACGGATTGATAGCCGGCAGAAGCGACTCTTGTCCCCAGTCATGGCTCGCCCAGCCGGCGCCGTATATATCATAGTGCTGCAGGATGAACTTGAACCAGCCCGTACAACTCTGTCTCGGCTTAGTAGGGGGCGGCCAGGGCCGGTTTTGGCGAAATATATCAATCTGGTACGTGTCTTGCTGCAGCATACGCTTGCCGCCCTGCTTCCAGTTCATCGGGTTGATGTCCTCTCGGGAAACATCGCATTCGTTGATAATGGCGCTCATAGCTTCGACACACCGAGGTTGGTTGAAGCTTGTTTCCTGATCTGATACTGTCACGGTCATCGTGTACTGGTCAGGCGTGTGTGGATAGTACGTTTGGGAATGCTTCCAGCCAAAATGGAAATAATGAAAGTTTTTAGCAGCATTATCGCAGAAATTTAGAACACTGTTGCTCAGAGCTTCGGCGCCTGCGTAGGCCCTTGATGTGTTCAGGGAGGAGTAGCAGACCAGCGTGTCGACAGGAGGTGGTGGGACAAAAGGAGTCGAAGGCGGCGTGGAGATCGAATTGAAGAGCACAACGATAAGAGCGGACGCTAACGAAGCAATTAAGAGCCTTTGATAAAAGCTATAACGATGTCGATAGGCGTTTTCCGTTTCATCTTGAAAGAAAGACTTGGAGGGAACAAGGGGAGTTCGCTCATCAACGTGAGAGACTGTCACAAGCATCTTGCCGTTGATGCTGAAAGTCTGACAACTTGCTTTAGCGGCCTTGATCGACGAATTTGCGGCTCAAGGCCTTGAGATAAAGATCAAATGTTGTTGATTCTACTAGTATATGGAGGTTCGCCGTAAGAGAAGAGATGAGGAAAGGGAGGCCTGGTCCTGTTTGAGACTGAGGCGGTGGTGCTTATCGATAACCTTGGAAGGCCTCCTGCAGACCCCGCGCGATTTGATTTGTTAGATGTCAGCCGCAGTGTGTTCAGCCATCAGATCAATCGCTTAGATGTCCAAGAAGTAGGCGTTTGAAAATAGCAAGGCAGCAGGTGTTACCTGTATGCGTGCGTGGGGGTCAGGATTGTACACTGTGTGTACAGCCACGCTTAGTCCCAACAAATAAGTTAGTGATTGAATTTTTACACATTACAGAAGCGGACACTCGTTTCGGCCTACTCTGTATGAATTGATGGTCGCAGAACGATAAATTCTGGCTTTTGAGAGTCGGAATGACCCCCCTGCCTGTCTTCTAGGCCGGGGTCCAGAGCTGTGAACATGTTGCAGCGGTTCTGGAATCAGTGCAGCGGGTTTCAACGTTATTAACGCAAGAGATCAAAATGTCATCTGCGGTATGAATAGTTCTGTTAGTGAGGTTGTGCTCTCCCGAAAGCGGATTTCTGCCCATGTTAGTTGCTTGGCGCCCAGCCCGATGAAGCATCCTTTGTCTGTCGCAACTGGCAGTCCAACCACTTCTGCTGTGGTTGAGTATGTCACGAGTATTGAGGATAATAAGCAGGGAGAAGGAGTGAGATTTGAAGGGTTCCGACAGTAACCAATTGAAGGATGAGAGCAGGGCCTGATACCCATGCGTCTGCAGTTGTTGTTCCGATGTCAAGAAACGAGCGAGGCACTGAAACTTGAGGGTTGCACTGGCAGATGCTCTTGGAATTCCAGAGAATCCCAGGCAAAAGTCGAGCCTCTGAAAGACTGTTAGTGTTTCAAGGCACGCATGGGGGAAGACTCTATCTGGCAGGTACATTTGTCTGATAGAGTTCAAGGTCGGACGCACGTGCCACCGCGTACCTGCCCAGGGGTGAGTGGGCCGTGACGACACAGCTGGGCATCTCGACGCGTCCCCCGCAAAGTAAATAAACACACCCTGACACCCCAAGGTCGTCGACACACATCAGATCTCGAATCAATCTGACTCCACTGCAAGTCGTCGTCTCCAACAGCCGTGTAAACTCAATTGATCCGTATCAATCAGCTCCAAGACAGACGCCACGATATCAATTACAGCACTCGGACATCGTCAAACGCGTCTTCAAGCCACCCAAACGGGCGTCCGTCACCCGCTCCCATCACCAACGCAAATTGTGTCTAGCACCGTCTGACCTTGCATGGATCCCTCGGGCAGAATGCAGAACTCCACTCCAATTCCTCCACCACGCTTGGTAGGCATTAACCCTCCCGCAAATCCTCGTCTGGCCCCAGTGCCCGGCACAAGAGGACCAACCTTGTGCTGCCATGCTGACACGCTCGTAAGCCCCCACCGCGTGTGGCTCTCCGGGATGTGACTGCCAGGGCCAATCAGTCACCAGTGCCAATCCCGCCCATAGGGAAGGCTGCACCTTCGGTGAAGCCATCCGGGGGAGAAAGCCACTGGGGGATGGAGCAGGCCAAAGCTAGGTATGAACTCGATGCTCTCAGGGACATCTACCGGCAGACCGCCGTTGACGTGAGAAGCCCTACGCCGGGATCAGCCGTCTCATCGAACCCTTTCAGACAGCCTGCTTCGACCTCTTTCCAGCAGGCTCTACCCGCTGTCCCTGCACCAACCGTTGCACCTGCCGCACCCGCTTCAAACAGCAGGAAGCGCAAGTCAGATGCGTCGTCGTCCTCGTCGGACGAGGCCATCGCTGCCTACAAGCAGCCACTCGACCACATCGACGTGGATGACATGGCCGCCGACCGTGACTGCACCTACGTCAGGAACATGATCCAGAAGGTGATCGACAGGGGTATTTTCAAGAAGGGCGAGTTCTGCGACACCATCGGGAGCAGCCACAACTCCGTCAACAGATTCCTGGCCCAGACTGGCAGGGACGGTGGCTTCGGGAGTGATGCCTACTGGAACGCCTGGGCCTGGTTCAAGAAGCGAGAGCTCGCCGGCTTGTCCATGCCCCCTGCCTCTACTGCGACGCAGAAGAAGGCCAAGACAGCCAAGGCCCGCCTCGACAACGCAAATGCGGACCTCAGCAGCATTCACCTTGACGGCGAGGAGACAGACTCGGTTCCCGTGTACGAGACATGCGACGTCGTCCGCAGGAAGATCACGGCGCACCTCAAGACCCCTGGCCTCACCCAGGCCCAGTTCTGCCGCGACCTCCACGCGCAGCTCAAGATACCAGGCTGCAAGGCGATCCAGTCCAAGATGCTGGCCGACTTCAGGAAGAAAAAAGGTCCGATGGCAGGCTGCACCAGCTCTGTATACTATGCGGCCTACGTCTACTTCGAGAAGCGCAGGCTCGCTGAGGGAAAGCCCAAGAGCAAGCACCGGCTTGAAATGGAGAAGATCTACCCCCAAGGTGCTGAGCGTGAGAGAGATGCTAGTCACCAACGGTAAGTTGCGGGTGAGCCTCTCGTACTCTCAACTCGCTAACCTTTTGTAGGATTTGGTGCCATAAGGATGAGCGAGTGACTGAAGACGAGTACGGACGGTTGGAATTTACCAGGATCCGATGATGTCGGCCATGAAGACTCCCGGTGAGCGGATAGGTATTACTACTTGCTCGCCGAGTCTGGGTAATGCCCAGCAAAAGTTGTCGGTCTGTGACGCTGCGACATGACTTGTATGGAACATTCTAAAGGTGGCCCCCTTTTCACATATCCGCGGTAGTGAATACAGTGATGGTCACCTTGACCTTGATAACGAAGCCCGGTCAAAGCAAGCTTCCAAATAATCTCGCAGATATCTATGGGATCCACAACATCTGGAATCTTGCTATAACCGGGATTCACTGTCAAGATTACGGTGACTATTACTGTTTTCAGTACTGCGGATGGCCCTAATTTTTATACTGGAGTGGGAATTCGAATCATCTGTGTAGGCTTTTGGCAATTTTGATAGCCCTGCTGATACACGAAGACCTGTATTTACTAGGGATGTTCGCTCTTCAATTAAGGTATGTTCGAGTCAAGCCTATGAAATTCATCTTTTCAGGCGGAAGCTATACACTGCGTCAGCGCGCCCCGTCTTGCCCGGAGAGGGCCCCGGGCCCACATCGCCGACCTCGCTTCGCTTGATCATTGCCTGAAGATGGTCAAGGCTTCTGGCCCCTAGTCAGTCCTCCCACTCGCCCCCTGCTCCCCTGGAATTGCGGTCAACAGGCGCCGCCAAGCCGGAAAAACTACGGGGCTTCATGTCGGATGGGTCTTCAGGGTCCACCTCGGGGGACAACGACATCTCGTTTCGTAGGGATCTCCTAGAGCTCATTTTAAGCTTATCCAAGAAAGCCAAACTACATATCTGCCGTGTGCGCCCCTTGAATCCCGCCTCCGCCTGATCCATCGACACCGTAGCGCGCGGCGCAGACACCAGGACATATTGCTAGCCAGGGGGCGGTACCTCAGAGCACCGCCGCGATGTCGACGTCAAGCGGGTGGGACATCGTTGCTGGCGCCGAGGGCAATGTCACCACTGGGTTCACATGGGAGCCGCAGCCGATGCGAAGGGGCACCTTCGGCATCATCTCATCATGCTTCGTGACGCTTGCCCTGTGTACGTGGAAAATTGTGCACCTGAACCTGCCGGGCACGTGTCCGGATGAGACTCTTCCGTGGACGGCTTGGTTCAAGAAGGGTACCACCCACAGCATGCGGCACAGGCTCGTGCATATCTTCGGCGGGCATCAGATCACCAGGCAGATCGGATGGCTATTGATTGGGCTGTTTGCGCCAGAATTGGTAGGTTATCTGGGCGTCTCTTCACATGTCTGTCATCTGACTGACCACCGTGTGTGCGTAGATTGCCTATGCTGCCTTTAGACAGTACTGGGATGTTAAGTCGTTGCAAGCCTTCATGGAACGCGTGTATTTGCAACCAGCCCAGCCCCGAAGCTGGTGGCCGGCTCTGCTGAACAACCACCGGGTGAGCACACGTGCGTCCCGAGCGCAAATACAGCAGTCAACTAAGTATTTCACAGCGTAATCGTAGCGCAGATGTCGAGGATACGAGCGCCAAATACGTATGGACCATAACACACAGCTGGTACGCTGTGATGGGAGGTTACAGCTACAAGCTGCGCGACGGGCCGAAGGTGTTCCTCCCCGACGACCACAACCGGGAGCAGCTCGTGTTGAGGGACGAGGCGCTGCGCTTCGTCGCCGAGCATGAGCCCGCCGTGATACCCAAGCTGTCCGTGCTCGACATCTTGGACAAGAGCAGCTCGAGCACATTCGTGAAAATCATCGCCTTGTTCCAGGCGCTGTGGTTCAGCCTGCAGTGCGTCGTACGCATGGCTCAGGGCCTCTCGATTTCTCTGCTGGAGCTGACGACATTCGCGCACTGTATCGTCGCCCTCATTATTGGTTGGCTCTGGCTCCGGAAACCTGTGGACATCTCGAAGCCGGATCCACTTGCCATGCCCGACACCGTCACCCAGCCACACTGGCTCCTTGCAATTCTGTACTCACTGACTAGCTTCGACCACAATGAGTGTGACGAGGACCGATACAAGAAGCTGGGACAGGCCGAGCAGGATGCCGTCCAAGAGTATGCGCCCGACGGCCCACGGGCGTCTACGTACCTGGATGCAACCATCAACCAGGACCCAATCACCTTCAGCGACCTGAACCTCCACGGCGGTCGTCCCCAGTCATCGGCCCTCAGCATGGGCCGTCCCACGACAGGCGTTCCCAGCCGGCCAACAACGTCCCGCCCGACGCCAGCCAGCCCGCAGACTCACCTATCTCCTCCGACCCGAGACCGCGACGCGGACCAATCAACCACCGCCGGCGCCGCGAGCCTGAGCGAGCTCGTCCAAGCAGCCGCAGACCAAGAGCGCCGCTTCCGGGTCCGCATGCAGATGGCGCAGAAGGGGTGGGACCACTACATCCTTAACCGGCACCCACATGAAGAACCCCCCACCACCGACGCCGCCGCCGCCGCCACAGCCACCACCACGGGCGCCGCAGCCCACCCCTTCGAGACCAAACACCGCCTGAAGCGCCGCCTGAAGCGCACGATGCGCAACACCCTCGTCGACCGGGTGACCAACTTCCCGCGCCGGCGGCACGACAGCATCCCGCAGGAACAGCACGCCTTCAAGACGCACCTGGGTATCTCGCTGACGGGGTTCCTGTACGGGGGGCTGCACATGCTCGCGTGGGACGCGTCGTTCACGTCGGGCGCGGAGTCGGCGCTGTGGAAGCTCGCGTCCGTGAGCCTGGCGTGCAGCGGCCTGCTGGTGCCCGTCGCGCACGCCGAGGGCGTCATCCTCAGCGCCGTGCGGCCCTGGCTCATGATGGACGAGGAGGACCGCGACGCCGAGGAGGCGGAGCACCTCGCCGAGAAGGAGGCGCGGATGGGGCGGTGGAAGCACGGGTGGCGCAAGTGGTGGTGGAGGTTTTACAAGTGGTGCTTCTTGTGGATGATTGAGGTCATCCGCGTGGTCAAGGTCGTTGGGATTGTGATTGTGGGGTGTATTTATCTGGGGCTGAGGTTTTTTATCTTTGTCGAGTGTCTGGCGAATCTGTCGCACCTGCCGCCTTCTGCGTATGATGTTGTGCGGTGGTCGCAGTATGTGCCTCATATTAGCTAGGTCATTATAGATGGGCAGAAGCGGCTCATGAGATATCAATGTGCATCGGAACAGACAATTCAAAGGTGATAGCTCTTGAAGTGTTCGTGTATAAGCCACCGACCGCAGTTCAAGTGATATGGATGACTTCCAAGATTGAAATGAGTCCAAGCAGTGCTGCGATTTCCATCCTGACGAATTCGCTTGGAGACGGAGAAGGTGCCCATCAACCAGGAAAATACTGTGAGGATATCGAGACAGGCGAAATATCTATTATACACTTGACATGTGCTGTTGAATCTATAATAACCAGGGAATTGAATGTCTAATGACACACTCAAAACAAAGAATGTCCATCTTCTCCATACAATCATAAAAAACAAAAAGAGTTTAAGAAGACCTTCGCTTTCTTGAAGAAACAATAGAAAAACCCTCACAGTCCTCAATTCATGGACACGATGCAACCACCCCGGATGCTCCCCGAAAATAATCTATCTAGATCTGAATACCAAGAGCGGCGATGATGCCGAAGAGGTCGATATTCACTCTATGCCCGACAATCTTGCCGTTTTGCCACCTCGAAATCGTGTAGTGTAGAAGACTGAACTTCCTTCCCGTTGGCGGAATAGGTTTGTCAGAGAGGTAAGTCGGCAGGGTCAGATTGCCATCATGGGTGCCGCTGAGCATAGCAACGGTAGCAGTCCAGTCTCCCTGGCCGATAATCTGTCTGTAGGGCTGATTTTCCACACGCAGGTCTGAGAAAGCGTCCTTCATGTCCGCAAGCCAGTCAAGATAGCCAGTTACATTCAAGGGCTCATCGGTCAAGCCGTAGATGAGGGCTTCAGGATCCAGGTTCAAGCTCTCGATGGTGAAATTTCCGTGGTTGAGAGCTTCGTCGGCTGCAGTGGCCAGTTGCTTGTTCTCGGCGGATCGGTCCTCACCAGGGGTTGTCGACAATGGATAAGCGAGACTCAGCTCCAGGTCAGGGAGGTTATCGGCAGGCCTGTTTGGTAGCACACCCACTTGTCGATACATGAGAGGGTAGTCGGACCATAGGTACTCTTCCATCAGCCAACCATTATTCCATCTTGCGATGGTTGCCAGGGCCATGTTGATTCTCTTGTTCGTTGGAGGCAGCAACGTCCCCTGAAGACTAGGCAGAGGTCCGTCTTGAGTACCAGATACCTGGGTCATGACTACAGTCCAATCGCCCTCGCCGAAGCTGATTCTGTAATCGTGATTATGAGGAGCACCGTCCGAGTAGATAGAGTAGAGAAGTCTCAGGTCCTCGAGATGCTCTGTCAAGTTCATGATGACACCGCCGGTGTAGTAAATTGTCGAATTTTCATGGTGATTGAAGTGGGCTAGATCTCTGGCGATGAAGGCGTCGTCGGAAACTTGCATCTGGCGCCTGTTCTGGTCCACGGTCCAGTGTGTGATATTATTCTGGTCAGTGGGAATCTCCTGGCTGACGGTCTCTGTGCAATTATTGTGGCTTAGTAAATATCGCCACCAAAATGAAGGTGACAACGAAAGGACGTACGGCGCTTCAGAAGTTTACCATCGCTTGCCTCGGCGCGCATGCGGTGCAGTGCCGGGCCGAACGACGCTCCACAGGCAGTCACGGCTGAGGCGGATGCTAGGAGAAGAGCGAGATTTGGCAACATGTTCAAGGTTCTAGGAGTTGAGGCTCATGGATGTGGTAATACTGGGAATGAAACAAGCAGGCACGATATTATATTTATGTTCTCATCTTGCTATAGACATCCAAGGTTCTCAAAATCCGAGTCACCACAACGATTTCACGTTCTCCGACACAATCGAATGAAACCCAGATGCTGCTTGATAATCGTATCCTTCCTTCGTTGCTGAATAATTGGAGTCACCATTACAAATTTGAAAATATGAATGCATCGTGAGCTCCGGCGGCCGATGATATCGCCGAGCTACGCGAACATCGCTGATTCAAGGACTCCCTCTGCGGGATATCTGTGTCCAAAACTAAGTGCACATGGGTTCATGACATCATATTCCTGCCCTGCGTACATAGGCGCGCTCGTGATGGAACTACAGCGCTGTTTGACAAGCAATTCTGGGACTCCAGAGAGTCTGAATGGAACTCATTCCCGACCTTCATGCCCAGCCATGCTTTGAGATACCTAAGTATCGTTAGGAAGGTGTTACTAGCCCTCGGGCACTGACAAATGCCCAATCTCCGGTGTGGAGCGGCGTCCATAGTCCGCCATGCTAAGCTACCCTCAGCCCAATTGTCTTAGGCTTGATTTGGACTACCGCATTCAAACGTACGGACATAGGCCAGGATTGGGGTCGTAACACCGATTCAGGCTGGGATTCTATCCCGCGGGACCTTCCGCGGGCAGCCACCTAGGAAGCCTGATTTGTCAAGATCAGCCTTATGTTCGGTCGTATCTCGCTCGATCGGAGCGCGAGGTCTGCCGGTCAATTGTCATCACGCGGTTGGCTATCTCTATCTAGTTATAGAAGTCTAGCATAATTGAAAATAGAGGAATTTGTCAAATAACCTTGGGCACCGCCACGAAAATTCGGAAATTACGTCCGAGCTGATGAGAGAGGACAAAATGTAGGGACATATGATACCTCGCTATCCGAGAGGAGTTTAAAACTACGTACAATATATGGATCTAGTTTCGATCGATTTAGGCTGCAGCAATAAGTGTTTAGAAATGGCAGTGGAGATGTGTCGGCTCAAGGAACCCGCATTCCTTCGAGTGAGTGGATAGATCAGGATTTCCCACTATGCGTAAAGCCAGCCTGGGGCACTGTTAATCCTAAGTACCTAGTAGTTAAGATTTTGAAAAGAAGTATTAAGACGAGTAGACACGATTTCGGCCTACCCTATACAAGAAAAGGGGTCCCGCTACGATAGCCAACCTAGAAGTCAGAAATGAACCACACCCAATAGACAGCGATTGCGGGTGCTCGACTTGAGAAGATAGCGTTGCAGCTTCACTGGACGTTGCATGCAATGTTGGTCAAGTACCATTTTTTGTATACCTAGAGGATACCCCCCTCCTGTAATGGGAATAAGAAGGACTCAAGGCTGTAGACTAGTCGATGCCCCAGCGGCACCAACTCCAAAAATTCAAAAATGCCCTATACCGAATTGGAGTTGTGATGTCAAAGGCCCAGATACTTCTTTGGGTGCCAGCAATCCGTGGTATTTGGAATGACTGGCACCTACTCTTCGAGACGCCCACTATTTACGCAGTTGGAAGACGAGTCATTCCTAACTTGACGTGAGCCCTGGCACCTGTGTTTCTTTTCGGAGGTTTCCCAGTCCTCATATGATGAATGGCAGTGTAGTGACCATGGATGCGCGTGCCTCCTGATGGGTCGATCAGCCAATGGTAGAGTCAAGGCTGCTCGGAGGAGTCCGGATCCGTTACATCAGGGACGGACCGATGCTGGGATCCACTCAACTGCAACATGAAAGCGATGACTCGCCTTGAGAACACCTCCATGTGACTAGCCTCCGTGATAATGAAGGGTCCGAACTCGTGCATGATGAGGAAGTCCGCAGCGTCTGGCACCCACTCCGATTTCTGTTCCTCGTCGACCCATTCACTCATTCCAGTGGGTGGTCTCGTCGGCTGTATATCGCGGTCCCTCAGATCTGAATTTGCTGACACTTCAATCGACATTTTCTCCACCCGTCTAATGTACGATGGAGATCCCATGAGCAGCTCCGGTTTGCGTCGCTTTGGCGTTGCGGGTGCGTCTGCGGCCGAGGAGTCCTGCTGAGCAGAAGGCCTGCTCGCGGAGCTGCTTGCAGATGACTTGCCAGCTTTTGTGGCCTTTTCCCCCGTCGGGTCCTTCGCGATCGTTGAGACCGGTCGGATATGCACTTCGTAACCGACTCCGTACTCAGCCACGATAACGTAGATTTCGTGACGATGCTGGGCAACCATCCAGCGCCTAAGGACACACCGTGTCGTCATTTTCAGTCAACTGGTCTCAATACGGCCTGAGGAAGTGACACTCACCGTTTCCTTCCGCTAGTAGAAGGTTGTAGAAGACCAGTCGTCGATCCGTCTTCTTCTTCCGCAATCCAGCATGCCATTTCTGCACCTTCTTGCCGTCTGATGGAGGAGAGAGCAGATTTGAGGGTGAATGGTTTCACTTCGAGGATGGCCAGCGCCTCTGTGTTGAGTCCCCTCTCGAACGGGCTAGACCTCTGGCAGAGATAACCATCAACGCGAGCTTCCATCAGCTTTTTCATCGTGGGTCCTTCTTCGTCTGCGCTTCCAGTAATCTCTGTGCTACTAGTATCGGCACTCTCGAAGAGCTTGAAACCAATCCGGCCCCCCAGCCAGTCTAAGCCGCTGAATTCTCCACCAGACACCGCCGTGTTGATAGCCTCGAGGAAAGCAACGAGCGCATTATTTACGTAACACTCGTCAGCTGCGGGTCTATTCTGTTGCCCTCCCGGCCCCGGGAGAAAAGACGTCGTCTGTGGCGTGCTCGTATTTTGAGGGACTTCTTTACGTGGTGTCAATCGGCCTCGAGGCTCGCGCGGACCTGGAGAGACGGGCTGGTTGACTGAATATGGTATAGGGGCAACGGAAGAGACAGGACCAGGTTTTGTAATCGCGGATGTTCGCTCAATCTCCTCAGGGGTCGGCTTCTCCTGATTCGTTGCGGTCATGGCAAGAAGCTGGAAGTGCAGTCGCCACCAGAAGTGATCCTCATTCCTCATAGAGGGCCTCACTTGGGGATGTTTCCGTTCCATATCATGTTGCTTAGGAAGTTGTGTCAAGGGGACCGCCTTCAAAGCCCTCTCTTCAGCTCTTCGCTGCTCCAACTCGTCCAAGTAGTTTCGCCACATGTGTCGCACTGCGTTGAATATAGTGTTCGACTTCTCCATGTTTTCGGCGGAAACGTAGCCTGCGTAGGAAACTTCGGGGTCGTCTTTCATCAAGTGGCCCAGTGCGTCAATCATCACATACCTATGCCAGATGACGTTCAGATGGAGGTATTCCGTCGCGCTGATCTCCGAGCCCGATTTGAAAGTTGTGCTGGTCACTTTGAGTCGACCACTTGCGCCGTTCTTTAAATCAGGATGGATTGACGGATCATCCTTGACTTGTTGCTTCCATTCGGAGAGGCTGACGGGCGGCCGTCTCACCCGGGCCTGCCTCATGGCGTTGTTTGGACTACCGCAACAAACAATGTGCGTCCAAGTCTCAATAGCTAGTATAGTAGAGGAGATTGGCAGTATGGGAGAATATATCATATGAGAGCATACTGGGATGTGCTCCTTGATGTGGTTGGGCTGTCGGTGGAGGAGGGTAGGGAAGCCATTTCCAGGGAGCAGGGCCGATCTTTTTATGTTGCAGCATTTTCAATTCACCGCTGTCTACGGTAAGTACAGACAGTTACAAGTTTGATGTGTGAATGTATATTCACTCTCTGATTTCAGTGTACACGGGCGCATCTTCCAGTCACAGCCGACTGCAGGTATGCAATCGGCTCGTATGGCGGACAGCTGTCAAGACCGCCTTTCAGTTCGCCGCACAGATGAGCAGAGCAATATCATGTTAAAATCATTTCTTGACAAGTAGTTATTTCTCAAGGTACTTGCTCCTCAAACCATGAGAAGCGGTTGTTTAAAGCCCAGAGAGTCTGTGTCGGAGTAAAGATCTGTAGAAGAGGCGTTTGAAAGCACCGGGACAGCCCACGATTCCAAGTTTAACAAACAACGGGTCAGATTCTGAGTGCTACAGCATGCCCATAGCCCACATAACTTCTCAACATTGTCTGCGAATTTGACAAGCCCTAATGTGATCCAAACGGGAGAGATGTGCCTCGTCATCAAGTAATGGCGGGCCCCAGTGAAAATAGGTACGTATCCATTTTATCACAGAGACGTCCAGCATGCCACTGCTTCGGTGAATATATGGCAAGTGACCCCGTAGCTGATGGAAAACGCTTGAGGTCATAGCCTGCCGGGGTCAGTCACCGCAGCAGCCACATCTAAAAGGTCCCCACCTGGGCACGCAGCTCTCCTTCCACCTTTCGCTTCCAAGTTCAGCACAGCCCCATGCCATTCAAACCCACCTGTATGTACATTGCCAATATCTTCGGACTACCTTTTTCGTGACCGAGAACCCCTCCGTTAACGTTGCACAATCTATCAGTCGCTCTGGATTTCGCCCCTGTCAACATGGACGCAAACGCCGCCCAACGCAACGAGCGGGGAGGCGCGATTGCTGATCGGAACCACTACCGCCAAATGTGTCAACTCCGGGTCGAGGAGCAGGTTGAGAATTTGTTTCCATACGTTGGTGTGAACAAGGAGCAGCTCGATCGCATTTCCTGCGTGCAGCTGGACAATTTCGATGTTGACAACATCGATGCCCACCGTGGCGGCGACAGCGCTGCCACATTCTTCGAGCCATCTGGCCCTATTGATGACGCTTTGAAGGACATTCTCTCTCAACACTGGCGAGACTTGGGTCCAGGACAGGCAGCGCGCCTTTATGCCGAATACAAGGCGGGCTGGTTCATGCTCCCTTGGGACAAGGATGACTGGCTGGATCATGACAAGCCCATCATCGACCGCTTTGGTGGATCCGCCTGGTTGTTCATGGAGTATGTCTGGAACCTAAGCTCTTGCGATTTACCCCCACGCAATGTGCAGACGCGCTGACCAGGGGCCCCACGAACTTAGAGACGAGAGCGAGAACTTGGAACAGCACCTGGCCGGTGTCCAGGGCACAGGCCTGGTACTGCCCTCCGGTGTCTTCAACGATGCGCACACGTACCAGTATGACTCTGACGTCGCCTTCTTCCCCAAAAACATGTCGAAGCCACACCTTGCCTGCATCATCAGCGAGACTTTGGTCTCCCCCGACTCGCTGCTGCGCAGTGAGGTCCACGGCGCTGTGGCCCTGATCAAGTACCAGCTGTCCACCTGGGATGATCAACGGTTCGGCGACCACCACATCAAGCCTGTGAGCCCTCCGTCCCCGACCTGCAACCTTCCTCCATCAAGCTGACGTGTTGTAGGTCATGCTGTACACCTTCCAGTACGACACGTACGCCCGCATCACGATGGCCTATTTTGACCGCGACATGGGCAAGATTGTGCTCCGCCAGTCCCGCCAGTTCGACCTCGGCGGCCCCGAGCCGACAAACGATACCTGGCTGCTGCTGAGGTGGATGCTCAGCACTCCGGCCGGAGACACTTTGGTCAAGGTGGAGGATACCAGTCTGCCGATTCTTGTGAAGGAGCCGGCGGTGAGCCCGGCGAAGTCCACTCACATCACTGTTACTTCGCCGTCAGGCAACACCAGGAGCATTTGAAGCTTGAGGTATCGGGACGGTCACAACATGAATTTTGGAAGCTCAGAGAGCTAATGAGAAGCGAAGCTGCGGAGTACTTTGGACGAGCCCAGGAGTCTGCTTGTAGAGACTGTCGTATATAATTAATGCCGTGTGGCATGGCCTACAGCAGCAATGAGTGTGATCCCTTCTCAGCTACTGTTGTGTGAAACAGCCACTTGCATGTGTTGATAATGTCTTGCGAAATGAACGCTGTGAGAGCAAGACCAAATGATATGATCCCTTAATTATATGTCTTTCACAAAGCAATCGTTCAAGGAGACGGTGGTCATAGAATGACACCCAGCTACGAAAAGACACCGCCGGAAGACGCAGCTTGCTGCGATGTTGTGCAGACGCGTCGAGACGCGATTCAAGGGTTAGGACAAGACTGGGACGACCGCCGACCCCCTTCAAGCACGGGCCCAGCCACCGCTTTTCCCCGCCCAGCCGTCAGCGCACGGGCCACCACGTGACTTCGTGCAGCCCAACCACGCTAGATCCCCCGACTACAGCTCAACCGCCCATCGCATCTCTGCAACTCCGTCACCCACCACGGTCGGTACCCACAACCACCACCAACACCTAACACCACCATCGCATGTCGCGACCGCTGGCCACCGAGCATCATCTATATACAAGAGGGTCAGTTCAAAGGTACTCGCACCGGCGGGTAGCCGCGCATCGCCTGCGGAGCCTGCGTCGCCTCGAGGGGTTGTCCACCGCGCCCAAGACCGGGAAATGCCGACTTCTCTGCTTCTACGACCTATGCGCCGTGGAAGTGGGGGACCGGGGTCTTGGGAAGGGGCTGTCTCGCCTTCCATCTGGAGGGCTTTGCAGCTTCCTGCCAGCGGCACGGCTCCTTTTGGCGGCGTGGTTTTGCTGGGCGTGCGGGGACGTCGTGCCATTTCACACCATTCTTCTGTCGTCGCCGTCTCGTTTTCCATTCCCTGTCGCCTGCGACCTGTGCACGAAGAGTCAAGGCTGCTCTGCCAGAAGCCTGGGAGGGAGGGAATCCTGCTCACCGCAGGGGTCACGATTCGGTAATCCCCTTTGCTGTTGGCCGACGTACTGACTTGCGACAGGCTCGAGCGGTCGGACGGCCATGGCCGATGATGTGTCGACTGCCTCGGAGCCAGACGCGGCCGCCACCTCGAAACAAGATGCAGGTTCCTCTGACGATATCAATGTCTCTGGCGCGCCGGCTGTTGTGGCTTGGGACGGTCACTCCCCCTTGAGCGACGTGACGTGCGACGTCCGCCGCTATGCCTCGACCAACACTGCCTTCATTAAGCTACGCGCGACCCTGATGCTCAAGACACCTGCGCCCCTCCCCTCCAAGACCAGCCTGTTCCTATTTTTCCACCCCGAGCGCATACAAGAACTCGTCCTGGACGAGCCCTCCGAGTCCACATCACAAGAGGCCGTGAAGAAGAAGCTGGGCCAGGACACATGCTGCTTACGCTTCACGCTGGACAGGCCAGCCGCCCTCGTCGGGCCTGCCAGCCTCGAGAACATCACACCCAAGAACAAGAACTCCGGCGACCTGTTACGTCACCTGCGGTCGCTGGCCCGTGAGACCAAGTTCACCGTGCACCTGCCGGCCAAGGTCGTGACCAAGGCTCGACTGCAGTCGCTGTGCGAAGCGGCTTCTGGCCATGGCTTGAAGTCCATACCCTGGCAGGCTGACATGACCTGTCTATATGGTGGCAAAGGCGGCCGGCTCATCGGCGAGGGGCCTGAGGCCCCCTCAGCGGAACCTCCATCTTACGATGAGCTGGAGCCTGGGCCACCGATGCCGCCAGCGAGTCAAGGTAAGCTGCGCCTTATCTGCTCTCGATCTTGTAATGCGCTAACACCGCCGTAGGCTCGAGCGCCCAGGGTCCTTCCAAGAAGCGGCGACGTGGAAGCGGAGGTTCAGAAGCACAATCCCCAGATCTTTCAGCCATGGAGGCAATGTGCCGCAAAATAATGGGCGAGATGAAGGCCGAGCTGAAGCAGGACATGGCCAACCAGCTGCATCAATTGGAGACAAGAATCATGGATTGCCTCGAGCAGCGGCTGGCCGAGGAGACATCGCGCGTAGAGGAACACGTAGACCAGCAGCTTCTGGAGGTAAGAGACGAGACAACCGACGAGATCGGCACTCGAATAGAGGACGAGTACTACGGCGTGCGGCTCCGGCTTGAAGAGTACGTCAAAGACGAGGTCAAAGATGCCGAGGAGAGGATCATCCAACACATAGAAAGCAACGCTACAGTGTCTTTACAATTCAATACATAATGTTAAACCTGGACACCCCGCCTCGATGCGCGTCCATCGCACCTGGCGCTGCTTCGACTCACTGCCATCCACTCAAAAAAGACTCCCTTCCCCCCTTGACACGCCTCCTAACCTAGAACGTGCACACCTTGTCCCCGAAGCCGTTGCAGCAGCCAGTGAAGCCATCGAAATCCGTCGCGTCGCATTCCTAGAAACCGGGGCAGTCACCGGCAAAGTTAGCGCATGCACCCTTGACCACCCGCTCTCGCCTCTGATGGGCCATGCCCAACCTACCCCATCAACGATCGAGCCACGCCCAGAGCAGCACGACGAGGTGTGCCCTGGAGTGTAGTCGACCTGGCCCTCGGCATTTCCCACGCAGCAGTTGGCTGGTGTTCCTGCGAGAGCGCTGGTTTTCGGTTAGCATGTATCGATAGGCAATGGGAACTCGTTGTCTGGAAGCTTGCATACCCTGTGGCGAGAAAGCCAATGATCAGCGAGGCGAGATGCATGGTTGGCGAAGCACGCAGTATTTGGGGTGAGATGGTGCTCAGGGGGGATGAATGTCAAGATACGGCACTTCACTGCTGGCTGGCTGGCTGGCTGTATTAATGTGGTCCAAGCTGTAGGTGCCATGTCGCGACAAAGCGCTCTCAATCATGTTTATATGATCAACGAGGCATGCTCGCTCCTAGGCGAGTGTATTCCGGAAGATTGGACCCAAACTCTATTGACTCTAGAATCCACCTCGTCAGTGGTGATGACTCGCACCATAGTGGGCTGAACCCGGTATATCCGAGCCAGTGATTCTCAGTGGCTTGGATACGGCTTGATGTTCTTGGAAGTCTAGTCTGAGTATGGAAGGGATAACTGCAATAAATATAATCAGACACTGGTGTACACGCCGTGAGGCCGTTGATACTTTGATAAGAGGTATTCAAGAGAGAAAGGTGGGTGGGCGGCGGAGCCGGCAACGGCAGGAAAATAACGTGGTACAAAACAAGCAACAAATTCCAGCAAAGACGAGAGCAGGCGATCAAAAGACTTCAGTGGGAAGGGGATTATGAACTACTACTGTAGAGAAGGTAAGTGCATTACCTATCCCCCAGGACTGCAGCAGCAGCCTCCAACACGAAAATGCTCACAAAGATGAGCCACCTGAATAGGTCGTCCTGAGTCCTCCGACGGACTTATCATTTGTATGTGCTGCAAAATACCCTTTGAGATGGCACCTGAAGCTACTGTTACCATCAACGTTCGGTGGGGACCCGATGATCGACGCCGTTTAGATTGTTGGTTTCGTTCTCTCCGTGATGTCTTCTTTCCGTATCCTACGTGTCACGAGTGAGAAGCTCTCAAGGTTTGCTGGTACTCGTCTGTGCAATGACTTCTCACGCTTCCTGTCGACATGATGTCACAAGCTTTATTAGCTGGCCGAGGTTCATGTCTACGTGGCTTCAATTATTGTCTCCCGCATGGGTCCTAACCCATAGAAGGGCCCGGGTAGCTATTCTAGGATATGTCATCGATATCATCGCAGAACGGAAATGGCGTGATGGAAGCGATCTTCAACACGGAGTATAAAAACAACAACAAACTATATTAGCCTTTAATTACATAGAATCTGGTTCGCATCCACATTATAACACAGCCACCCATCTACTAATCCTTTGAAGCCTCAGGCTAGCTGACCCTTTCTGTACGGGAATTGCTGCTTGAACGCCTCCGCAATCTCACTCCTCGTAGCCACCCACACGCCGTCCTTCTTGCTGATGTAGTCCACAAAGTCCTGCAATGCCTTGAAACGACCAGGTCTCCCAATGATGCGACAGTGCAGCCCAATAGTCATCATCTTCGGCATACCGTCTGCCCCCTCTTCGTAGAGCACATCAAAAGCGTTCTTGATGTGATCATAGAAACCCTGAGGGTCCCGGAAGCCCGTGGTGGGAACGAGGAATTTGAAATCGTTGCAGTCATACGAGTACGGCACCATCAGGCAGCCCTTTGGGCTCGGTGATTCTTGCTCGGCAGGGAGATCCACCCAGTAAGGCACGTCGTCTGCATAAGTGTCCGAGGCCCATAGGAGCTCTTCGCCCATCTCCTTGTAGACCTGAGGGACGAGTGTTCGTGACCGTGGGCTTGGACGCCCGTAGTACCAACCCCGTGGTGCGTAGCCGGACAGGGATTTGAGGGATGTGATAGCCTTGCGGATATAGTCCTTTTCCTGCTCTGCAGGGAGACCCTGATAGGGGATCCACCGATAAGCACTGATATTAAAGTCAGATATTAAACACTTGGCGCTTTAACTATGTCTCAATATGCTTACTGTGACGCAATATCGTGCCCCTCCTCCACACATCTCTGTGCCACCTCTGGCTGCTTCTCCACGGCTTGTGCAACTGCGTACAGGGTAAACTTCATTTTGTACTTGTTGAACAGCCGGAACAGACGCCACCATCCAGCCCTGCTGCCGTACTCATACTCAGACTCGGCGCTGTAGTCGCGCACATTGATGGCCGGAGCTGTCACGGGGTTTTCTTTTAAGATACTCTCTGCCTCCCCATCTCCAGAGAGCACGCTGCGCTCAGCCCCTTCTTCGTAGTTGATGACGAAGGACACGGCGATCTTGGCGTCGTTGGGCCACTTCAGCTTGAGGCCCGTCTCACCGTAGCCTTTGAAGTCACGAGTGAACTCATACTGGGGGTCAGCGTGGTATTCCTCAGCCATTGGTCCTTTCTGGAGTCTGACACGAGTAGAATGAGGATATCTGCGATGAAGTTGTTCGCGCGCTTTGGGCTCAGGTCCAAAATCAGGGACCCACAGAGAGACTCAACAATGCTAGGGGCTCTGCAATATATAATTGCCGAAACCCCTTATCCTCGCGATCCGTGATCTGCTTGTGACACCAAGTGATAGTCCAAAATTCTCATTGCCTGCCACGCCACCCCCCAATGATAGGCAGCCGAGGACAATCTTTTTAGAGCTCGGCGTGGATGCATGAGCATCCCGGGGTGCAGATTCCGCCTTATCACAAGCGGGGACCCGCCTCGGGGGCCAATGGTGAGGACGATAGCCATCTTCCGGAGCCCACGAAAAATGCGCGTCGAGGCTTCAGGCCGAGCCCATGTGCTTACATGACCGCAGGATACGACGTCACCCCGTGTATCTCCTGCAGGCAGGTCAAGCGAGGGCCCACTACTAGAAGTGAGATCGGACAATGTTATGCTCGGAGTGGCCTAGATCACTGATATGAGAGTGTGATAAATCAGATTGTTTTGCATCGTAATCGCGAGGTCGCCTAGTGCCCGAAGCCCCGAGGGCAGCACCATGCGAGGCAGGGTGAACTTAAGAAGCTTCCGATAAACGTGCGCGGCCCACCGGGCATTCGGAGTGGACCTACCGAGACCGACACCGGGGCAGACATCTGGACCCCGCCCTCTCCACCCGTGTGCGCCGTGCCATGCATGTGTAGGCGAGAACGTCGTAAATACACCTCCCCCTGAATCACCGGATGGGTTAGATGAGGAACACGGCGAGGACCATTTTGTACACGTCAACGAAAATCTCAGGGTCTGGTGATTCGGGAAGTATCAACGTCTTCAGAACGTCTAGACCGTCCTACACCCAGACGGCGATAGCATCTGCCGGAGAAAATCTTGGCAGAGATCTCGCCCGACTCTACCTCAACACACCTCGTGCCGCCAATTTGCAAAAATGTCAAGCACCGAATTGTATAGGCTTACAGCCTGCCAAGTCGCAGCGGGCATACGCTCCGGCTCATTCACAGTCGAAGAATATGCAAAATCGTTACTTGCCCATATCAAGGAGAGAGACGACACAGTCAAGGCCTGGGCATACCTGAACCCAGAACAGGTTCTCGAACAAGCAAGACAGCTGGACAAGGTCCCGCCGGAGAAGCGAGGCCCCCTCCACGGCGTGTCAGTCGCAGTCAAGGATGTCATCTACACCAAGGACATGCCAACGCAGCACAACTCCCCACTCTACAAGGACAGCAATGCCGGCGTGGACGCCGGTTCCATAATCATCATCCGGAACGCAGGCGCGCTCATCCTGGGCAAGACGGCAACGACCGAATTCGCCGCCACGACCGAGGGACCTGCAACCTGCAACCCTCATGACACCAGCCGAACGCCGGGCGGTTCCAGCTCCGGCTCCGGCGCCGCGGTGGCGGATTTCCAGGCCGCAATCGCACTCGGGACGCAGACTGGGGGCAGTATCATCCGGCCCGGGTCTTTCAACGGCATATACGCCTTCAAGTCGACCTGGAACTCGATCACACGCGAGGGGCAGAAGATCTTTTCGCTCATCCTCGACACCTTCGGGCTGTACGCGCGATCCGTAGAGGACCTGGAGCTGCTGGCCGACGTGTTCGAGCTGAAGGACGACATACCACCATTTCCAGAGTCCGGCGGGCAGTTCTCCGTGAAGGGCGCCAAGCTCGCGTTCATCAAGACGGTGGTATGGGACGAGCATGTAGAGCGAGGCACCGAGTCGGCGTTGACGAAAGCTGTGGGTCTCCTGAGGGCTCACGGCGCCGAGGTGGAGGAGATCGAGTTTCCGGAGGAGCTGAGGGAGTTGCCGAAATGGCATATGGTCATCTTCAGGACGGATGGCAGGACCTCGTTCCTCCCGGACTATCTTGCGGCCAAGGACCAGGTCCACGAGCAGTTGCATGAGCATGTCGAGAACGTGCACAAGCACACGCACGCCGAGCAGCTGGAAGCGTTCGACCGGATAGCTGCGGCCAGACCAATCGCAGATGCACTGCTTTCGAAGTACGATGCGGTCCTGACCCCCTCGGTGCCCGGAGAAGCACCGGTTGGGCTTAAGAGCACGGGCTCCGCAATCTTTCAGTTAATATGGACGGTAAGCAAGTCTTACTCCTTTTTGGCAGGCTAGGAACTGATTCGAATTTCAACACCTACAGGCTCTTCATGTCCCAATTATCAACCTTCCAGGCTTTCAGGGAGAAAATGGAATGCCTGTTGGCATCTCGGTCGTCGCACCAAGGTATCGTGATCGGAAGCTGCTGGCAGCGAGCAGATCGATAGGGAAGATTTTCGCGGAAGAGGGTGGCTGGACGTCAGGGCTGTAGCGGCCACGATTCTTTGCAGCTTATGCACTGCCCATTCAGGACGCCAGAGTACGCATATATGTGGACGAATTCGCCCGTCTTGGCCACCTCCGTTTTGATGGAATGCCAGGGTCCGCGTTTCGAAATTATTGGCCATAAGAATTAATGATCCAGATTTCACAACAATAAAAACCACGAACAGAGGACCACAGGCCACAAAAAGGCACAAAGGACGTGAATAAGGAGAGAACATTTGCAGCTGGTTTGCGGTGCCAGTCTTGTCAAAACTTGGAACGGTGGCCGCTCGACTTGTTCTCTGGACATAGATGTCACGACTCGCTGCTAGCGACTGATGCGGCTGGTCACTCATGGCTGAACTCATGGTAAGTGGGCTCAATATGGATATAGATCCAAGCGCGTACGAACAACGCTGCCAACGACGTCACATCCTCTTGCGACGAATTGCCTACGCGCCGGACCGAGGCTCCACTTCAGTCCACCTTCCCAGGGTTAAGCATCCGCGTGATCACTGACCGCCCCAGGAACACCCCGAACGCGGGGACGCCAAGGTCTTCTGTCACTGGTCCGCGTAAATGACTTGACTCTGAACACGCTCATGAGAAAACAAAGGACGCCCATACGCGAACATCCGTGCGGCGGCTTCCCGTACGATTCGGGAGATCGTCCAACGAAAATCTCTTGGAATCAAGGGTGCCAAGCTCACCAGTCGGATAACCGACGAGGCTAACAATGGAGACCGCCTTGGAATTTCGACCTTGATGAGAAGCCTACGTTGATACGGTGGGTTCGTGTTTCCATGTATCGTATATAAAGTGCCACCGGGACACGGCCTCCATTTCATCGCGTGACATCCCTTGAGCAAAGCCTCTCTGCAGATTGTTGAAATGAAGATGTGGAGTTCTCTTCTCGCGGCCTCGTGCCTATTCACCGGGCTCCATGCAGCCAACTTTACGAACCCGCTGAAGGATCCTCTGGGCAGTGATCCACACATCGTCTATGTCGATGGCTTCTACTACTTGACGACCACTACATACGAGAATGTCCAGCTCACCCGGGCCACGACCCTCGAGGGCCTTAAGACGGGCGAGAACAAAATCATCTGGACCCCAGATGACCCGTCACGAAGCTGCGAGCTGTGGGCCCCAGAGTTGCACCAAGTGGGTGGCGTGTAGGTCGCTCTTAAGGACCCGTGTGGATCGAGTTTTATGTTGACAAAAAATATAGGTGGCACCTCTACTTCACGGCCGGAGCATGTGGAACTTGTTGCGACACCCAGAAAGCCCAAGTGCTCCAAGGTGAGCCCAGCATTCCCAACCGTTGCAGCCCAATTCAGCTAACACTGATCCAGGTGGCGCGTCGCCATGGGACGACTACACATACCTCGCGACCCTGACAGACGAGTTCGGCATAGACGGCACGGTCCTCAGCCTGAACGACCAGAACTACTTCGTCTGGTCGTGCATCACCAGCGACCTGCAAGGCCTCTGCATTGCCACGCTCGACACCCCGGGCAGCATTGGACCCCGGCATGAGCTCTCGCTGCCGTTGGAGTCATGGGAGGTCGACGGGTTCGGCGTGAACGAGGCTCCTGCGCCTCTGTATCACGACGGCAAGACCTTCCTTGCCTTCTCGGCCAGCTACTGCGGCACGGCGAGCTACCAACTCGGTCTTCTGACTTACGGGGGTGGTGATCCCCTCGAGAAGTCGTCCTGGACCAAGACGGGACCTCTGTTCAGCTCGGCGAATGGGAACTACGGGACTGCACACAATGCGTACGTCTTTAATACCCGATTCTCTTCCTTTATTTCTTCTTCATGTTAGCCACATGGAGAATAATGTGCTAATGGCAACTTGCAGTTTCTTCAACAGCCCCGACGGCACGGAGACATGGAACGTCTACCACGCAACGAGCATAAGCTCTGGTCACTGCGGTCGTGAGAGGTACACCATGGCTCGCTCTGTAGCATGGGGCGCGGATGGCCAGCCAATTTTTGGCCAGCCAGAAGCGTTGGGAACCCAGCTTGTTGGGCCTTCAGGAGAGCCTGCATGAGGATTTTAGGCATGTGTATGCCATTTGACCTTTGAAGATATTCATGAATCAGTGAGAGAATTCCAAGCAGTATTATGAAATGAAGGTATCACTGTATGGCTACATCACTGTCGACGCATAAGGGAGAAGCCCAGATAAAATAGATGAAACCTCACAAAGGTTGGTTCTTGTCATAAAAGTCTCAGCTCCACGGCGTGTGCTTATGATCGATTCTCTTCCAATCCAGGGGAAGCGGGACTCATACGTGTCTAACGAGCGATCCACAGTATTGACATCTGGACCTAACTGGTGAGTAGCTGGTGCAGCCACGGTAGTTCGATTGTGAGAAGCAGGATTGCTGAACAATCAGTTTCATTTGCTTCAAGTGATAAAATAAAAGTAAAACACGGTTGACCATATTGCTTCATTATATTGCATTTTCATCAGTAGGCGTACTTCGTCCCACTCGAACCCATTCTCTTGTTAATCTGAATAAGCCACACGCGTAACGCCCAAGTACCAGCGATGGAAGCAAACGCGAAGGCAGCGTTGCTCGCCATAGCCGGTAGATAACGTGGCCCATCGCTCTTTGGATAAACTAAACAGGTGGTCAGATTTGAGTGATGAAGCCTCATCGAGGTCTGACTTACGGTAGGCTGTATAGATATACGAAGCATTTGCAATGACGTTGACGATGGACAGGCTGACTGCCTTCTTCTCCGGGGTGGAGCTCAGGGTTGCCGAGACCCAGCCCAGTATCTACAGCCACCTTTGTTAGCGCCTGATATTTGATGTGTGTTAAATCCGCCAGCAAAGCCTACCATAGAATTAACCGCATAAGCGCCGCTCGCGAACAAGAAGCACGAGATATAGCGGGCCGCGGTGTTCAGCGTCGCACACGAGATGACGAAGCCGACGATGGCCATCCCCATGCACGCAGTGATATGCCAAGTTCTTTCATTATACTTCCCTGACGAAAGCCCAGCGGCGTACCCAAAGAAGCCGGACACGAGGTATGGCGGGCAGGTGAGGACCAGGGCGATGGTCTCGTTGAACCCCAAGGATCCGACAACAGTGGGGAAGAAGTTATTGAACGAGCAGGCCGAGAGGTGCATGTTCTGGATGAAGCAGAGGAGCCAAAGACGTGGGTCACGGATAGCCTGCTTGAAGCCTGCCCTGGCACCCTTGCTCTCTGTAAGGCCGACGGTATCCCTGACCATGCGGTCGTGGGCAAGCTGGCGCTCCTCGGGCTTGAGCCAGCGGGTCGTCAATGGGCTGTCGGCCAGTGTGAACATGCCGATTATAGCAACGCCAAAAGTCAGGCACCCCTCAATGATGAAGAGCCACTGCCACCCCTTCAAGCCATGGTTGCCATCAATGGTGTTGAAAATAGCAGCCGCGATGAGGCCCGAAAACGAGGTGGCGAAGATGTTGCCAGAGTATAGGATTGATAGACGTGTTGCAATTTCCTTCCGAGTGTAGAAGATGGACAGCATGTAGATGGCTCCTGGGTAGAATGGGGCTTCTGTCACGCCGAGGAAGAAGCGGACAACGACGAGGTCGGTATAGTTCTTGGCGAGGGCGGTGCAGGCGGAGACGACGGCCCACGCCATCATGCAGACGGCCATGTATAGAGAAGGTCGGACGTGTTTGGAGGACATGAGCATGTTGGACGGGATCTGCATGAGTAGGTATCTGGGTAGAGGTAGAGTCAGTCGGAATCCGGGAAGTTGTTCGACCCCATCAGCAGGGACAGTAGCACGCATACCCGACGAATAAAATAGATATGCAAGTGTTGTACTGGGAACCCTCCAGCTTGACATCGTCTTCGAGGCCGTCGAGTCGAGCCTGGGCGATTGCATTTCGGTCGAGCTAAATTCATGGTCAGCCTTCCCACCGGATTTATGTGTCAGCTGGCTTCTGGTTTGCCATCACTTACATAGTTCAGAAAATACATGCACCTGGGATCCGACTTAGCTAAGTATTTCCTTCTGACAGCACATGTTGGACACTCACCACAGCGTTGGCATGATCCTGAGGTCGAGCTTCCGGACGAGGGCAATTTCCTCAGCTGATGTCTTCTTGACCGCGCCAGAGTAATCAGCTCCTGGCTGAGGACCACCCCCCTTTTCATTGTCATCTGAGACTTCGATGAAGGTCTCAACGGGCTTCGACTCAAGGTCATGTTGTTGCTGGTTCGTGGAAGCCATGGATGAAGGTATGCAGATGAGCGAAGACGATATCAAGGAGGAGAGGGAGGCAGAATGGCAGTGCAGACCACGGCAAGACAGAGAGGACAGAACTTATAGTAACGCTGTCTACCCGCCCACTGTGTTGCTCCAAAAAGTTGGTTGGGTCTCGTCCGGTCTTTAACCAAGCGACCAGGACTAGCCTGTCTTGCCCCAGAAAATGAGGTCCAAGAGTCCGGGGTAAACCCACGGGGTTGCACTACCCCATGTTTCCTTCATCTGATCCCACCTTGACAGGTTGCCAACCATAGCCTCGGATCTATCGTCACATCACTGTCTTCAGCCCTTCCCTGCTCTAATTGACTTCGATCAACAGTCTCAACTCCGCGGCCAACTTCTCAATACTTTCGCTACCGCATGCAACATCTCTTCCTCGATGTAGCCATTTGCTTGATGCTCTTTGTGAGCGAGACCTGCCTGAGTTCGGGCGCCAGAACTGCTGCAGGTGTGTGGGCATCGTTTGGCTACCCCGGACCCAGTTCCCCGGACTTGATCCAAAGTTTCCCCATATCTGAGAATATTGGCTTCGGGCCATTGGTCTGGCCTCGGGCGAAAGCACCAGTTGTTGTAAGGGCGGACAAAGACAATGCCGGTATTAGTTGACCATCTGCGGGGAGAGGCGCGGAGATGGCGTGTTTTGGTTCTTGGCAAGCATTGTCCCCCGTCCGCTGGGGAGGAACGGGCTCTCGAGAGTCCGACTCGTGACTGACACTGATTCTTCTGACCGTTTATGGGACTGATCCCATGATATAATTCAGTGTCGGCGACCCGGTGTAATTCATTGCCGGACTGCAGGGGTCTCAAGATGCTCATCCATTCTCATGATGCTCTAATTGGCAGGTATCTGTTGCAACGGTCTCTCATTACAACCCGCCGACATGTAAAGTCACGCGAGAGTTCTAGGAGCAATCCGCTATGACTAGGCCACTGAAGGAAAAGACACCCAGAATTGGCTGCAGAAGCTGGTCAAAAGTACCTCAGCCACACCTTCTTTTCTGCACCGTCCATCATTCAGGCACAATTGCAACAAGCAGGTTCGAGGCTATTGCACAGAGTATGATAGGGATGTGTTTGAACAGGTACCAGACCCCTTTATTGTTATCACTTATCATCCACGATAACTCTTCCTTCCCTATCCGCAATCGCATAGTCATTAGTGTCAGGGGAGGCGTGGAATTGATAGCGGCTTGAGCTCTGAGGAACGAGGAACAAGAAATGAGTCAGTAAAGAGAGGAAGCAAAAGAAATCGAAAGTGAAAGCCTAGTGGCCAATATTAGAAAGGTAGAAGCCACTTACATCACAATATTTAAGCTTATATATCCACCCCTCCGGCATTTGGCTGAAATGTGTATACTTTCTAATACCAAAGGATGCCTGCCCATCAATTGCCCAAACCTCCTCTTGTCCTTCAGGGACTTTGCCACCATCCTCGTAGTAGCGAATCAGCGCCTCGTGATTAGCGCGTTGCTCTGGTTGATGATTCTTTTCGATCATCCGCTTATATGCTGCTATCCTGCCTTCCCGTGTGTTCCATAGTGGCCGAGATGTTGATGGTTGCACAGTAGATATTGAAGTCATCCCTTGCGCTGGTGATAAGGCCAAGCCTGAAAATTCATTGCTGATGCCTTGGTTTTCGAATTCCGTGGTCGCCGTAGCTTCATTATTATCTTGAATGGTGTTATCACTTGGGGATGTGATACTCCATCCAGTAGCCATGTTTAGATACAAAGCTGACAAATGTATTGCATAGGAGAAGACCAGAGAGAGGAACTTTTCATCGGGGCCAGTACAAGATATAAATTCAGAAGCGAGCTTTAGTTCAAGAAGATTGAAGGTGCCACTTTTTTTAGGCAGAGACGGTGACCTCAAGATGGAATAAAAGCGGGGCTGTGATGAATGAGTTGTTGGAGGGCTGTGTTCTGCACCGCCATGGCCAATATGTTCCATGGAATGACGAGTTGTACAGACTTAGAGTCAACATTGTGTTCCCTCAGTTTAGTCACAAATAAACCGAGAATCTCTGATGTTGGTGCATCGTTTTTGCTCTTAGGGACTCTGATTGCTACCCCTGCTCAGAGGCAGACCTGCGCATTCATCTCCGTTTCTGTGGCTGTTCGTGAGCTGACACTTGGATGTTCCAGCTGATATGTGAAATCAAAGAATCCAAGTAGCCCTACACCTTGGTATGCTGAGAAACAACTGAGAACTTGCAACGTATCAAAAGAGGCACTTTTGTTGTGTCTCTAACGACCAATGAGTCCGAATCCCTTCACAAAACCTCTATACTGGTTGCTAAGGTAATTCCTTGTTCAATGCCCCAAGTCAGAGTTCATACCGTCCATATCCTCGGCTGCAATCTCCATTCCCTTATCGTATCCAGAAAACGATACTCTGCACGTGTTCTCGCTCCTAGGACGCAGCTCAATATCGATATCTGAGTCAGGAACGGGCATCGCATTCACCAGCGACGAATTAGCTGTGGTGGGTGTAGTCCACTTGCCATCCACAGGTTGGAGATCAAACCGAAGAACCAGTAGGGCCGCAAACATGAGGATCTCGGTGGAAGCAAAATGCCGTCCGGGGCACAGTGTGGTCCCGCCACCAAAGCCACGGAACGCGACCGGGTTGACGCGTCTGGACCCCGGGACGAATCTCTCGTGATTGAATGTGTCGACCGTGTCGCCCCATACTTCTCGGTTTGTATGCTGCACTTTCGAGGGCATCATGATGGTGCTTCCCTTTTTGAAAAGATACTTGTTGCCGAGTTGGTAATCCTCCATGGCGATGCGGGTAGCCGTGCTGGTTGTGTGCACACGCATCGTTTCCTTGAAAGTGGAGAGCAAGGTGGGACAGGACAACTTGACATGGGTCATGTCAATGGTGCAGACACCGTATTCATCCTTCAGCACACCTTTCATCAATTCAGCCCTGATAGACTCGAGGACCGCTGGATCGGAGAATATATGATACACAATCCAAAATGCTCCTGGAAGAGTGTTGGTAATGATAGCTTGACTCCCTGCGACCTCAATTCTGGCCGTCTCCAACAGAGGAATACCGAAGTCATTATTGATCTTGGCGCGGGCTTTTACCAGCTCGGAACCCTGCAAATGCGAGCCCGTACTGAAGTATTTCTCCCAGACTTTTACCATATGTTCACGTGCTTTGAAACTGTCTCTAGCTGAGATCTGAGGGAAGAGATTCAAGATGAACATCATCATCTTTGGTTCAAAGGTGCTGTGTTGCTTAGCAAAGGATTGAAAGTACAGCTCGAGTATCACTTACTACCAGGCCTTCTCCATAGCGGGGTCACGAAATGGATTCTTAGGTCCGTAAACACCCTCTGTCGAAGCCATTAGCAATTCATGGCAGACCCATTCCCACAGCGGTATTTGCGTGGCATTCTTCTGAGACCATGCCTCCAGTGACCCGGCAATGACTTGAATCGCTCTTCTATTCATAGCGTCCAGTGCAGGCCCAGCGCTGAGGGCCGAGTGGATGTATTTGGGAAAGCTCATCAAATAGCCGTGGTCTTTGTTCACGTTACGACCTATGATGTCGATGGTCGCTTTTTTACACCCTAAGAGATTGGCGGCTATGTTCGCCTCTATGGCGGTGAAAGAGAGTGCTCTGAATTGCGCTTGGATTGACGTGATAAGGGGGGGGGGCGAGTAGACGATGTACATCCTCGAACCCGGCAACCGCAGCGTGTAAATTGGCAGATTGTACCTATCCCTAAGAGATCGGATATTCGCACAGCAAAAAACAGATAGTACACAGGTACAAATACACCCCTAGTACACCAACCTTAAAATGTACCACCAATCCACTATATAAAACAAATAATATAAGATTATTAATAATATATATCCTTAATCCTTAATTTAGAAGCTAATAAGTACCCTAGCTTTATAAGCCCTACCTTTAACTACTTATCCTATTAGATAGCTTCTTACTAATTCTTCCTACTATAGGTTTCCTCTTAGTTAAGGGACTAGAGGGTTTTATTATTCTAGTTAAATACTTAAGGTTATAGGTAGAAGAGAGCTTAGTAGGTATATTAGTATAGGTGTAAAAGATACTGTAGGTAGGTGGTTAAGTTTGGTTAAATAGAGTGCTATAATTAGCTGTAGTATAGAAGTAAACAACATACCTGTATACCATCCGTTTTTTGCTGTGCGGATATCCGATCTCATCCCTAAAGCTGGGATTAGCATCGCCTCTTCCCTGGAACCGATCCCGGTGTGCAGAATGGGTACAATAATCCAACTTACCTCATCTGACGGTGAAAGGCACCGCCTTTCAATATTATATTGATGATAGGACTAATAAAGGGAATAGTGTCGCAGATCGAATCGGGCTCCTTGCCATCCTGCGTGAAGCGGAGGAGAGCGACCAGAAGCACATACGTCGCAGCGGCAATACCTGCGGCGATTTGGAATGCAGAAGACATGGTGAATGTCTTGTGGCATGTTCTGGCACTGCACTACGCCGACAAGTCTAGAAAACAATGAAGTCCAGCGACATATGAAGAGAAGCCTGCCCAGGTGTCGAAGCAACTGATTTAAGGTCTGTTGGTAGGAGTTCGCGTCACCCGCAAAGGGAATTAGGCCCAGTCTAATAAATGAACTTCGGCTGAGCCTAAACCTTCTTGCCGGGTCGCATTGAAATTCCTGTTGGTCCAAAGTGCAATTTTACCCCCAGGGATGTCCATTGTACGTGGACAGACTGTCACTGTTGGTCGCTAGCTTGCGGCACGAAGTGACATCGGGAATGCCTGTAATTGTCCACTGTTACAACGTTTTAATATGACCGTCATGCCCCTACGCGACAATCTCCTGAACGCCGCGAGGCAGGAGATTGGACGTTTTCCTGGTTATGTCCTCGACACTGTTCTCCTCGGCCTCTCGTAATATTTGCGCTAGTCGCCTCAGTGGATTCACGACACCACGAAGCAGCTTGAGAATCTCTTTTGGGGCGCCAGCATTCAATGCAGCCAAGACAACCGCCACGCCTCGCCTCCCCTTCCAGCTCCCCGACATGCGCGAAGCTGTCGCAACCCTCCGTATAACCGCCACCCCAACCTTGGACAAGTTGACATCATCCCAGTTGATGGTCTTGTGCCGCAGCTGTCCCGGCAGCATCCGAACGTTGACGTTGTCGTCGTAGGTGTCTGCGTCCCTAATACAGTTCTGGTCCAAATTCTCGCTCTCGCGCAGGTACTTCATGTGCATCTTCCTGACGTCGTACCTCTCGAGCAGCGAGTGAATGTCATCGTCCCCGAGCTCTTCCGCCAGGTCCCGGATCTCACGCCATTCCCGGCACAACCAGGCGCTATTGTCGAGCAGCATCTCCGCCACGGCGTAGTCCCCATGTGCCACGGCCTGGTACAGAGCGTTCACATGCACGCTGTCGCCTTCGAATATGTCGGCGCCACACTGGATCAGAAGCTTCGAGATGTTCTTCCTTCCACTGTATGCTGCCGCGATCAGCGGCGTCCCATACTGCCCGCCTTCCAAGACTCCGCTCACTCGTGCACCGTTGTCGAGGAGTAGGCGCACCATATCTTCCCGGCCTTTTACAACTGCTGCGTTCAGTGGCTGACCGTAGATGCGACAAGTGGCATTGGCGTCGAAGCCGTTGCGGAGGAGAACAGCCAGCTCTTGGATGTTACCGGCCAAGATAGGCCCACAGAGGTAGTCACCCACGCGGGCGAAGGATATGTTCATGATCGAGGCCAGGGTCTGTTCTTGGGCTGTCCAAGATGCCAGAGAAGTAGTTGAAGCCTCTCCAAGCGTTGACTGCATGTGCTTGCTGCGTAGGAACCGCTCCTCTTCCCAGATATTGTCAAGATCTTGGATACCATCGCCCCATACGTAAGTTTGCGCCTGAACTTTCTCGATGCTGCCCCCTTGTGCCTCAACCTCCACTTCAACCGTTTGTCTTTGCAACAAATCCAGACGTCGTCTAGCACGGCTGCTTCTTTTTCGCCCGGAAGGTGAGTATTCCTCTTCATCGGACGACTCGAATTCAGAGTCGGATGCGTCATCGTCATCTGGCATCTTCATGCTTCTCACGGTCGTCTCGTCACCGCCAAAGATAGCGTCACAAAATCGCAATGCCTCTGCTCTGACCCCCAGGATCAGAAACCCCACGACCTCACCGGCAGGAGCACATGGCAGGGCGTTGTAGCCCCGGACTTCTCGACGCTTCAGTATCTGCTTGGTGAGCCGCCCATCCTGTATAACTGCACAGTTGAGGCCACGGGGCCGCCAGCGATCATACCCTCGGAGCACAGCAGGTGTCATTGTCTCGCTTGCGTGCTTAATAGAGAGATCGGCCTTCGCCCAGTCAGTCGTGGTGGGATGCAGCCGCCGCCTTAGCTCGGGGTCATAAACGCCTTTTGTGGATGCAACCGCGATTGCATTGAGGATGCTCGGGAACATGAGCCGTCCATACACAAACAAATTGGAATCCACATGGCGAATTAGATTGGCCGTCGACAACTCGTACTTGGTGAAGTGATTCGTTCCAGCGAGGATGTAGGATGGCACAAGGGTTGCTTCCGGAAGAGGAGTGCTGTCTTGCTGTCGAAATGGAGGCGGCACAACAGGCTTGGGACAGACGAAGCTGGATGGCTCATCCGCATCAGGTTCTGGCTGGTCTGTTGGCATAGGCCGCAGCTCTTCAGGCAAACCGGCAAACCGCACTTTTCGCACGGGTGGCTTGACAGCCGCTGTCTTGTTGGTAGCTGATTGCGTCGCGACGTTACTTGTAGAGGGGTTTTCAGACCCTGGCGTGTCCTGAACGCTATTTGGCTTGGCCTTCTCTTCGCGCTCAGGGAGGTTCAATTTCGCAGCAGAAACGGAGTCTGGCTTGTCCAAGTCCGGCAATTTGGAGCCTTCTTGCTTCGCAGTGGTTTTCTTTTTAGCCTCTTCCAGCGTCAGGGGGCTTTGTGTGGGAGATAGGCCTTCTGGCGACTCGCAATAGGGACATATATAGGCGTTGGAGTCACACTCGTCGATGAGCCTGCCCCTGACCTGAGCAGCCGTCGGTCGATCTCCCGGGCTAGGCTGCAGCATGTGCGAGATGATACTCAAGAAGCTGGGATCCGCGTGAATCCGCTCACTTTGCAATCGAGAAATCCACAACTTGGCTGCGGCTTGATTTGCCCAGATGGAATCTGCCCTCATGGTACCGTTGTCTTCAAAGAATTCCCACATGTCTGCGGTGGAATGTCCTTGCAAGACATTGACAATTTCTAGGAAGACGCAGCCGAGCGACCAGACATCAGCTGCACTGTTTCGCGCCTGGATTTTCAAGCTTTAGTCAACAACACACTTATCCAGATTGCTCATCAATTGTAGACTTACACCTGTTTCATGGGTCTCCGGTGCGGAATAACGTGGTGTGAATCCTTCGTGCTTACCCTGCGTCGTGCTTCGGTCCCCGGTACCCCATGCTCTAGAGGTACCAAAGTCAGAGAGGTAAACATTGGAATTTGCAACGAGGATGTTTGGTGGTTTGATATCGTTGTGGCGGATATTCTTCTCGTGCAAGTAGGCGAGAGCTGTTGCGAGGCAGCCTGTAAATGATCTCAGGCTTCGTCGACGCAGGTTATCGTCTTTGCTTGCCTGCTGCAGATATTCCTCAAGATTCATTTCCGCAACTGGTAACATGATAATTCCGAGGCATCTTGAATCGGTGTATGATCCTTTGAATTTGACGATATGTGGATGCCAGAGTCGCTTGAGTGCTTGGATCTCGCTCTCAAACTGTCTCAGCAGACGCTCATCGGATAGAGAAGAGTGCCCCCTAGCAATCCTCTTCCGGGCGTAGACTTGTAGGGTATTTGCACTGAAGACTTTATCAACTGTCGTGCCGTATCGTCCGAAGCCTAACATGTTCATGGACCGGAAGTAGTCCTCCCCGCTCCCCGCAAGGTGAAGGTGGGTGCCTCCATGCTCCATCGCTTCTAGGCCCTTCTCTTTATAAAGTACCGCGTGTTGCAGCTTCAGGAATTTTGCACGAAGTTCTGAACCTTTGAAGAATGCTGGCAAGGTGCTGTCTGAAAAGGGTAGCGCTGAGTCCATGAGGCCCTGCTGAGCAAAAGAGTCGAGCAGATCGGTGCAGCCAAGTGTCCTCAAGATGGAGAACGTTCGAGGCCTGAGGCTCCATTCGCCCTTGCCGTACATCACGAGCAGTTCGCTGATGGGTTGGAATATGGAGTCCCTTAGCACTGTTCTTGCAGCGCAAGGATCATCAGGCCTAGGAAGCCATTTGTTTAACCCGTGATTTAATTCGGCATCCGAGATAAATTTTGAGATTTTGACATCAGGAATGTCCTTGACGCCTTGGGCGTACTCTTTGGCTGTGAGTTCAGAGGCATATTCAGGCTCATCATCCGAGTCACTGACATATGTCTCGGAATACGGGGACTGATAAATTGAAGGCATGGTACTGCTACAGGTGTGTCGGTGGAGACCGACCAAATAACACCCTTGAATCTTCTTCGGTAAACTTTTGGGATAGTCAACTCTCTATAAATCTACGACGCCTACTTATTACTACGGGAAATTGCCAAGAAACTCACGGTTACGTCTGACCGTCATTTCGCCCGTCTCTACAGGCCTCCGCCCCCTTGTTTGCTGATCTCGTGTTGCGCAAACAGTAACTAGACGTGGAATTTGAAAGTATGATTGGAAGCCTTCTTTGAGCATGAGGGCAGTGCAAAAGCCAGGGCGCATCTTGAACTAATGTAGTATATGTGGCTGCAGTAGCACCGAATAAGCCACGGGCGCAGCTGGCTAGTTCGCCCTACAATCCCACCACAGCTGATCAAGTAAGATCTCACGGTGAAAAGGCGGTGCGCTGCCTACCCCAGCGTAAGCTGCCAAGCTATCTCACCCTACTACTGCGAAAAGAAAATTGAGACTATCAACGTCTGTCATCTCCGCACTCCTTGACAGCGGTGATTGATTTAACAAGGGACATTCGCATTTTCTTCAGCCTGAGTTATGCAACCAATTTACTCAAGATATAACGCACACTTGAAAAACAAAACGTCAAAACTTGTTATTTGAAGAAAGTAAACCATGGACCCAGGAACCGCGCTTGGAGCAGTGTCTCTACTCTTCCAAGTGTTCTCCGGCTGCGTTGCAGGTAAATTTAACAAATCCTAGGGAACATTCCTTAAAAAGATTCATTCGACCATTGAACTAAGATGGAAGCCACAGCGTACAAACTAGCCTCAGAAGCTAGAGGATTAGAAAAGGATCATGGCTTTATCCGGGTCAGGTTTAAGACAGAACAGCATCGGTTGCTGGATTGGGCTCGGGTTGCAGGAATAACAGAAAGCGATGGCATTTTCTTAGCCAACAGATCCAATCGTACGGTCGCAATGGATGTGCTCGAGCAGCAGTACCAGATGATCATGAGTTTCCAAAGCATGGATGATCGATTTCGAACATTCGCCAAAAAGGCCATTTTTCAAGCAGAACCGGTCGACAGTGGGACTGAGGAAGCACAAGATATGGAGGAGAAGAGCAAAGAAAGCGCGGTTCCTCGATTCCCCGACAACAGCCAGTTGCTTAAGGTTGCACTGATGTACTGCCAAAAGACAAGAAGGCTCCCTAAGCGACTTCGTTGGGTATTATCCGACCGTGCAAAGATGGAAAACCTCTTGTCACGCCTTGCGGGGCTGAACGACTTTCTCCGCGATATGCTTGACGGCCACCGAGCAGAAATGCTGCGAATCCAGCAGATCAGGACAAACTACGACATCATCCAACTCAATACCAAAATGGATCAATTGATCGAGATCATAACTGCGGGCCAGAGCCCTATTTATGGTACTACACGAGCCGCTTTCAGTTCTCATTATCTCGACAACCTTTTCTACGATACGGACTCCAAGGCTTTCGGAAGGACTCAAAACAACGATTTAATATCGCATCTCGTGAAGCTTGCTCAATTCAAAGCCGTCGCCTGCGCTGTTCAGGGGCATAACCTCGATGGGTCAGTAAGAAGCAAGATCGGAATCGGAACTTCATGCGAGTCATCGCAAGGCCGAATCTTGGTGGAGACCAACGCGTTGGATCTCCATGTCCCGGAAAACATCTTGTGTCCTCCAGGAACAATCGCAGGAAGGGTGACCGGTTGGTACAACCCACTCATTCCCGGCCGGGACAGACGGAGGATCTGGGTTGAATGGAAAACGACACCGCGAGATCCCTGGACCTCGACCGATGGGCCTGAACCAGGAGTCCTCCGACGCTTCGAGGCTCTCGTCTCACTTCTCCGCGAGGGTGAAGTAACCGCTCAGTTCCGGGCACCGAGGTGTCTGGGATACTACCAACAGCTCGTGACCGAATCGGAAATACGCTACGGGCTCGTGTTCGAAGTACCCCCCAACGTGCACTCTGACTCTAGCCTAGTATCTCTGTATGATCTCATTGCCGACAAAGACCGCCCCGTGCCCAGTCTCACATCACGTGTGCGCCTCATGCGGACCCTGATCGAGAGCATTGAGAAACTCCACGCTGTCGACTGGCTGCACAAAGGTCTGCGCAGTGACAACATAATCTTCTTCCTTGGCGAGCCGGAAGACAAGAAGACCGTGAACCTCAGCTCACCATACTTAACTGGCTTCGACTACTCAAGGCCGGCCGCATCGATATCGATGTCTGAGGGGCCAGAGGTCTCTCTTGCGGATGATCTCTATCGCCACCCAAATGTGCAGGGCTTCAGTGCAGATGGCGCAGCGGGCCGTGGCTTCCGCAAACGCCATGATATTTACAGTTTGGGTCTGGTATTGATCGAGATAGCTTACTGGAAACCCTTGCAGTCCATCATTGGAGTCAGCAGTCTCAGAGACCTCAAAGTCAAGGATGTCGTCATGGTTCGCGAGGTACTTCTCAGCCAGAGCCATATGGAAAGTTTACAGAGCAGGGTCGGAGACATCATAGCTCAGGTGGCTCGCAGCTGCTTGGAGGGAATCACCACATTGAGACACCAATATCAGGAGACAGATGACGCGTCGGGGGCCGAGAACCTGCAGAGAACATTCTACGAAGCGGCTGTGCGGCCTTTCTCAACACTTTTAATCTGATGGCCAGGGCAAATGAATGACATCAAAGCATGCCAGAGGTGGTATTCTCCGTAGTAATTTAACTTTGGATTACGTAGCGCAGTCGGCACATCACATCCACATATCAGACAGTGACCTTGCACTAGCGGAAGGCGACAACGTTGCCTCGTTTAGCTAGGATCAGTTAGTTACGCGAGAGTTAGAATTCCATTCGTTGAAGATGTATCAGGCGGCGACAACGCATGACTGTTTCGACCTTTTCGGCTCCCATCAGTTCAATAAATCGCATCGAATTCCTCAACCACTGCATCAGCACCCTCCGCATTACCTTGGAGACCTACAAAGAACTTGAGAACACTAGATCATGCCAGACCACGACTTGAAGACGGCAATAATAACCGGAGGAGGTGATTTGAGCCTGTTCCTTAAATTTGCTCCACAGAGATCAACTGACACACCTTTGCAGTTAGTGGCATAGGACTCGATGTCGTCCAGGCTCTCGCAGCAAGAGGAGGTTGGAGGATACACGTAATAGACATAAAAGAAGACATTGATGGCATCCCGCCGAAGTGCTTCTATCACAAGGCCGACGTTTCTGCCTACAATGAGCTCAGTGAAGCATTCAAGGCCGCCTTTGAAGCAGGTGGTCGGCGCCTGGACTTCGTTTTCGCCAACGCAGGCATCTTTGAGCGGGCCAACTGGTATTCCACGGTCGACGGGTCCGACAGGGTACCAGCTGAACCGGACTGGTCAGCTCTGGAAATAAACCTGAAGGGGTGCATGAACACAGTCCGCATTGGGAGACACTATATGGCGCAGTCTTCAGGGCCAGACCGGGGCTCGATCATCGTCACCAGCAGTATTGCTGGGATCTGGCCAAGTTATTTTTCGCCTATCTATACCGCCTCCAAGCGTAAGTGCTTTTATTCTTCTGTCGTTTCGAATTTCTAAATGTGATTTTGAATATCCTTGCAAAGTGATCGTAGCTAATTCTCGCACAGATGGTGTCCTCGGCTTCATGCGTAGCGTCGCTGAGTGGTATTATACCACCGACGGGATAAGAGTGAATGCCCTCTGCCCCAGTGTTGTTCGCACTGGGATACTACCCGCTGCTGTGTGGGACAAGCTCCCTGAAGATGCGTTCACGAGCCTGAATACCGTGACTCGAGTGGTTCTGATGCTCATTGATGGTGAACTAATTACAGATTCTAATGGTATCACCGCCAGACACAGCTATGGCGAGACGGTGGTTCCAAGCAGTGACAGGGTCTATCTGAACGACATGCCAGACTATTGTGATGAGTTGCACCGCTCAGTGGTAGAAGGGACGAATGTGGGGCATATTATCGGCGATCTGGAAACAGTTTGATATGATTGTGTGGAATGAACTGTCCGAATGCAGATCTGCTGCGACTCATCAGGATTGCTCTTGCCTGGGACTCAAGGTGTATCAGTGTCTGTTGTCATCAGTCATTCTGATCAACGCAGGTAAGCTATTTGAAGTCCTTTGTATTTATGCCTCGGAATACTCTGTGTTCGGGCTTTTTCTAGATACGAATATCACTCCAGAGACCTTGTTGAAAGGACGGCAAACGGCCGCGTTTGAGGCGACTTGGCAGAAGCGATCCCAGGCATGAATTCATGAATGATTTCCCAAGATAGGTTGGAGGTGGATATCCATCACCCATCGATGGACACCAGGCAAACATAGAACCAACAGTGGCTGTCAGTGTATTAGTGTGAGGAAGCGAGATATGCAATGCACTAACACAGCGCACCACGAGTAAAGGCAGCACCATCAGCGGCATATGGAACGAAGGACCTTTTTACCAGGCAATGGCACAAATCCTCCCAGAGTTCATATAAAGGCGACGAATTGTGACGACAAGGCAACTGAATATTGGCATTTGTTCTTTTTTGAACGCTAAGTCTTGAGCTTTAACCACGGTATGAAGGCACCACATATACTTTATATAAATTCAGGATTAGAAACGAAACAAAACCAAGGCAATTCAAGAATCAGAGATTGCGGCCGGTATTTTTTACGTGACGTATATGGTGGTTTCACGAACTTGACGCTCGGCACCAAAATGGAAGTCTCCACCGTCATACCATTTCCGAGTCCTTCGATATCCTGCATGAATGAAACTTATTTGACATGCTGTGACTGTATGCTAGAAACTATAGCAGTACTCATGCTTTATTTATATATATACCAGGAGAACTAAGAAACGACGACATATCAGAACCATCCGCCGTCAGATCCGGACGCATATCCTGAATCCTCCTCCCGCGCCATTTGAATTCCCTTTCTCATGATTTCGGACGCATCAAGTTCTCCTGATTTCACGGCAGCAGGCAACTCACGAATTGGTGAAAGGGGCCCGTCGCCGATCTCGTGTGGTGGCACATCCAGTTCATAAACCTTGCTTGCTTGAGTCTCCAAGCTGTGCTTCGAAAAGTCTGCCTTTTTGAATGCGAGGTCATGCCATCCATTTGGGGGCTGCTGCCTTTCGAGCCCTCTCGAATGATTCGACTTCTTCTGGCGTCTGCAGAAACAAATAGCCGCCGCAAGGAGCGAAAGTGCTGCAATGCCTCCCACCACTATGCCTGCAATGGTGATGCTCGAAATGATGTCACTGCCACTGTCCGTACTCCCACTATTGTTGGTGCCGGCCTTTCCGTGCGATGGATCTGTCACCACTGGCACACTGCCAGATGGCAGAGTAGAAGACGGGCCAGGCGAAGTGACAACGCCTCCTGTGATGTTGTCAAGGTGCGTGCTGCTGCCTATGAGGACGGGAACGGTGATGGTGCTACCTGCTAGGCTTTCTGTCGTGGGGGTGCAAACGGCTGAACTGGTCGAGTTCTCTGAGCCAACATCAACTAATATGGCACACGCGTCTCTACCGCCGAGACAACAAAAGTTGGACTCGCAGCAGAACGTTGAGGCGTCATAGCAGATGTTACCGCAGCAGGACGAGCCACCAGCACAGCAAGTATCGCCGCAGCACACCCCAGATTGGCAGCACTTGTTGTTGGAGCACAATGTGGAGCCCGCATCACAGCCCCGTGACATCGTTGGGAAAATTGAGACTTATTTTCTGGATTTCACTTTCGCAGGAACCCAAGAGAAAGAGCATTGATATGGGAAGAGTGGCAAGAATTCTTCAGGCTGGCTGGTCTCGGCTGCTTAAAAGAATCGCCTCGGGGCTGAGGGGGGGGGGTGCGGCGGGAGCTGCTGTGATACAGGGCCTTCGACCCTTTCCCGGTGTACCGAACATCTATTAAGATGACCTGTGGACCCCAAATGTCAGCCTCTGGCTTTGAACGTTTGCATCGAGTGCTTAACAAGGGGACACGTCTTCTCATTGATCAAGTAGGGAAAATCATGCCCGAAAGAGACCGGTTTCATGTGTATGTCGCAATTTTACAAAGCGCCAGGGCGAATCCTTCGTAGAATGCCCGGTGTTAACTGGCCGTCACTACGATAGTATCTCAATGGGACTCATAATTTACAGGCGGTGCATTGGGTTCTGGCGCTTACAATTCACAGAGTGAGAAAGATGCCTTGTATCATTGGTGTACAGGCCGGTAGAAAACGGTGGAGTCGTAGTACAACGCATGAAACCGTGTAACTGTCGTATCGACTTATCTGGTTTCGTTCCTATTCCGTATACATCCCAAGTCGTACGGGACGAGTCGGTACAACATCAGACCTCGAAGGCGCAGAGTCTGAAAAAAGAGAATTGAAGTTATTGGGCTTGGAAAATCGCTGATTTCTTAGACTAGAGGTCGCTGGCAGCAGCAAAAACGACCAGAATTTTCATTTAAAGGTCTAACTCATTATCACTCGTTGAAGTCAATATCAGAATTGGTATATAATTCCCACTCCTTCCAAACGCCACAGGCGAGGAAACACCGAAGCGAGTGATCGGTTGTCAAGCTCAAGCTGTAACGTTACCCGCAACCTGCTGGTAACAGTATCCCCTAGTAGCGACCATCCTCATGGCCTTCCATCCTTCGGCGCAGTCCGCGCCGCCATCCATGATCCACTTCGCAATCGAGCCAGCGTCGACTGTCACGTTCACCTTGGCTCCGTTGGTGGCCACCACGTTCAGGTTCAAGTTCCCAATATCCAGCGAGTCTAGTCATTCGACATTGACACTGACCTCACCGTCGTCTAGTGCTACTGCATTGACGTTGGCGTTGTTGTCATCTGAGTTTGATCCATCGACCTTGACGTCAGCCTTGCCGCCTGATGCTGCGACAGCTTTGACGGCAGCGTTCTGGTCGCCGCCCTCATTGTTGTTGTTATCATTGTTGTTGTTGTCTTGGTTGTCCTGCTGCTGCTGATCTTGTTGGGCCTTCTCAGCCTCCGCTTGCTGCGCGGCCTCCTCAGCGGCGGCATCCTGTGCAGCCGCGTCTTCTCCTGCAGCTGCCTGGTCTTCGGCTGCCTGTCCGTTGGCCTGAGCGACTTGGGCAAGGACCTCGGCTTGCTGAGCCTCATCTAAGGCATTGAATGAGTTGACGACGTCCTCAACGGCGGCATCTTGGCCAGCAGCATCCTGGGCGGCTGCATCATCTTGAGCTGCGGCGTCCTCTTGAGCAGCCGCATCCTCCTCAGCAGCCGCGTCCTCTTGAGCGGCAGCGTCCTCCTGAGCCGCGGCATCCTTACCAGCAGCACCCTGCTGGGCGGCAGCTCCTTGCTGGGCGGCGGCACCCTGTTGCTGGGCGGCAGCCGCTTGCTGTTGGGCTGCCTGTTGCTGTTGGGCAGCAGCGCCCTGGGCAGCAGCAGCCTGGACGGGCTGACGGGGGAGCAGAGATGGGTGTGCAGCTGCAGCTGCAAAGAAGACTGCAAGGACGGCGGTGTACTTCATCTTGATTACTGGTCGTTGGGAATGACTGAATAAAATAGGTTGTTGCAGTGGTCGGAAATTATTATGGTATCAAAAAGAATGTACAGCGCAGCTGTTTCTGAAATCGAAAATGAAAGACCGTTTACGAATGTTCTGCAACCAGACAGATGACCAGGTACAGATGCAAGCGAGAAACAGAGGAAGGGAGATCTGCCCTTATACCGTGGTTACCAACGTTGCCAATACAGGTGAAGCCTCGCGGCGATGATCAATACCTTGGGCCCCTTTGTTGTTCAGCCTCCGTCCCAAGGCTTCTTCTGCATCCGTCTTGGCGTGGTGACCAAACACCCTGTTTCCTTATATCAGACTGGATGAACATTAGTCGGGAGTTGTCCTGTGTGGATTGCTCCGGGCCTCGAGAAGTGGGAATCCGTCTCAAGCTTGGTCTGATCTCCACAATCAAACATCAGTTGACGTATGCTCCACCTTGGCGTTGCACCCGAAGCTGCCCGCCACGCCAAGTAGCCACAAACACTCTGCCACTGCTGGTCGTATGGTACGCTGAAACAGGGACATCGGGGCCGCACTCATAAGGCAAGGATAGACAGTTCTTGTCGTCCGTTCTCCGCATCGGCATCCTGCATCACTCTGCCCACCAGCTTGAGCTTCACCATGTCTTAGCCACGCCCGATAGTTCTAGAATCATGTCCTTGCAATCACTCGGGCCCCCAATCATCCGAGCAATTCTCCACGACTCGATCCCAGGCTACCTCGACATCAGATAACCTTTCACCAGGATGCACATGCTTCTCTCCAAGCTTGCCCCTTTCGGACGCCTTCGTCCAATCTTGCTGCCCAGTGCAGTGCCAACAGCGAGGGAGCTGCCCCTGCGCACTGACATGGAAGGCTCATCTGTGATGTTAACTACGTATCAATCGTCCATTTGGGCAGCCTGTGATTCGCAGACCTGGTTGAGTACCGTGCTGCGTGAGCACGAGACACAGATTCTCGTCCGGCGTCGTGACGTCCCGCGCCACATCTGTACACTCCCGTGAAAGCGCAACAGCAGACGTCCAAAGGGACAAGAAAGGGGGAGGGGGCGTGGATCAAACCTTGTCCTCACGAGGAGGACCGTCCAAACTTCTCTAGGACCATGCGAGTACAAGTTTATTGGCCCAGAAATGTGCCAGCCAGCCAAATATCTAGTGCGCTGCGTTATTGTAATTGGATCACAGCGCCTGAGCGAATGTGCCAAAGGAAAATGACTCGGCAATCCGCGGTTTGATGGTCAAGCGCAGGGATAACATGAATGACATCCCATTGTGCCTACACGAGAAAGAGCTATACGGACTAGCCGTAAGAATTTCATTGGACGTTACAAATGCCGACTTGGTGATGCCTCCTCCCCCAACCCCCCGAAGATTGAGGGGCCCAGAATGACCAACAAAGAGATTTCCGATGGCCGATGAACCAACGCCAATTCTTCCTTCCTCTGGCTCTGTTCCATGTCCAAGTCACATCGGCGTGATTGCATCTCAAATCACATATCAGCATGAAAGTGCCAATATCTCCCATGAAACTAACGCGCCATTCCCTCTCCTGAACCAAGAACACCAGAAAACCAGAACTACTGTGCCGTCTCGCAGACCCAGGCACAGCCCGTAAATATACAGGTCTCCGGGCAATCAAACTGCTGCCAGTGCTTCAGTCGTTGCCGTCCCGCCAGACAGGACAAATCCAAGAGTACATACTGTCGATCCTACTTCCTCTCTTGCCCCCAAGATAATCTCATTCAACTTCCTTCTCGTTCTTCTGTTCCTTCTGAGGCGGAAACTTCAACTCCGCAGCAGCACCAGGGCCCCACCCGCCATATCCCTCACCAGCAGCCATGCCCCCAAACCCGGAAGCAGGCCCGACGGTGATGCTGCCGGCGAGCTGATTCCCAGCGACATGGGGTCGATCGCGAGCCCAGTCATTTATCTCGTCCCGAGTCATGCCCGTGTACTTCCTCAGCTCCTCGTCGGAGATGGGCGGCTTGTTGCGGCCCGTTTTGGAGTCCTTGTAACGCTGGTAGAGGGATTTCTTTGGGGCGGGTGCCGCTGGGCTGTTATCGGCCGCGGCTGTAGTGGGAAGCGGTGATTTGGAATCCATCTTGAAGATCTTGGTCTGTGAGGTGATGCTTGTTGTCGTTGTCGAAAAGCTCGAACTGAGTGACCTTTTTCGCGGAGGGAGGTAAGCCTGAGGCGGGATCTAAGATCCTTGGGATTCAGCGGGCTCTTATAACTAGCTGCCGTGGCTGTGCCGTCTCCGACGTGCGGCATAACCTCAGCCCCGGGGATCAGCTGGTCTACCTTGGTGAGCCTGCAATGGCTTAGTGGCTTCCCATGTGAGCTCACGCGATTGGCGGCAAGGCATACATCGGGGTCTCAGCCCGGATTAGTTTACTACGCTGGATGAAGGAACAAAGCGGGAATCGGACGGCGTGAGTCCCATGCTATTGAAATTTCGTAGACACTGTTTGTGTTCCTTACGCCCCCCTACTAAGCAGGAATCGCAACAAGTGCTCTTCAAGAACAAGAGACGATTTATCTCAGTGCAGAGAAGTGTCAGCGAATTCAGATCAGTCCTGTATTGGTAACGGTGCTCAAGTTGGCATATGTGGGTATATCCTCTCATCGTATCCTCCACATAATCTCGTAGTGAGACCGAGCTAGAAGATAACTGTCCGCGTATCAAGCGATTTATGTGGCTCGAACGCGTGCGGAGTGAATGGAAATGAAATATTGCGGCCCTCGGCGACCATTATATGAATATAGTAAGCTTTCTTTATGCTGCAATTAGAATGCCTTCTCCGGGTAGTCCAATGAGTCCTGAACACAGCTCCTATGCTGTTTGTAATCCAGGTAGTTCATGTATCTCTGCTTCCGTTCCCATCGATCCCTAAACACATTGTGTTCGGGTATGGCAATCTCAGGATCAACGCGCCGACGATTGTTTTTGTCTCCAAATATTGGAAGAGGGCATTCTAAGTCTATCTCACGATGGTTCAGCTCTGTTGCCTCGCGTCTTAAGAAGCGGACCAAGGCCGCTATCTGGTCATCTGTGAGTGCGTATATCCGTCTCGTGACATCTCTGGCGTGTGAATGAAACCACACTCCATCGTACTAAGATTTTCACAAAACAAAGATTTGTTAGCCATCCTGTTCTCGTTGGTTTAATGGCACCTGTGAGCTTGCATGGAATCAGACCTACGCCGGTGTCGCTTTCGCCTCTTCCGAATAGCACCACTCCGCCGAAAATGAGGCACTCTGCCCAGTAGCCGGCAAGGTCAGCAACACCATCCGGGTATTGCTCCACGTCCGTGTACGAATTGACTGCGAAGCTTGTTGGCCAAGGTCGGAAGCGAAGGCGAACATGCGGCTCAGCGTGGGCGTAAGGGTCGTTGGTTGGACAGGGGGTATCCTTCCTATGTGGGCCATGGGAGTCGAGCTTGAAAAGCTCCACCGCTATTGCATGGACAGCTACAGCAACAAGCTCGATCAATACTAGTCTGGCTGCCGGGGAATCGGCAGGAGCGGCTTGGTATCGCTCCAATATCTTTCAATCGAACCGTGGTGAGCTTATAACCTGGTGCATCGTGAGAGGGCTCGATTAGTCGGCCTACATTGGTTCGCAGGCTCATCAAAGCTGGGTCAAATGCCCCACGAAAATCTTTTGTCTTCTCCAGAGTACCAGGACATAGTTGTGCATGAGATGCAACCGGGTCTTCAATTGTGTATCTGTGACCCCTTATACTGAATGCAACATGCTCAAGGGGAAGCCCATCAACGATCTGGGCCAGGGTGATCTCTGCCACCTCGGTTCGCAGGATATTGAACAGTGCTGTGGTGAAGATACGCTGATGGTCTCTGTCCAGGATTTGGTCCACACGGCACTTGTCGATATGTGTCGGAGGCGCGACGGTGACGTATCTAGGGTCTGGTTCCATTTTGTACCGTGTGTCTCGGCGTTGCTGAAAATATAGCGCAGAGAAAGATGTTGAGAATGGGTGGTGGGTCAAACTAATGCAGGGTTGAAGCAGATCTGTCGGTTGTCTTGAGGTGGTAGCCGGTGGGGACGGTGGCTGAAGGTGTGAAATTGCACATAGCTTGATGAATTCAACCTTTGATACCAGGTCTCCCTCTACCGATCCTTCTCTTCTTACATACATAGGGCTTGCCAAATATATTTATTGAAACTGAATATTTCAATCCCTCTCTTACCTTATAAATTATTATATTTCATCTCTATTATAGCTCTTTACTTACCTAAAGTACACTAAGATTACTAATAGGGCTAGATGTGGGCCTCACGGTGCTTGGTGCATACTATGCAGGTCTTAGCGCCGTGCCACCTTGACCCCTTCTAATGCATATATTTCCTCTGAAAAAGGACGGCTAGAAGTCGAAACTTCCCCCCAAGATCCATATAGGTAAACTATAGGTAGCCCTGCTCTAGTATAATGTGGATAAGATCGCCATTTGGTGATATATTGTGGATCAGCTGCCCTTGATATTGAATTCATGCGCTCTATGTAACGCTTGAACTTTAGTTAGTACCTCATGACTTAAGGCGCCTCTGCGCAACCCATTAGTGCTAGGTCTCATCCCCGCGATCAGTACGGAGTACTGCAGGCTGGTACGTGTCTACTCGTACGATCTATCAAATGAGCTTCAAGAGCGTTCAAACCTTCATCGTGCGTTCAAGCCCTGATTAAAGTGGACAGGATCTTTCGACTCTAGTCCATTTTCTCGCTTCTGCTTCCTTTTTGGGAACTACAGCCGTGGCATGAACGTTCGTATCAGTTTGTACCGTGCTGGAGAACATCTGAGTCATTTGAGGTGAATAACATCCTGGGTCTGGGTAAGTGAAAGTCCGGAGAGGGGCCTTCCCCAAGTATATAAGGGCTGGCTTGGCACGCTGTATCATTGCCATCAAGATCTTCATCCAGCCTGTTCAACTCAGAGCCCACCGAGACACGCTTCAATCAGCTCTCTTCAAAATGCAATTCAACCTGAACACTGTCCTCTTTGTCATGAGCCTCGCTAGCGGCGCCCAGGCCTTTTCCTGCTGGGTTAGCCAGGCTGCCTGCGATAATGCCTGCACCGACTGCGTTCCCAACACTGGGCAGGGCGGCGACAGCCTTCCGCCCTCGGAGTTCCCCTTTTGCTCCGAATGCAACGGCGCTTAAGCGACTGCCTTTCAATGCCGACCGGAACTCCATCTCTCGGTATGTGTTGTCAGCTTGGGAAGTGCACAGGAATCGTTACTCAAATCTATCAACAGCACGCAAATCCTCGGCTTTTATGTCCGCGCCCGATAGTGTGCCTCTCTAAGGTGGGCCAGTTGGCTTCTCTACAGGATCACATAACAAGGGCCTTGTGGAACCATGGTCAGACCACGATTACAGGATGTGGGTCCCGGATATCATTGTTGTATGTCAGACTACGACCTGTATATAGTACTGCACGACAGTGGAATATATTGTCTATGTTGTGCTTTTCTTTCATTTTCGACATACAAACCTCCGCATACACACTGAATGTTGCTGGCTTTATGACTATGTCTGTCGTATGGACGGGGGACTGATCGTGGCTGATTTGCGTGCCTACGTGAGCCCCAACTAGATACCACTCGGGTGCCTGCTTCGCAGTCACGAGATCTGTGTGATGGGTCCGTGAGGCTGCGAGTCTACCCTATGGGGTAGGCCCACAGCAGTCATTAATAATATCATTTACAAGGCCATTTTAGAGTAGCACAGACTAAGGGGGGACCTTTCTTAGGGGTGCAAACGCGTAGGGTGTCATTTTTCGTTATTAAGACAACCCTCAGCCTAGAGCATTTGCCTCTGTATAAAAGCGCCATGTTACATGGCTTCGGTCGTAAACGGTCCAGGAACGAAGCAGATTGAAGAAGCATAAACCTGTTTCACTTTTCCTATTTGTTTGATTATAAGCTGGAATCTTGTATTAAAAATCTACTTGTCCGTCATCGTTCTCAGTGTGAGAACTCAAGGAACAAGAAGGATACAGAAACTCGATAATCTATTCGTAGTACTCACCACTGTGTGAAGGGACCGTACGCCTTCAGGATGTATATGTATACAGATCAAGAGTGCAACCGGGCTATTCGTAGTAGTACAGGGCTTTTCATAGCCTTACCATGCGAGCGAGAACCTGTTCCCTCCGCCACCACAGCCCCGTGTGCGTCGCCCCTGGGCCACAAAGCACCTGGCCCGCAAAAACGCTCGCCGTCGCCGTCTTAGCCTCGTGATTGTCGACAAAGCCCTTGTCCCCCAACGTTCACACTGTATACAGGCCATACGCAAGCGACGCGCCGGCGTACAGGACGAGATCCCAGCTCTCCAAGACGAGCATTGCCTTCAAGTGACTCGAGGATGCGGATCCATTGAGCCCCCGCTGTAGCAAGCCGGCCGCCGCCACCAACGGATTATTGGGGCGAAGCCGGGCGCTGCCGAGCCCGATTGTGTGCGGCACAGCCTGTGCCACAAAGGCGGCCGCGTTTCTTCTTGATGCCCCTTGATCGTTTCCCTGGCCTCGCTGTGGAACGTATGGGCAAACTTCCATAGTCTCTGTCCACCAAGAAAGTAGTATCAGCAATTATAGGAGTTGACGAACGTCATTCAGTAGACCTACCCGTTTGATGACTGCAGCACCGAGCCATTCGACCAATCAGATGGACGGCCTCGCAATTAGCTGCAGCAAAATGTATATAGCTCACCCATCCCCGCGTTGCTGCCTAGTTTGCCAACTTTTCGCCGCGGACGTCTGTTCTGGGCGCTCATCAGTCAACGCTCAGATTTGAGAATCGCTGCAAAGCCATGGCCGCCACTCCCAGTTTTGTATATTCGCCCGTTGAACCTCGCAGCATTCGCCTCCTTCATCTTGAAGCGGGTCAACATGACGATCCCATTCAGTTCTCACTCGGTTCGGTATCATTAGACTCCAACCCCGTATACGAAGCAATCTCCTATTGCTGGGGTGATCAGAACTCCCGACAAGATGTCTACTGTATGGGCGCTTCCATGTCCATCACCACCAGTCTATGGGGCGCATTACGAGAGTTTCGACATAGTGTCACGCCGCGCATCCTCTGGGCCGATGGTATATGTATTAATCAGGATGATGAGATTGAGAAGACTTGTCAAGTACGCCTTATGCAAGAGATCTATGCAAAGCAACATTGGCCTTGGTGTGGCTTGGCCCTATGGATGAGGCTGGTCTTTTGTCGGGATCTCCACGTCACTCAAAAGGCTAGATGAGCTTCTGTCGTGTTTTGAATCAGAATTGCAACCAGAGGACCACTTGAGCTTGATCTCTGACATTGCAAATTCAGACGGCAGGAGGGTTCGGCCAAACATTGAACAGAATGACCTCAGCGTGATATCTGAGCTCCTGGGACGCCCATGGTTCGGCCGTAAATGGGTGGTGCAGGAGGCTGCGACGGCACAAGAAGTACGGCTACACATTGGTGGTGGAGTCCAAATACCGATGCTTGGTTTGGCTCACCTTGCCAACAAGCTTTACTCGTCAGGTGCGTTTTCTGTCTTGATCGGACGGTTGCGCCCGGAGGAATTTCAGCCTTTCACACTGGGAATTCTCCGCATTGTCGTTATGTCTGCTGTCGCATATGGGCGCATGATTGGACGAGGGACGTTAGTAGATGTGGTGAAGAGGACAAATGGCTTGCTGTGCTCAGACCCACGTGATCACATATACGGATTGCTGAGCTGTGCCGGCGAAGGACCCTCGCTCGATCCAGACTATACCTTAAGCGTTGAAGACACCTTCAAAACGTTCGCACAGTCTATGCTCACAAAGGGAGAAAGCTTCAAGGTGCTCAGCCTGGAACCTCACAAAGGTGATCGGGTCGACCCCCGCAACCCAAGAAGCAGGACCGGACTGCCGTCCTGGGTGCCAGACCTCCGCCGACCGACTGATGCACTGGTGTCCCCTTCTCCTGTTTCTCAAAGGTCGGAGTCATACCATGCAGGAGGATCACAGAAACCAGTACTTTCGTTTTCAGGCGATGGAAACTTTCTACACTGCCAAGGAATCATCGTGGACGAAATAGAAGACTTTGTGCCGTCGATACACGAGATGCTGGTCGACGACATGCCAGAAATATTTGAAACGCAGCCTATAATACCTGTTCCTGTGGACCCATCCTCGACAAGCCGTGTGCACCGTGCTCATCGGTGGTTACGGGCCTGCTATGATCTAAGTCTCAGTCACGTGTCTGTGCTCGATGAGAGAAACAGGAAGAAAGCTTGATGTGCACCATACTATGCGAGCAGGGCAGCAGTGCCGGCGGAGAAGAATCGGAGGAGATGATAATTGCGACCCCCGAGTATGTGGAATACGTTCTTCATAGTTTTGACGACGACAAGACCCATGAAGAGTGTCCCACTTTGCCTAAGCTATGGGTCACTGTCGAAACCGCGATTGACCAGCGATGCACAATGCGCAAGCTTTCTGTTACCACTGGTGCTCGCCTAGGGCAAATGCCTATAGGAACGGAAAGGGGCGACCTTGTATGCGTTCTGATTGGCGGCCAAGTGCCATTCGTCATACGACCGACGGAGCCCGGCTCAACTACGTATCATCTCATCGGCGATTGCTTTCTCAACGGCGCAATGAACGACGAGATGCTTGTGGTGAACGAGTACGCGACAAGAGAAATTGTACTGGCATGAGATGATCAATTTGAGAGACGAGTAATGAAAATCGTTTGGTTTATAACTGCCAACGGAAGGGGGTCACGAAAGCCTGTCGCCGCAATCGCTCGTGGAGAAGCTGGCAACCCTTCCCGACAGGTGATCGTACTTGTCAATGCTGCTACAGCTAATTGCAGCATGAGTTCTGAAACAGTGGGACACATTACCATAGATTGCCCCTAGGTACCTTGGACTGGACATGAATCCTGCCCCCTAAAGTAGGCATCATCCAAGAGGCTGGCAAATGACGGTCGCTGTTCGGGTTGCAACACAAGCATTCGATCCAAGAGCCGCCGCAGTTCAGGGTCTCTCATCCGGCCGCGCAAATGTGGCAAAGTCCAATACCGCTCGCGATCACAAGTAACGGATCCTGCGTGTTGTAGATGTTAACATCGTCCTTTCCTCTCAATCTGACAGTCTGATGGGAAACCTGAAGTCGTGACTTACTCAGTTTGGGAACCAATTGATGCCACGCATCCGGGGCTGGTCCTGCCAATTCGACCATCCGAAACAAGTGATCATCGAGATTGCCGTCGAAGGGAAACAGTTCAAGACGTGTTTGGATTGAAAAGAACTAGACATACCAACATTGCTTAGTACTCATTACGGCAACAAGGAAGCCGTGCTTGGAGTTGGTTGATAACTTACGACGCATCCAAGAGCCCACACATCCGCCTCACGACTCCATTGGTAGCCAATGTTGCCGTTCGATAGCTCGTACGTAGAAACTTCTGGGGGCCTGTACATGCGAGGAATGGCCCCTGGGAGAGGTCGTGGCTTGCTAGCCCGGGATGCTAGTTGTATGAATGTGTGATCAGAAGAGATCGTTGCCTGTCAATTCTGCGGTGCTTTCTCCAAGCTTACCTCGACCGTAATCAAAGATCCTGGCCGCTGTACAATTCTCAATAGTAAAGTCATTCCTGGCTAGGAGAAAGTCAAGCAAAGAAATGCGACCTATGACATAACGAGGCACCGTAGCCATGGGGAACGAAGGGTCAACCGGAACCACCGGGTACAGCTCCATGTCGGCGGCGAGCTCGTCCAGCAGGTCCTGTTCGGTGAACCCATTTATTTGTGGTATGGCGATCCCTATGTTTGCAGGGGTGGGGTCTGTAATGAAGTCATCGGTATCGAGTTTCAATAGCTTTCAAAACAGGTGGCTGCTTACCTCCGTGTGAATACCTTGGGTATGAAGATAGGCGAATCCTCTTGCAACCTGCTTGATGACGGGGCGTGGGCTGTAAAGGCTGTCAAGACGGCTGCCGGCCGCACCGAGAGCACCCAGAGGAATAACAATTTCAGTAACCAGGCAGCTGTGATATCAATTTGGCCCGTGAATCACAAATGAGTTGTGCAGAAAAATGATGTTCTCTGATCCTGGCTTGGGATTGTCTTTTATATATTGTGAGATATTGGCCTCGGTGTCAGGTTCGGGGCTATCAGAGCCTTGACAAATCTTGACACTAAAGAATTGGCTGGGCCGTTTCCAAGTCAATGATTCTTGTTCTGATCGACTTGGGACAACCATGGGGTAGGTATCATTACGTTGTTTGAAGATCAAGGGCAAGCCAAACAACAGAAAATGCCCCAAAGCCGATTTTGAGATAGATGCGATATCTTGGCTTTTTGTTTGGTTGACTAACACATGTCGACGGTGTGGGTAGAATGTCACCAAGCAATACTGGATGTAGTCCGTGATGGTCGTATCTGCGTATATCCTCGAATAATTCCTCGCGACCCCTAAGGAGGAAGAAATCATCCGGTTCGGGCATTTCTGTAGTCTGTGCAAATTTTGAAAAGGGCTGCGATACAGATCCGCGCTGAGCAATGGCAAAGACAGGTTTACTTGATTAGGAAGTGCTGGTAGAATGTGCATTGGGTGGGAAGAATTGCAGTGGAGAGTTGTGATAGTAGATGGCCATGGCCTGCTGCCTCGTTGACTCATCAGGCACCAGGCCCATTTCATATACTCAACCTAACTCAAGCTTCTAGCAACTATCGATTCATAAACACGGAAACCCTGGAGAGCATGCAGAAGCTTCCAAGCAATGGCATTTCTCCTATTAAATATTTTCTAAGAGATCGGGAATTTGCACCCGCATTAAAGGAAAGTACACCCAAGCCCCGCAGAACAACCTCTTACGGGACAACCTGCTACGGGACAACGTCTTGAAAGATAAGGCCCTATATGATGTCATCCTATAGGACAATCTCTTATAGGGTTGACTGATATTTGAGCAAGCCAAATTAAAGCATCGCCAACATACACCCACGAAGACCCAGAAAGATAAGTCTTCTCTAATGCATCCCAACATGTGCCTTGACAGTCATTGCCCTTTGATGACAATCTTTGTCTCCTCATCTCCTTCTGTCGCCATGCACAGAAATTGAATACCCTCGATCAAATCATCGATCCATTTCTGACTGGCCTTCATGTGCAGAAATCGCCAGAACCCATGCGGCAGTCCTGAGTATACGTGGATTTTGCTCCTCGTTCCTGAATACTTCTTTAAAAATGTCTCAAACATGAAGGCCTCGTCACGCAATGGATCACCTCCACAGATCTGGAAGTAAGCTTTTGCTGGCAAACCAGAGTGATCCTCATTCAGCAGGAAGGATATTCTGGGGTCATCCGGCGGTGACCCGTAGAGGTCTACATTTCCAGCCCCGTTAGCCGCAGTACGAAGCACGGAAATAAATGGTTGTACCTTGTATATCAGCAAGAGACTTCCGTGTTAGCATAGGTTTATCGCCATTTTGCTCAAGACTAATCAATTGCCTCCTCTGCTCCGAGGGTAGAAGATGATATGCCTGTGGAAGGATGCAAACGGGAACAGAGACGAACAGGCCTGTGATAGGCGGATGGAGGCGAGCATCCCTGGCCTGGTAGGCAATGACGGCAGCAAAGTTTGCACCTGAGGATATGCCACCCACCAGGAAGCCGGATGACAGGCAAGCTCTCATATCTTTCTCGGCATTGGCTGCAACCTGCAGTAAGTATTGTCAGAATTTGTTGATGGAAACGATCAGAAAAGGCTCCTCAAGACATATTTACCCAGACTGTGGCGTCGTAACAGTCATTCAGTCCATGTGGAAAAGGCCACTTTGGGGCCAACCGGTACGCGACGTTGAGAACACTGATGTTCAATCGTGCGGCCAAAATCTGGCAGTTGAGGTCTCCGGAGTCGAGATCTCCGAAGAGGAATCCTCCTGCATGCAAGTAGACCAGTACGGGACCGGGACGGTCATTATCCCCGGCTGCAACGGGAACGTAACTTCGGACGGGGATTTCATGCCCATCTCGCGCCGGGATGGTGAATGTGCGCACGTCCAGTGACCCATCATCCACATCGTCCGGTAGACGTCGTTGAACTGCAATACTGGCTTCTACTCGTTCAAAGATCCGACGCCGCTCGACGATGCCAATCCTGTCCAAGTTGTCAAGTTCAGGATACTGGGAGACAAACTAGCGTTAAAGCAATTGTTAGCCGTTCTTTAAGGCCTTTCCTCAACATCTCACCTTGACTCATGATGCATCATACCTCTGACCACTGAGGGCTGATTTCCGAGTATTGTGAATATTCAGCCATTTTCAAGTCGTTCGAAGTTCACTGCCTTGTTTGAGTTCACACCGCTTTCCATACCTGCCTTACTAATGATGGCAAGATTATCGCCACTATAAGGTGCCTCAGTAATGGTCGTCAGCAGTCATTGGACCGTCACGCAGTCCCCAATTGGCAGTTTTGTCGCATAGCTTCGAGGCCGATGTTGGGAGTAAGTGTCTCGGAAAATTCGATTCCTGTTTAGGAAATGCCTGTTTGGGAAAGCTTCTTTCCAAGCGCATCAGTAATCCTTGTGCAAACAGTAAGCCACCGATCGCCTCAACGCGGCAAGCCGCTCCAATCCCGTGTTACCATGTCCCTGAATCATCCCATTTTCCCCATAAATTTGAGCCGTCGGGATATGGTGCCCTGTATCGCACCTGCATCAGGCTAGGGAGCACGCAGCAGAGACCAAGGCGATGATACAAACAGAAGTCAAGAAAAATTTCAAAGCATATCGACGTATTTCGCATTTGTCATCTGCTAAAGTTCTGTCTTTGTGTGGATATCAGAACTTCCTAGCCACCGACAAGCTTTAGCAAAAAGGCTCCTCACCTTCTTAATTGTCTCGCAATTCCTGGCTGCATCGACCAGCGGGATTCCCTACAAAGTATTTTCGTTCGTCACAGCACAGATCACGACCGTCTGTCTCGAACTTCATCCCTACCAGTATTCCAAATCACCAGTGAAGAAAACCACCGATCAAGCTTGGCACCCGTCAGCATGACAACGGCAGCTGAGAAGGAGCACGCCGGCGGTGGGCCCCTCACGCCATCCTTCAACGGGTCTTCCGATGTCACCAACGGGGACGTAACAACTCCAAATGAAGGCACCGCCGAAGAAGGAATCAGGAGCCAGGAAAAGGCCAAGGAAGAAGCACCCCCACGAGATATCCATGGCTGGAAGTGGTCTCTAGCCGTGGCGTCGTAAGTCAAATTTACCTCGCACTAAACTCTGTAACGTAAGGGATCCTAACTACAATCATGACAGCATCCTATCCTCCATATTCCTCTATGCCCTCGACGCCACGGTCGTAGCAGACGTCCAGCCCATCATCGTCGAGGAGTTCGACAGCATCGCCGACCTCTCGTGGCTCAGCGTCGCCTTCCTTCTCACAGCCACAGCGACAAATATGGTCTGGGGCCGCATATACGGGCAATTTAACTCGAAATGGTTCTACATCTTCAACGTGGTGCTGTTCGAGGTGGGCTCGGCACTCTGCGGCGCGGCGCCAAACATTGAGGCCTTGATCGTGGGCCGTGCCATCTGTGGGATCGGCGGAGCCGGGCTGTATGTCGGCGTCATGACACTTATTGCCGTCACCACGACTATACCAGAACGTCCTTTGTATGTCTCGATGACGGGATTTACCTGGGGCCTAGGGATCGTTCTTGGGCCTATTGTCGGCGGCGCCTTTGTCAGGTCCGAGGTCGGGTGGCGATGGGCGTTTTACATCAACCTCTTCATCGGGGCTGCCTGTGCTCCAGCATACCTTTTCCTGCTCCCGAGCGTCGATCCCCGGCCTGGTGTCCCGTTCAAGGAGCGTGCTTCCGAGATGGATTACACTGGGATCGTTCTGCAGATGGGGGCGATGGTGACCTTCGTCCTGGCGATTAATTGGGGCGGCATCACGTACCCTTGGGCTTCGGGGCAGGTCATCGGCCTGTTCGTTGCCTCCGGCGTTCTGTGGATCATTCTGGGGATCCAGCAAGTCTGGGCAATATTCACCACGATGTCCCGCCGTATCATCCCCGTCCAGTTCTTCCAGTCACGCACCGTTCTTATCCTCTTCAGCGTCACTGCCGCCTCTGGTGCATGCGCCTTTGTCCCGATTTATTTTGTCCCTATATTCTTCCAATTCGCGAGAGGCGACGATGCCCTTGAGGCCGGTGTCCGACTGCTGCCCCTGATCTGTTTCATGGTGGTGTGCATCTTCTTCAGCGGCGCCGTCCTCCCCAAGGTGGGCTACTACGCGCCATGGTACACCTTCGGCGGCGCCCTGACCTTGACGGGTGCTGCCCTGATGTACACCGTAGACCGGGACACCTCCGACGCTCGCATATACGGCTATACAGTCATCTTAGGGGCAGGCGTCGGCCTCTGGCTGCAGATGTCCTTTGCGGTGGCACAGGCGGTTGTGGATCCAGAAAATGTCCCTGCTGCTGTGGGCTTCTGCACGCTGGCACAATTTGCGGGCATCACCATCGCTCTTGCCATCGCCAACTCAATATACCTGAACTACAGCGAATCCAGGATCGCCAACATCCTCCCGGACGTGCCCGAATCTCAAATCGAGGCACTAATGCAGGGTGTGTCGGGTGGTTTCCTGGCTAGTCTCTCAGATAGCGAGAGGACCCAGGTGCTGGATGTTATTGCCAAAGCTATTTCCAACACATACATCCTGGTGGTCGCCGGAGGGTCTCTAGTCGTTGTACTCAGCTTGCTGATGAAGAGGGAGAGATTGTTCATGAGCGCCGGTGTTGCGGCTGCGTAGAAGCCCGGGATTACTGAGAATTTTGAGCAAATAAACGGTGAAGATTACCGAGGCAAGTTGGGAACGGGCCTGTTCACAAGTGCAGGCTCTGCGTGAGAATATTAGAACGTGCTGCAGGCTGTATGCATGTTTTTTACTCTTCGAGATACGATTTAATGGTGATGGGCTGGTGAAACCTGCAAGTAAGATTGCACCACGCTCGAAGGATCATCTCCGGGGATGCGTTGGGAGTTCAGCTGCAGGCTCAAAGACAGATAAAAGTTCAACGTTGGTGAAAACGTCGCGTTTCGGATGTGCCCGATTCTATTGGAATTCCAGCACAGGAGATCGGCCTATGAAGGCGCCATATACCCTTTATATGCATGGGGATTAGAAACGAAACCAGCCAAGATATCAGCCTCCAATAGCCTAATAGTAATACGAGGCTCTAGGTGGAATGTGGGCGGTGTGTTGAACGCACCAAACATCAGTGGTGCTGTTGTGTCCTGTGCTGCCTCAGCTGCATCTGTATCACGTAAGAACCCCAGTCGGAACAGTCAATCAGAACCCGGTGCGGAGTATGCTGACGACTACTGTGCAAGAAGGATTTCGGCACCTTGCGTCTAACATTTCGCGTTTAGCCGAAGAGCCTGACTCTGTTAGGACCGCTAGAACAGAGCCAGATTCTTTGGGTCTAGGCCCTGGACTTAAGACATGAGTCCCCACAGGCCTATTTATTAGCAGATCATTCGAGTTTCTCGTCCGGTCCTATTACCTATCCACTGCTTCGTGAAAGTGAACATGTCGCACTCGAGCAAACCACGCCACTCGCTCAAGAGCAACATACCCAGGGATTTCATCGTCAACTGGCAAGCACCGCAACGTCGAAACGGGAAGTCTCTGGTCCGCCGGCCGCCGACAGCCTGTGCGGCATGTCGTGCATCCAAGGTCAGATGCAACGGCACGCAGCCGGAATGCAGCCGATGCGCAGATCGCGGCATACAGTGCAGGTACAACTCTTCGTCCAGCTCTGAAGAGTCTACACCGTCTGCTCTTCCACCTCCTCCTTCTTCCCTCCCCGTCACTACAAGTACTATAGCTGCCACTTCTTCTGCGACCACTGCCTCTGCTGCTCCGCCATCATTAGTACCGCCCACAAGCGTGCAACCAGCCTCGACAGAGACTTGGTCTGTCGTGGCACATACCGTACCTTCCCAGGGATCTGACCCTGAAGACATATCCATGGATCTGGGTCTCGACGGATCTGACAGCTTTGGTTTTTGTCATATCGATTATGAACAAGCCGTCGATGCATGGTCTCTCCGGACAGATGAGATCGCTCTCTCGGGCCCAGCCCAGCTGGACTGGCTGTCCATGGGCGTGACACCGAGCCCAACTGTAAGCATCTATATCATCTTTACCCCTCCGACCCATGAGGAGTGAGCTTTGGATTGATCAACTCATGTGTCTTGCTCGCTTCAGGACGAACAGGCTTCACCAGTCACCTCAAGCCTGTCAACAGGCGATGGCACCGGCTTCATCCGGCGCCAGGCCCAGGTGCCCCAGAAAGGCCAACCACCACACCCGTCCGACCCTCCCATCGAGGGCAGCTTCAGGCACAGCTCAACTTCATCCGCGGCCACAACGCCCTCCAACAACAGCATCCCACAGCAGCCGGCATCACTTCTGCCCATGATCCCGCACCAGCGCACGCCGACAAACAGCTGCATGTGCCGCGCGGGGGCGGTCCTGCTGATCCCCACGGCAATGAACGCTCTGCGCCAGCAAAGGACCGACCTCATCCTCAAGGTGACGGGCGACGTCGTCCGGAGCTGCCAGAGCATCGTAGAGTGCGCCATCTGTGAGGTCAAGTGCACAGACCTCATCTGCATCATGAGCGTCCTGCAGCACACGGACGCGTGCTTCGACTTCCTGGCCAAGAACAAGTCGTCCAGCTCTATCAAGGTCTCGGTTGGTGACTATGAAGTTTCGGGGTTTGATGATGCCAAGTTGAGGCATATGCTCGTTAGTGAGTAGTGACTTCGAAAATTTCTTGCAGTGCTGTCTTGTCGTGTCGTTCGAAGTGATGGCTGATACTCGGCGTTGAAGTGAATCTAGTCAAGGAGACGAATTCGCTGCTGGACTCGATCAGTGCGATACGCCACAGAATGACTATGAAACTATCAGCTACCTGTCGTCCAGCGCTGTGGCAGGTGAATCTTGACTACATTCACGCCGTTGTTCAAGACTTCCGCACGGTTCTGGTATCAGCTACGGAATCGATGAATAAATCTCTTACTGGCGTTGCAAGTGGAGACTAATGCCGGAGGTTATCCAATACAATTCTTAATCTGAACGATCATTTCTGGTTATTATGTGCAGGGAGTCCTGGGCACACGGGGTTGTTGGCTGGTCACATTCCTATTCCGTACGCATAAGAAGGTGGATGCTGTCCCTTCATACACTGGCAATGCTCAAAGATATTGGGCACATGGATAAAAAGGAAAGATAATATTATCAACGCAGGCAATACCCTTAAATGACTTGAAGTCGAGTGCTTGTGTTCCGTCCAGCGTGACCATATTCCAGAACAGATAGAAATCGTTGCACAGCCAAAACACGGTAACATTTCGTACAATTAAGTTGGCATTACGACTTCTAGGTAACCCCCCCCCAAAAAAAAAGGTGACGTTAATTGGATCCTGCAGGTGAGAGGCTGCCTCCCCGCTAGTCCATGTCATTGCTCGGAATGACCTCTGAAATCCGCGACTCGACACTGATCCTTCGCGGATTCTGGCGGACCACAAATCGCCCATTCCCCACAAAGGTCTTGTGCTCTAGATGCTTGTACTTCTCCTCACCGGTCTCAAATGTGTGGACCGTGGCTTATAATGTGATCCTGATCAGTATAGATTAGTGACATGGAAAAGATGCCGGTTTAGCTTACAGGATATCCCGAAGGGGAAAGTCTTTGTGTTAGGGTCACCGGCCCACATGTCTCGGACGGGCTTGCTGAAGATACCGATACCAGTCCAATTGTGGTTGATAATCTGCATTAATTAGTTAAAAAGCTCCTGCTGGTCTTTAATTCTGTGGCAGGTCCTAGTATAAAGTGTGATTTCTCACTGGTACGTACAACCCCGTCTTTGAGTCTGGAGAACATCCGTTAGTATATTCTACTTTGGGTCTCAGCTCCTTCTAATCCACAATAATGTACACACTTTACGAGTATTTTGACGTTGGGGTGCGCATATGTGTTATCGGGATCGGTCAATATCCAGTCTGCACCATAGATGACTTCACCTTCCAGGTGGTCCTCATAACCCTCGGCGGTGGTAAGAGTCCCACTACCACATTCGACATGACTCATGGTTGAGCCATGTGCAAGAGGCCCTGATCAGAGGACAGTATGAGTCAGTCTTATTTCTGGAGTAATAAGCATGTTCCGGAAAGCCGGAGTCAACCCCATCGACCATGTAAGAGCACAAAATTAGCGTAAAGATGAAGAGACTAGCGAAACAGAAACAAAATGGAACTTCAAGATACCTATGGGCAGAACAGATCCCAAATTGATCTGAGATCACATCAGTCGAGATAGACAGTAAAGCTAAATGGGCAGTAACTCACCGTCAGAATATAAGCAGGTTTTAGTCTGGGGAAGCCAGACAGCTGCTTGATATCAGCTTCCCTAGACAACGGACTCAGAAGCCTAAGCTCAGACATCTTCCTAGGTTCAAGGATGTAACGCGTTTCTGGATCCCTAAGTACCCTTCTACTTCAGGGGTAATTGGGTTGGATATTTATATTCACACGCATTATCTTGCACGTGACAACCGAAGCAGGCATCTGACCTATGTAGTCCATATTGACCAATTTAATTCGCTATCGCTGCAAAAGTCTCGGTCGATACTAAGATACCATCTATTTCAAGATTCTCTGACACCTAGAGGCATCGTTAATTTCCCGGGCGGACTTGCCTGGTCCGGAGAGCAGCCTGATGTTGACCACGGCAACTTTTGTCCAGTTACCCCAAGCTGCATTGGGAGGCTTACCCAAAGGAGCGACCAAATTACCGTCGGAGCATTCCGTGGGCAAATCTGGCATTACTCATCAACATTACTTCGTTGTGAATGGTCGAGCTGCTGCAAGGGGGACGTCAGCCGGGAATTTCTTTCCAATTCCAGTAAAGTATTTTCCGGTGTAATTAGTCATCCTCTTCCATCAGACTTTCGGACTCGACCGGTCGGGCCCTTCACGAAAAACAAAGGTGACTAACAATCAGAACGGTAATGGACTAATTTTTTTGGTCCCGTCCAGTCTCACACAAGACTTACATCGACTGTCTCAAGCTGCAGAATTGAGCTCGGACCTCTGCTTCGCAGCTACAGCAGCTCTAGAACACATGACGAAAACGAAGGGTGGACAATAAACCATTCATAAGATAATCCAACAGAACAAATTTTCCGCAGATATCGTCCTGTTAGATGGCCATGTGTTGGAATTGAAGCTTTAATGACGTGACGCTATCTTTGAAGAAGGTGCCGATGTTGTGCCAACATTATTTGTAACTTCCTCTCGGATGGTAACTGCAGGATAGGTCATCGCATTTTCGGACATCCATGTATGTACTGTGTTGTCTTTCTACTGTCATTTGTCTTTTTCTTTCTTTTTTTGAGTGCTGGGTCTTGAGCGTTCATCACTGTATGAAGGCACCACATACATTTTATATATATGGGGGAATAGAAACCAAAGCACGCCCCTCGGACATCCATGGATGTCTAGATCTGTGATTCTCATGCCTTTTTGGTAGCAAGTACCATCACAATAGGTGTTCGCATCTTCACCTTTTGGCCGCCCAAAGCGTGGTCCATCTCATCCCAGAGATCCTGAATTTCGCCCTCGGGAATGCGTGGCACCCATGTGGCAAAATACCCCTTGAACCACTTGATGTCCTGCTCGTCCGACCAATCCGCGTCCCCCTCAACCCAAATTCTCTCCTCTTGTGCAGCGACTTTACTTTCACCCCTGTGGTGGTTAATCGCGAAGGACTCCACGCTTCCTTGCGCATTAATGTACACTCTCTGCACATTCTCCCACTTATCCCCAGGAACCTCGATCGCCTCCAGGCCTGTGTTCAAAATCGGGAACGCCTTATGAAGCCATTCGCCCTCCGCCTTGGTCCTCTCCGTGTACGCGTCCCAGAACTTAGCCCATACATTCTGGGCCCGCTCGTTCTCCATGATCAGCGGCCGCGAGTAGTAGGTCATGGCGAGCGTCCCACCCGGGACCAGCTGCCGCCCGAACTCGGCGACCGCAGCAGCCGTGTCGGTCCACTGCATGCACTCACAGGCGGTGATGAGGTCGACGGTACCGGGATCCACCGAGGTCTTCTCGGCGCCGTCTTGGAAGAAGGTAAACTGCTCGCCGGGGTGTCCCAAGTCATTGACGAGCAGCTTGCGCGCCAGCGTCGCGTACCCTTCGTTGGGGTCCGAGACAATGACGTGGGCGAAGCGCGACGCGAGAGAGTTGGACACGATACCGCAGCCGGCGCCAACATCGTGCGCCACTGACCATGACGGCGGTGACCCTTGTAGTGAGCGCTTGCTGATGTCGGAGTGGTAGGCGTAAATGCGCTCAAAGAAGGAGGATGGGTAGATCGGACGGAAAGCGAGGTACTCCGACCAGTTGGCACCCTGCTGAACTGAGAAGCCCAGCTCCTTGGCGGGAGCGGTTATGGATTTGCTGATGGACATTTTAAGAACGCTGGTGAGTCTCTAAGATGTGGATTGCTAACAAGCGGCTGCATTAAATTCTATATCACTTCTATGATCGGAAGGCTGCCAACCGTGAAGTTGAAGTATTTTGTCGTTGGAAGATCACGGCACAGCAGCGGCAGCTGCGATTCGTTAATTGCATACCAGAAGGTTTCATCAATCCGAACGGAGAATCTACAGCTTCCAAAAGCATCTCAAAACGGCTACACCGTCCGGTAAGCAGCCTTTCCCCGCGGCTTATTCTTGCTATGACGGGACAACGGAAAGGAGCCGATTTCGGAGAGAACTATTGTGAGATAGGAAAAAGACCATTGTATTCAGAAAGGAAACTGTTATGAAAGCAAAAATGCTGTGTTGGTATACGATGAATTATTAGTAAGAATAAGAATAAGAATAAATCTTCAAGCATTGTCACGTTCTCAGTCATATCTGCTCTTCGCACCTTAATTTCGTCAGACTCGGTGTTCCGCTCGAAAAGCACAAAAGCAAAAGAATACAGAATGGCTACGGAATCCTCCCAAAACGTCGCGTCTGCGTCTCCCACCGACACTAAACTCAAAACATGGACAAATGGCGTGGAAACTGCATCAAAGGATGTGGAATGGTATCAGTCTGCACTGAGCCGAGTGCCCTCGACTGCGAAGCAAGTCTTCCAGGATTATTCCAGGATTCCTGAGGCAGAGGTTCTTGACCACATCCTCCAAGTCCGGAACAAGGCTTGGGACATGTTAGTATCCATCCTCCCACCCGTGCTTTGTTCCTTCATGGTAAGATAAGATCTCCTGACATGCCCTAGTCTACCATATCCTTGTATCGGACTGTTCAGATTTCTCGACTTCCCAGCCTGCCTGTGTCCTGTATACCCAGAGGTGGTTGACCGTGTCAAGGCAGGAGAGACATTCCTTGACCTGGGCTGCTGCTTTGGCCAAGACATCCGCAAGCTCGTCCATGATGGCGCATCTTCCGACAATATTATAGGCGTGGATCTCGAGCCGCGATTCCTCGACCTCGGGTACGAGCTATTTGGTGACCGTGAGACACTTAAAGCGCGATTCTATTCGGGGGACATATTCGACGAAAACTTTCTTGCTGAACTTCGGGGCAAGATCGATATCATCTTCGTTGGCTCGTTTCTGCATCTGTTCAACTTCGATCAGCAAAAGATAATCGTGGCGCAGCTGGTGAGGCTTCTGAGGAATCGTGAGAATTCTCTCGTCTTTGGGCGCCATCTGGCAACGATGGGACAGGGAGGTACGCTTGCTGCTAATGCATGCGGATGGTCCTTGTATCACCACAGCACCGATACCATCCGTCAACTCTGGGACGCTGCCCCAGATGGAGAGTGGGAGGTTTCATCTCACCTTGCTCGCTATGCATCCGAGGGTTGGGATAATGGCGTGACTTATTTGCAGGGTGGAGATGAGCAGAAGAAGCAGATGTATTTCTCAGCTCGGAGGAGATAGACATGTCAGTCAGGACAATTAGAAGTGAAATCGGGTATTTCACACCCACAAAGGCAGAGGATACACCCGAACTGATTATTTATAGTCGAGCCTCCTGGCTTATGCCTGCAGAAATAGTATGCGGTCAAAGTGCCAAGCAACACCAACACGTTCGCTCTCCGAGTACCATCCGAGCCTTGAGTAGATTTAAATCAGACGAAACGAAAAATAAGCATTTATTCAAAGATCAGATACCGGCAACAATGAGAGCAGAGGATAGTCCAATGCAAGGCTAGCTCAGTAAATACGGCTCATAAAAGTTAGAAATGATGGGCTGGGACGATGGCCTGGGACGACTCGAAGCTTCAAGTTCTCACGTTAATATTGAACTAATTATTCTGTAGGAGGTTAACTTATGGGAGATAACCCCACAAGAACTTGTGTATATTGTATGGTCATGTCTCATGGTAGGTCTCCCTATAGGAGGCTGTCCCATGGGATGTTATCCATTAAGGCTCATGTACACCACACCTTTTACGAGCCTGAATCTCCTCTCTTGTCGAGGACAAAAGGAAGCTATCATCCAGAGTCTAGAGACTTAGGTGGCCCATGGCCCAGACTGGTCGCGGGGGGTTGATACCAAGTACCAAGTGGACACGGTCTACACCACCGAATAGAATTTCATTCAACCATTGTCCAATAATTCTGCTATCGTATGAGATAACTTGGTCTTGATTGACTGAGCACACAACTACCAGTCCACCTCCTTTGCATTTGACCTCCACCTTACTCTGAGCTTGACAGCCATAAGATCTCAGATCTATGAGACTGCACTTTGCACTCTACACCAAAAGTCTTCAGCCACCTCTTTCATCCGGTACCTGTCGAAGAGTGCTGAATAGAATTCGAAAGAGACTTTAAAAGTCGAATCATCCGTGATGTGCAATACCCGAACTAAAACATCAAACTAATGAATGCACACAGTTGTCAGCACTGTTTCGGGGAGTATTCCAATTACGGATCTTCGAAGATTTAGGAGGTGGAGGGACAATCTTTTACTCACATGCCACGGATCCCTTGATTTCCGAAGATCGTCATCGACTTTGAGCTCGCCCAACTCCACAGCCGTAGGCCGTCGCTGAAAGTTCAGCGCTGTATTAAACGGCAGCCTAATCCGCATGTCCCGCTCCAGGACCTCTCTTACATTGCTAGCATTGTGCAAGCTGTCTTCGGCGCGCTGCTCTTGCATGCGTCGCGCTAATTGGGCCAGGTTTAAAGACCCGCCTTGGGCCGAGACTTCCTGCAGGTGGTACGGGATGACGTTGATGAGCGGGCCGAGAACATCGAAGATGTCGGGGATGTCCTCATGGCGGCCCGACACAACGTACTCGAAAGAAACGTCAGACGAGCCTGTGTAAGCGCTGAGAGTCTGCGCCCAGGCCGCGTCGAATATGCTGGCTGCCGTGATGGCGTGCTTGACGCTAAAGTCCAACAGGGCCTCGGTCTTGATCTCGGGCAGGTAGATGACTGTCTTGTGCATGCTGTGTTGACGCTGCACCTCCTCAGGACTTAGGGGCAGGGAAAGCAAGGAGGGTTTTTGGTCTTGCAGGGCCGAATTCCAATGCTTGTTGTCGGCTGAGACCCGCGCGGGTCGATGAGCGTTGATGAAAGCCTTGTATGAGGGCGGCTCGACCGTATCATCCCCCTGTTGAGCAGCGTAGGCTTCCAACAGCTCGGTTTTGATAAGCCTCAGAGACCAGCCGTCGATGACTTCGTGGTCCAACTCAATATTGGCGTAGTATCGGCTGCCATGGCGCGTAAACTGAGCCCGGTGTGGTAAGAAGCAATCATCCACGTGAGGTGCCTTTGTGGTCTCGAACGTAGGCTCGACCTCGTCAGCTGAGGCAGACGCTACGGTGATATCTGGCTCTGCGTCTTGTAAAACGACTTGCAAAGGTGGTAAATGCCCTTTGGGATCTCGCAGAAAGATCGTACGCAGGATTGGATGCTTTTGAACCACTCGCTTCCATGCTCCAGCCAATCTCTCCAGAGAGATCTCAGAGGTATCTGAAAAGACTTCCATCTGCCAAGATAAAAGAAAGACAGGGTTGTCCCTGAGCCGCTGGCTCATGACCTCTCTTTGGAATGGTGACAACGGGTAAGCGTCTGCGACTTTTGCGGATGGTTGAGCTTCGAGCCGTTTATCTAGAGCTTGTCGATATGGCTCCAGCAGCTCACTCGTCGACTTCGCCGGCTCTGACTGCGCCGTGATGTTTTCAGTCGAGCTCTGGCTCAGCTCAACGCGTTGTGATAGACTTCCCAGATTCTTGGTAGTGAGGATGTCTCGTACAGTCACAGGCAGCGCCATACTCTTTGCTCGTGAAACCACCCGAATAGCCGCAATGGAATCTCCTCCAAGGGAAAGGAAAGAGGATTTCAATCCGATGGTGTCAACCGGCACGTCAAAGACTTCACTCCAAAGTTGCCGCAATTTGTCCGCGCAAGACTCCGGGATCACCTCTGTGTCTACATCCTCGTTGGGGTCCGCTACCAATTTGATGAAGTCCTCACGGCTCAGGTTCTCCAACCACTGCCTTAGAGATCTCCGATCAATCTTCCCTGAGATCAACAGTGGCATTCTTTCCAAAGCAACCCACACGGTTGGCACCATGTATTCTGGAAGGACGTAGGACACCTGTGCCTTGAGCTTTCTTAGCAATGCACCCGAATCGGTCGACATAATCAAGTTTCCAGTTGCATTGCTGTGGTTCCTAAGGTCGTGACCGTTGGAAGACACAACGGCTGCGATTTGTTGCGAGCATGGCCCAGTCTTCGGCAGGGCAACAAACGCGGATTGCACTACCCCATTCGCGCGCGAAACAATCTGGTTCTCTATTTCACCCAGCTCAATGCGGAGACCACGCAACTTGACTTGGGTATCGTTTCGGCCGACGATACGGAAAGAGCCGTCGGGATTGTATCGTGCGAGATCCCCAGTTTTATACAACATTGTGTATGAATCCGGCTGGCTTAAAGCCTTCAGCCAGTCAGGAGGTGGTACAAAGGCCGCCTCGGTAGTAGCCTTGTCGTTGAAATAACCAGAGCCGACGATAGGTCCTGAAATGACCATCTCGCCTACGCAGCCAATGGCGCTGAGTTGGTGGTGGTTATCCGGACTCACTATCCACATGTTGCCTCCGGCGCTCTGGCCAATATCTGCTGGGTTGTCATCAACCGAGACTTTGACTTTGGCCGAGCTCCACACGGCGCATTCAGACGGCCCATAGGAGTCGGTCATGTCGACATGTGCGGCCCACCGTTTGACCAGCTCCTTGGTGATGGGCTCACCGCCCAGCACGATTCGTTTTATGGTAGGGACATCTTGCGGGTGTAGGAGCCCAGCCACTGTAGGCGTGACGACCATTGTATTTGCGTTCAGCGCTGTGATTACTCCAGCCAGGTCATTGACTCTGTCTTCGTCGGATGGCACACAGACACACCCACCGTAAGCGAGCGTCATGAGAAACTCGCCGATGGAGAGGTCGAAGGTGTGGGAAGCAAATTGGAGTGCACGCCAATTTGGACCTGCATCAAATGCGACACCATGGTGTTTGATCGATGTACAAATGGCGGAATGGGATATGAGAATTCCCTTTGGCTTTCCCGTACTCCCGGAGGTGAAGAGAAGATAGGCGAGATCATGTGGCGAGGATCTTGTCTGCAATTCGACTGTCGGCGGTGATGAATACGACCCATCAACGATCACAATGTTTAATGAGAAACCATCCAACACCTTGGCACTAGAAGGGGATGCCATTGCCACCTCAACTTCTGTCGAGGTGACAAAATCTCTGATCCGGCCCTCGGGATGCGTAGGATCAATGGGAAGATAGACGCCACCAGCCTTGAAGACGGCAAGAATGCAGACCACTGTCCAGATGGACTTTTCGAAGCACACGGCAACGAATTTCCCTGGTCCTATGTTGCGTTCAGACAATTGGCCGGCGAAGATCGAAGAGTAGGCGTCGACTTCGGAATATGTCAGGGCTCGTTCCAAGGAGCATACGGCAACAGCATTGGGCTGCTTCAGCACTTGTTCCTTGAATAGACGATCAGCCGTCGTCTCTTCTGCTTGGGGCGTGAACGCGTTCCACTGACGGATCTGGGCCACATCATTGTCACTCAATGGCGAGATGGATCCCAAGAGCGTCTCTCCTGTAGAGTTGCTCAATTGCGTCAGCACCGTCTGGAATTGGTGCACAAGGTTATGGGCTTGTTGCTTAGGCACCAGCCGCTCATCATATTCTAGTTTCATGGTGATTGAGGTTTGTTTCGACAGGGTGAAGCTGATGATCAGAGGAAACGGATGGTGTTCCTTCTTTCCGAGGTCATCTAAATATTCTAGATCCATAGCATCGGTGAAAGGGGCGATTGTGTCCGGGAATGCCTCTGGGTGAACGATCATAAGCGTTTGAAAGTTGGCTGCCGTGGAACGCTCTTTGGCCAGGTACTTTCGAATGTTGGAAATTCCCGAATGCTCGAAAGGTATCATTTTTGCAGACCTGTTCTGGATATCTGAGAGGAACGATGCCACTGACTGCCGGGGATCAACACGTAGGACGATTGGAACAAGATTGATCGTTGGCCCAGTCATCTGGGCTATGCCCTGAACTTCAGCAGCCCGTCCGTTGTTGATCGCTCCAAAACCAACGTCTTCCGTACCAGTGTAGTGAGACATCAAGATTCCCCATGTAGCCCGCAAGAGCTGAGTCCTCGTCACCCTCGCAAGTGAATTCTGCTGGAGAGACAGCTGCTGTTCATGAACACATGAGGGCCGCAGATTTAATGCAGACGCCGTCGGAATGGTTGGCCATGACGATGGATTGTATCCAGATAGAGACTGACTCCAAAATTCACGCGTCTCAGCGGAGTCAAGTCTGAGGGCAGGTGAATGTATGAAGGAGTGAAATGGTTGTCGTGCAGGAACCGCATTATTCTGGTATCGCTTCGAAACCTCTTCAAGTACTTCTGGAATTGTGGTACCGTCGCACAGGGCATGGTGTGTCGTCCAGACGAAGTATCTTTGAGTGGCACCAGTTGTATCACGGTCATGAATAATCGTGTATCGGAAGAATCGATCCCCCATTGCCATTGAAGTGGATGCATCGTCTTCCAAATATCTCATCAGACTCGATTCGGTCGTTGTCCACTTCATCTGCTCATTGACGACGACTTGTAGGCATCCTGAAGTTTGTCCAGCATGGCAGATGCGTGAACGAAGCACAGGGTTGGCGCGCATAGTCTCCTCCCATGCTTTTTGGAGATGAGGCTCGGAGGCTTTATCAGATACCCTGAACACAAGCTGCCTGACATAGGCATTTTCCTGGGAATCGATCTCTGCGATGATGGACTCTTGCATAGGACTGCAAGGATATGCGCTCTCTATAAAGTCCGGATCGATGTGGCATTCCGCGGTGATCCTCTCTCTCACCGATCCATCGATATCTGGCAAGTCATAAGGCAGCGTTGCAGGCCCGGGTGTGACGCTTCTCGACGTTTGCACACTTGTCGGTCGTGACACCGCGGCCATGTCTTCCAGGGATGCATTCAAGAAGACTTGCTCCATGGTAAGAAGAATTCCTTGGCTTCTGGCCAGGTTGATGAGTTTCTGGGCGGATACCGAGTCGCCACCCACTTCGAAGAATACATCCTCATCGGAGAACATATCAGCATCGTCCTGTAATAGGTGAGCCCAGATGGCTCTGAGGGTGTCTTTGGTAGACATGCTGTTGAGGGTTTGCTCGTCGAATTCCTGTCATTCATTGGGCTTAGCCCCCATTTGGAAAATCGCGAAAGATTCATTCAAACCGAAAATAACTCAAAATCGAAGGAAAAGTTTACCTGTCCGAACATTGACATCTTCATTATGTCTTCCAAGATTGTGGAGCACGTCGCGACTCAGGAACTAACCGACTCGAGTTCGTAGACAGATTTACTGAGACCTAGTTGCAATACTGCTGGGCATATCACACATTCAAGTAGATTTATGGATGCGAGTCTGAGTGAATTTGTAACAAATTTGGTCCATTTGTTCAGAAGCTATCAAACACCTTGCTCAAATGCCATGTATACAGTCATAAATTCATGTCGTACTGCTATGGCCGCATGGAATCCAGGATGCCGATATCGTTCTTCCTGAAAGGGAAGAAAATATCTGAAATTGCTATTCTAGCCGTATCCTCCGCGAGTAATACGGGAAATTCCTAGACCGGAAAGAGTAATCCCGCTCCATGGACGGAATAATAGCCGGTGATACACTATGCATTTAACCCATGATGTGAACTCGTATAGATATCGAGGCAGGATCGCGTCTCACTCATCCCCAGCACGAATGGTGAGACCTGATCCCGATGGGCTTGGACGGTCGGCTTGCTTACTGGTTGTACGCGCAACTTGTTTTGGACTACTATTGTGAGTATCTACCACTTTCTCGGAATCATGTTGCCAAATTGAGCAATGATAATACTCATGCCAGAGACAATTTGTCGCCTCGCTATAAGTTGCAAGAGTATGGTCCGTATGTGAAGCAGTGCCACAATCTGTATTGAATTCAAGATTCTCCAAAGAGCGAGCTTCTCTTCTACAAAATTTGACGATTACTGTGAAGTTTCAAAATTTGACATAATGTGAGAGAACTTTAATTATTGGTCCCTATAATGAAACTTAGACAGCTTATGACGACAGGTTTCAACGTGGTACGGGGAAATACGTCGCCTTTCCGCCGGTACATCTGCCCAATCGCAAATGGCCAGGAAAGCAGCTTACGAGCCCACCTCGGTGGCTTTCGACGGACCTGAGGGACGGGAATCAGGCCCTAGTTCAGGTGACATGCCCCCTTGAAAGCAGAGCTTGTCTATCCGAAATCTGACTTTCATGCAAAACAAGCCGATGGATGGTGATGCTAAAATGCGCTACTTCCTCTCTCTGGTCCAACTTGGATACAAAGAGATTGAGGTCTCATATCCCTCAGCATCACAGACTGAATTCGACTTCACACGACAACTCATCACTACCCCGAGGGTGGTACCTGAAGATGTCGCGCTTCAAGTCATGGCTCCATGTAGGGAGGACTTGATCCGGACAACGATAGAAGCGGCCCGAGGCGCAAGAAAGGTCATCGTCCACATCCACTTGTCGACATCCGACTGTTTCCGTCAGATTGTATTCGGAAGGACGGAGCAGGAGACCATCGACCTGGCCGTGCGATGCGCAAAGCTCGTCAGGGAGCTCACCAAGGACTCGAACGACCCAGAAATGTTCAACACAGAATGGACGCTGGAGTTCACGCCTGAGAATTTCCAAGACACATCCTTGGATTTCGCGCTCAAAATTTGCGAAGCTGTCAAAGCAGCATGGTCACCTTCAGAGCATAACAAGATTATTTTCAATCTCGCTGCAACGGTCGAGGTGGCTATGCCGAACATTTGGGCGGATCAGATTGAATACTTCTGTGATCACATTAGTGAACGGGAAAAGGTGTGTGTCTCGCTGCACAACCACAACGACCGCGGGTGCGCCGTGGCAGCAACCGAGATGGCTCAGCTTGCGGGCGCAGATCGTGTGGAAGGATGTTTGTTCGGGAATGGTGAGAGGACCGGAAACGTAGATCTGGTCACTCTCGCAATGAATCTCTACACCCAGGGCGTTGCCCCAGGTATCGACTTCGGTAAAATAAACGACGTCGTCAAGATGGTCGAGGAACTCACCAAAATCCCGGTCCACTATCGCGCGCCATACGCTGGTAGGTACACGTTCTGCACGTTCACAGGCACTCACCAAGACGCGATTCGCAAGGGGTATCGAGCGCGTGCGGCACAAAAGAAGAACCTGCAGCATTGCCCCAGGTGGGTCATGCCATACCTGGGCATGGATCCAGTCGACTTGGGTAGAGAGCATGAGGCCGTCATTCGCATCAATTCACAGAGTGGAAAGGGTGGTATTGGTTGGTACGTTGGCGACATCTTCGCAATAGAACTGCCTCGCGAGCTCGAGATAGCGTTCACCAAGATTGTCAAGACCCACGCCAACGATACGGGCTCGGAAGTCACACACAACATGCTCGACAAGCTCTTCCGGGCGCAGTACATGCTGCTCGAGGCTTCTGGTCTGAAGGTAATCGACTGCAGGGTTAAGTCCAGAGATAGCAACCCCTCTGGTGCCACTGCCGGACTGTGCATCTACGAGACCCTGGGTCATGGTGTGGTGGAGTTACAGGCCCGAATAGCAATCGACGGAGTCGAACACAACATCGATGGGTCAGGACGTGACCTCTTGACTGCCATCTTGAGCGCTGCGAGCCAACTCGGACTGGAAATGGAAGCGGTGGATCACCAGGTACAGTCGACTGGGAGCAGTGACCAAGAACCATCTAATTCCGACCGGATCGCGACCTTCGTGAAGTTACGCTCAGACGCAGAGTATACGTCCTGGGGTGTAAGCATCCATGAGGACTTCGTGTGGTCGTCTTTGCAAGCGGTAAGTGATCCATCCCCGGGGTTTTTGATGGAGCCCCATTTTCTCATGATGCCGTTTAGGTCCTAAGTGCAGCATCGAGGCTTAGAGAAATTAGGATGCCAATTCAGCGCGCAGGTAACGGAGGTGATATTTCATTGAATACAAAGACGCAAGAAATACTAGCCTAGAAATGCTCTCACTTAGAACATTTTAAGTTAGGGTGAAAGTGGCCCACGGTCTTTCTGTTCTAGTTTTTGAAAAGACCTGCATAGAATATTGAGAATATTATTTCTATTTGATATATGGACATGTCTTGAACTCTAGTCCGAACCCATATTTGGCTGAATTTAGCTTTCATGAATTCATGAGTAGTGTCTTTTAGCCCCAGCGAAATCCTTTCCTGATCGTTCCCTAGTCAAATTAAGCATCTATAAAAGTGAAACTACCAGGCTCTGTTGGTACATCGCCCTGTAGCGGCCTGGAATGCTGGCAAAATGGACATCTGGAGACTGGCCGTTTCAACTGAGGCTGAATTTGGAATCCACGCCTAGCGAGCTAGATTAAAATCTGACACAGATCTAGGGACTCCGATATGTTTGAATGCTCCTGAAAGGGTAAGCAGAATCCCGAACACAGTCATCTCGGATTCAGTCGCTCAAGCAAGCAAGTCGTCGGAATATTGTCTTTGGAAATACGGAACCTCCCGATTTCGGAGCTGTCTGAGAGCAAGTGCTTAGGTGGATTTCTGTAGAGGTGTCACTGTACAAATACCAGCGTTGAAACACACTATTAGTATTCGATTAGGGGCAGGAGCGTTGCTAATGCGAAGGTTAAACATGGGCTCAAAAATTGAATCGAGCGACCTGGGCAGCCAGTTTTGGGCGGACCGGAATCCAGACTGTTTCGTCTTCCGAGGATCGGAAAGTCCACTCCTATCGAACGTGAACATCGGGCAGCTACTCGACGAGCAAAGCAGAAAACATTCCTGCAGGGAAGTATTAGTCTCACGATGGCAACAACGACGTTTCACATATCAGCAGTTCCACACAAAATGCCTGGCGGTCGCTAAAAGCTTACTCGCCCTCGGGCTCCGACCCAAGGATCGCGTGGTCATACTCGCAGGGAATCCAGCGGAGTTTGCGCAGCTGTATTTTGCAGTAGGCGGAGTTGGTGCTATTTTTGCTATCATTAATCCGACTTTCACACCGAGCGAGGTCATATCGGCTATCGAGTTCTTGGGTGAATCTCCTCTGTCTCTATGCTTCCGGCTCTTTGAAATTGGCCCAGTGCGGACGTGTATTGCTGACTCCTCAATGCTACAGAGCCGAAAGTAGTGTTTGTCGCAGACAGGGTGGGCTACCGAAAGAACGGGCCTTTGATAACACAGCTTGCGGATGTCGCCCCTCGATCGTGGTCTCTGGTGCAATTGCTCTCCAACGAGAAAGCAACCGATGATCGCCTAACATGGGATGAATTTGTGCAAATGGGTAACCATGATGCACACACCGAGCTTTTAACGCGATATTGGGCTCAGTGCGATCCCGATGATACTCTGTGCATACAGTTCACCAGCGGCACGACCGGCCCACGAAAGGCTGCGATGCTATCACACAGGTCAGCCAGCAGCCACTTGCATGGTCGGAATTCAGGTGTTGATATGCGCACAGAAATCTCCTCAACAACGCCAGTCTCGCAGGCCAGAGGCTCGAGTACACTGAGAATGACGTCGTCTGCTGCTGTGCGCCGCTGTACCACTGTTTCGCGCTGGTGTGCGGTATCACATCCGCTATTGCATTCGGCTCCTCCCTTGTTGTCCCCTCGGATGTATTTCTGGCGGGTTCAAGCCTCGAAGCTATGGCTGAGGAGCGCTGTACTGTCATCTATGCGGTTCCGGCTATGTTCCAGGCCATGCTAGATCACCCAGACGAGAAAAGGTATTCACACAACATCTCCCTGAGAACAGGTGTTGTGGCTGGGTCCAGTCTCTCCGGTGCCTTGATCACGCGGCTCTGCGAAGAGTTCGATCTGCATCGGCTTGCCTACGGCTACGGTAAGTCTTTGGGAGCAGCTCCTGAGATCGGTTTCCAAATAGGTCCTCAAGCTGATGCAAGATTTGTAACAGGCATGACAGAGGCTTCCTGCCTTGCTTTCTTGACTATACCTTCGAAGGTCTCTCTTTTAGCCGACCATTCGTCAGTTGGAACACTTCTACCTCATACCCAGGCCAGAGTCGTTGACGAGAAGTTGGAGGCTTTGCCACCAGGATCTCCAGGTGAACTCTTGTTATCCGGGTACTCGGTTTTCCAGGGATACTACAAGAATCCCGAGAAAACCCAGGATGCCCTAATCCAAGATGCAATCGGCCATACGTGGCTACGAACTGGCGATTTAGTGAGACTGGATGATTGTGGCCGGTGCTGCATCATTGGCAGGGTAAAGGACATGATCAAACGAGGCAAGTGGAAGCCCTTTGACTACATAAACGTTCACAACAGCTAATTCATACGCTTCTTACCGCAGGTGGGGAGAACATATTTCCACGAGACATAGAGCAGGTCCTCGAGTCGCATCCCGAAATAGCAGCGGCGGCCGTGGTTGGCATTCCTGACAATTCTTGGGGTGAGGTCGTTGGTGCCTTCATACAGCGTCGCACTCAGGACAACGATTGTAGAGCAGAATTCGGCAGAAAGCAACTCAAGATGTGGCTCCGCAGTCGGCTTGCTCCCCACAAAACCCCGGAGCATTTTTTCTGGCTGGGTGAGGAGGATGGAGTTCCCAGTGAACTCCCGATTAACCATTCAGGGAAGATCATGAAGGCTGAATTAAGGGCAGTCGCCGGAGGTTTAGTGTCGAGAAATATTTGAAGTTGCCTTCTATTACCCTTGCTCTAGGAAACATTACCTAAATAATCCCATAGGAGCATAATTTACAGGACCTATTTATGGAAACAAGGATGCCTAGGAAGAAGTTCACCGACCCCAAGAGATCTAGGACGATGTGACCATAGTGCACAGTCTGGAGAATCGAACAGTTTTGGAGATGCAACTACTTTGAATGCAAGTCGCAAGACTGTATCCACCAAGCTTCTAGGGGCGTGGTGAGTTGTGTCGCGCAGGATGCAGAGAGGAAAACAGGATGAATAACTCATGAGATTGGCAAGGGATTGTTGAAGCGCCTGTCAGCCGATTGTACTGATGGTGTCGAGGCGAAGTACATAGAGTTCGCGGCCCTTGCAACGACTCGGATGACGCCAGCTACCGTTTGCACCTTTATTTACAGCTTGACAAAATTTGTGGCTATCCGTTTGCTTACGAGCAATGATCTCACCAATCGTATGGCTTTCCAGCAAGTTCGAGCGCCGAGCCCCCACCCTCGGTCTTCGAGGGTGGATGTAGAAGTGGTGGTACTGTTTGTAAGTGGGAGGCTGTTTAGTGGCGCTCCATCGATGGGACTAAAGATAATTGGAACGACTGTCCCTTCTCATGAGCGACCTGCGCTAGTTTGCATAACACATGCATCCAGGAATCAAGAACGCAGTTGTGTGCTTCAGCGGGATCACGCCATAACCAGGTTGGCTTGCTCATGCTCCTGTAAGCCGCAACTCTTGTAGCATTGGCGTCTGCGTCCGCCACCTCTGAGCTCGTGGCGCCGGCTACGCCTTAGCTGCATATCGAAAACTGGTGATTGGGCTCGCGAGTGACCGAGATACTGGATATTTCTATGGCTCACTATGTCGAACGGCTGTAGTAAGAAGTCTTAGAGAGTTTTCGCGCATTTTCACTCCAGCACACTGCATTCCGGATGTCGCAATGGGACCCGCCCAAGGCGACAGCCATAATGCGCTTCCTATTTGCCGGCGGACAAGGGGTGGGAAAACATTCGTTCTGTAGGCGAAAGATAAGACCAAGTCAAATCCTTCGTGGACATGACATGGAGTTCGTGTAGTATGCTCACCTGTCTATCTGCATTGGCCTCGTCCAGCCAAAATGTCGCAGCCCCGAGAGAAAGATTGCAAAAACGAAGTTCTCGTCGCGGAGAGCCAGGGCGAGCACCTCGCAGGCTCTGAAGAATCGCCCCGTGCAGAGATAAATGGACAGCCGTACACTGAGTCAAAAAAGACATGGAAGTCATTTTTCTGGTCGAGTGAGGCCCCAGGAATCAGCGAGCACGGCAAAACTTCTTGCTAACTGCATCAGCACTCGACGTACCAAGCGACGAAGCCCGATTCCTGACCAAGCTCGACCTTACACTGATATCCTCATCGGCTCTTGGTGTTATGTGCCGTTACCTCGACCAAGTCAACATCACAAATGCGTTCAGTATGTGAACGAGGAAATTCTGAACACCGAGGGTGCTTGCTAAGTCTCTGTACAGACAGCGGTATGAAGGAGGATCTCGCCCTATACGGGAAAGAGCTCAACTATGCCACCGCAATATGGAGCGCGGCGTACGTCTTTGGGCAGATCCCATCCAATCTGCTCCTCACACGGGTAAGCATCCGCGAGCTTCAGTTGCGCCATGCACTCAAGTGCTGACATTGGGACAGGTGAACGCGCCTCTGTATATTGCATTCCTCGAGTTTGCTTGGACAGTCTTCACATTCGCCCACGCTGGTGTCAAAAACGTGAACCAACTTTACGTATTCCGCTTCTTGTAAGCCACGCCTGTCTTTCTGCCTGCCCTTGAACCCTTCCTTCCCTGACTCCTCTACAGCGTTGGCCTGTTCGAGGCCGGCCACTTCCCGGCAGTCATGTACGTGTGTTCGAGCTACTACAAACCTCACGAGCTGGCGCGACGCAATAGCCTGATCCAAATTTTCACGTCGGTCGGCCCACTCTTCTCGGGTTTCCTCATGGCGGCAGTGCATGCCGGCCTGAACGGCTCCAACGGACTTGCCGGGTGGCGTTGGATGTACATGTAAGTGTTGGATGATACTATTACCATGCCGAGCGTAATTCTGATAAGATCACAACAGAGTTTGCGGGTGTGTCTCGCTTCCCTGCGCTATCTGGACCGCTTTCGCCATGCCACAGTTGCCTTCTAGGGCGATGGCGAATTGGTCAGTATCCAATTACTCAGGCGAGGGAGAGTGGAATAAGTCTGACGTAATATTTTCGTGACTAGGATATTCAGCGAGCATGAGATTCAAATTGCCCGCTCAAGGATGCCAACTGAGCACAAGTTCCTGACTGGGTTGTTCAAGTGGGAGGATATCAAGCGTTGGCACACGACGTGGCCTGTATATCTTTGTAAGCTCTTCACCGGATGGCTTGTAACTGTTACACAAAATGGTACTGACAACCCAAAGTCCCCATATTCTTCGCCTTCCTGACACAGGTCGGCCAGTCCGGCGGATCCAGTAAGGCATATCGCCCCCCATTCCAGCCATTGGAGTCGGCTAACAAACAACAGTGATCTTCTGGGTCAAGAGCTACAATGTCCCAGGCAAGCCAGCCGTGTTTTCAGTAGCCGAGATAAATATTATCCCTCTTGGTGTAAGTCACCCTAAAAAACATAAGTAAACAATCCAAGCTCACACAGCATTAGATCAATATCATTTCAATCGTCTGTACCCTGGTCAACTCATGGGTCTCAGACAGCCTGCCAGGCGCAGCAAGATGGCCGGGCATGGTCTTCGCCAGTGTCATGGCTATCATCTTCCCCATCGCCCTGGCTGCAACACCCGTGCACCCTGCAAACATCGCAACCCGCTGGGCTCTTTACTATCTCACTGCACTGTCAGGAACATGCGCAGGCATAACCTGGACATGGGTGAACGAAACGACCCGGGACGACCCCGAGAAGCGGGCATACACTTCTGCATTGGTTTGTCCCACCTCCTTCCCATGTTGTCTTTATGCTACGTATAGCAGTGAACTGACCCACTCCTTCCCATACCAGATGAACGCCTTCGCCTACATCTTCACCGCCTGGGTCCCCATCTTCACCTTCCCCGCCAATTTGCAGCCGTACATCGTTACGGGAAACTACATCACGGCCGGATTCGGCGCGGCGGCGGCCATAACCGCGCTTGTCATGCGACACTTTCATAATCGGGATCTCAAGCTGCTGGAGCGTGGCGAATCCAAGGGCGTCTAGGTGTGCTTGGAAGCACTTTGTTAACTGATCGCCCAGAAGGGCGAGCATCGACATTGGGGTATTTGAAAGCGAGAGGTCGCGGGGTTGCGGAGCTCATGCATACTATTGGTATCTGCAGCACATGTGACCAAATTCTCGTCGTCTCGAGGTGGAGCGATTGCCCCCCTTTCAAGCTGCATCGCATATGCAAGGCTGCCTGTTTAGCCACATATAAAACCAGTTGACATTCTGAGTATGCCATCTCTGTTGCACATCTGACCATTGATATTCGCTACATTGGAAGACCCCAACAGCTAGATAGAAATAGTAACAATGAAACAATCGAATTATACCCGAAACCATTTGATATCTAGCCCGCACTGCCCAAATCCCCTCCTTTTGCCGTCCCCTGGGATTCCTCGACCAAGAAAGACCATCTAATAAGCTTGGCACAGACTTATTTCCGAGATAGCGCTGACGGTTGTCAGCGGCGTCAGCATTGTTGCGGCCATTCAGCGCGCGACATCTCGACAGGGAAGGTTCATAAATGGAGCGCATACCCTCATGCTCTTTCTTTAGAGGAAGGTCCCGGGCTCCCTGGAAATTCTCAGTCGCTCAAATTTTCGTTCAGCAGAATGGTTTCATATTCGGCACCTATGACTACATATGTAGCTGCAGCTCTTTCAGCAATTCTGCTACACGCAACGATCCTGCGCCATGTTGAAGTTGATCATCTTACTCTTCGCATTCTTGCTTTATCCAGCGTAACATACGGTTCTCTCATCTTCACGTGCGGCTTTGCATCCGCTACCTCAGTAGCCGTCGCATTTTGGTTACCACTGTGGACACAGATAATCTGCTACCGCGACTTCTGGCATCCATTGCGCAGCTTCCCTGGGCCATTTGGTGCCAGAATATCAAAATGGTGGGCCGTCAAGAAAGTCTGGGATACAAATTGGCATTACATGCAATTCCAACAACAATTACAACACGAGTATGGGGACTACGTTAGAACAGGTAGTTCACTTCTTTAATCTTGCTTGTTGTCGGAAATTTCACACACTGAATGCTCATCACTACATAATGAAAACAATTGATTGCTGACTTAGCCAGGCCCCAGGGAATTAACCATTTTTGACACGGCTGCGATCAAACCAATTATGGGGTTCTCAGCGAAGACAAGCAAAGGACCTTACTATGATGTCCTCGAGAAGTCCCTACACTTGAATCGTGATAGGGTGTTCCACCGGCAGCGCAGGAAAGTCTGGGATAATGCTTTGAAAGACTGTACGTTCTTTACATTTTCTCCATCGACCTTGTGACTAACCTCACAGTTTCTAGCCCTTTCAGATTACGGACCACATATCGAAGAATTCACTTCGCAGTTAGTCGATCGCCTACGGAAGGACGACGGAAAGCCGGTACCTCTCTTCAAGTATTGTACCTACTATAGTTACGATGTGATGAGCGTATTGGCCTTCAACAAGCCTATGGGACTAATAAGCGGCGAGTCCACCGACGTAGTCGACAGCATCTTGAAGGCCTTCACGGAGAGTTTGCATGCTCTCGGCATGCTCTGCCATGTCCCATGGTTCATGAATGCTGTCACAATACTAACATCGTTCGCTGGTCCACTCAAAGTCTGGACTGAATGGTCGCAACAGCAGATGAAGGAGCGCTTACAGGTGAGCATTTAGTCAGTGCATCTTGAATGATACCTGATATATCCAACCTTGCTGCAGATACAAGACGCGAAGCCCGACCTGTCCACGCATGTGATTTCCGGCACGTCACAAGATGCACCAGGGATCGCGCTCTTATACGGTGAATCGCGTCTCATCATCAGCGCCGGCAGTGAGACCACATCCACGGCCTTGACGTTCGTTTTCATGCACCTAGCCATTTACCCCGAATACATGCATGCCGTCCGCAAGGAATTTCGGAATAACCGATCAGACTACTCATGCGAACGCCCCCGACCTATTCTTGATGCAGTGATTCATGAGTCCATGCGGCTTTGTCCCTCCGTCTTCTTCGGCCCGCAGCGTCTCAGCCCACCTGAAGGCATGACCATCCATGGACGCTACATCCCAGGCAACATTGTCGTTCAAGTAGCTCCATATCCCCTCAATCGTGATGAAAGGAATTTTGTGCGGCCAAATGAGTTCATTCCTGAGCGATGGACAACAAAGCCGGAAATGGTGCTGAATAAAGCTGCCTTCAAGCCTTTCAGTACAGGCCCATATGATTGTGCTGGAAAGGGCCTAGCAAATATGGAATTAAGGAGTGTAGTGGCAAGGGTGATCAACGAATTTGATGTTGTGTTACCAGCAGGATTTGTGGCGGAGAAGTATTTTGAGGATATTAAGGACCACATCACAGTAGGACCACCCTCGCAAAAGGTCAGCTTTATCAGGACTGGAGACTGAGCTATCTAAATTCTTAACTACACTTCAGGCCATCTCAAATTTTATTGGGAATCTGTACCTGCTTTGTGGTTATTAAATAAATAAAACTCCTCTGAGACAGGACCTTGGAAACTTTCAAGCTCTTGTTGCCCTGCTGAATCTCCTGTGATGACTTCTGTACAAGGCATGATTGCCTAATTGTACCAGTAAATAGATCAAAGACTTAATTTTGGAATTTGTCATGAGTCTCAAAATGCAGCCCAAGAAACGAGGAAGCAAACTCTGGTGCCTTGTGGCCCCCTCTGACAATGCAATTCCCAATAAATTATGCGTGTCGCCAGCCAGCGATTAACTGTTTGCCAATGCAGTCCCCCCCGTTCCCAGCCCTTCTGGTCTGTCTTCAACCTCGTCATGTCGGTATTACAGCACTTCCATCCCTTCCGCGATCTTCCTCACGAGCTGCAACTCCTCATCTGGGAGTTTTACGAGCGCGCCCAGCCACACCATCGGCACTATTTCCGCAACATGAACATTTGGCCTGGCCGCCTGTACGCCGCAGCTGGTCAATACACGCACATGCGCGTGTCGACCGTCGCAAACGCAGGCGACCCAGACCAGACACAAGTCCCCGACCCAGCGGTCACCCCTAACACCAAGATCCAGCTTCCGGGCAGTGGCAACCTGGACCAGAACTGGGTTTCCCGGGTGCAAGGCCTCAGCGCAGCATCATTCGTGAGGATCCAGGGGCCTGATGCTATGGCCAACCCTGCTTATATCTGGGCCAACTTCAAGAACGACTCGTTTTGCTTCGCCCGCAACAGAGGAAGTCAGGATTTCCTCCAATACCTTCAGGGGGTGACCGGTCTCTTTCCCGTGACCTCCGCATCCCAGTCATCAGTGACGCCTCACTGGTTTCATCAAATCCAGAGGCTGGTTCTCATCAAGTCGGCTGCCCACCAAACACTGGGATCATTCGATCGTCAGATTCTTCAGGCGCATCGCAGCCTCAGAACACTGACCATTTTCGGCATTCTTAACACCTTTTGCTGTAGAACCCCATCATTTCTCGGTCCTGTTCTTAGTCCTGCGCGAATCTCCCCGGCAACCTTCCTAGAGATAACGGGATCCTCGTTCCAGGGAATTTGCACCTGCGGGCAACTCAGAGAGAGTCTAGACGAGCTTGAAGAGCTGAAAGCAGACCTCGTCGACTTGTTCCAGACCCGAACAAACTCTGCGCCTCCGGTCACCGTTGCCGTCGAGGTGCAGGTATGCTGAGCCCAGGGACCAGGAGCTGAACCTCTGGCTATCGATATACAGTCGTCATAAGTCCACATTCTTCAGCGAACGGCGCCTTTGAAATCGTGACGTCTTGGAGGTGACCAGCAGCTTCAGCGAGGTTATCTACGGATACTGTAGCTGGCATACCACAACGGCACAAACACAAGGCTGTGAGGCTTTCATGGAAAGATCTACGGGGGGTTTATGACGGCACATGGCAGTTAGCGATTATCTGAAACCTGAAGACTCTAAGCCCAGATTTGCTTCTCGCGCAGGTTTGCGTGACTTTGCCGCGACATGCTTCTAATCGCTGCAGAAGAGCTGCCAACAAGCCACTTTGCCTCCATGCAAGCGGAGTCTTCGACACATGCAAGTCTAGGTGCTCGTGGCGGGCACTAGGCACTTGTCCCATCGTTTCGAAAAGGGGGCAAAAGCGGAAAGAAGGAACGTGGAGATCCGCACCGGAAAATTTAAGGATCGCATCAATACCAGCAGGCCCCTAGTACACAATGCCCGCGACCCAAAGCTGTACACACACATTATATTGCCATTACGCAAATGTTTGCATTCCAGGTCTGAGAGAAAATAGTCTTGCCAATCTTCTCATTTAGAAGATCATCTGTTGGTCTATGTTGAACCGACTCAGTCATCACCTTTGCTAAACGACCGTGAATACAATGGTATCCCAAAGTAGCGGGGGGTGTACAGCTACAGTTTAGGTATTATTAACAGACCAAGACGCCGCGTAGATTTCAACGTCTCACTTCCTTTCTATCCTATCCAAGTAGCATGCATGCAAATATTACTTCCGAAAGGACAGTATGGGTATCTCCTACGAGCCAACCTGGGATGATAATACATAGGAGACCATCAAAAACAAAACCATCAAAAGGAAGAGAGTGAGTGACCGTTGAACCACCACCGTTCTGCATCCAATCCAATCCAGCCAGCCCCCGCCCGCGAGCACAATGACCAGTTAGTTGGACCTCGCAGGGGATGGATGGATGAACAAAGGGTGGGTGCCCAAACACAAACACCAACACCAAACCAACATGCATGCATGAGAACATTTGAACCAGATGCAAAGACGGACGCCAGGAAATGGAAAGAATGCACCCGGATGGGATTATCCCACGCTCCCTCCTATGTTTTCAACCCAGAAACATCCTGCAGCCCACCAAGATCAGCGAACTGATCCCACGCCCAAGGGGGGCTGACATCCCCATCCACGGGACTATGCACCACGGACTTCTCCCACTCATCACTAGAGTCCCGACGCTGCGCATCATCACCGCCAAAGACATCCCCACCACCGCCACCATCCTCCTGCTTGTTAACAGCGGAGGATACATTTCTCGATGTCCCAGGCCGCCTGATGGTCTTGGTGATCCGGAGCGGCGACGGCGCCAGGCCCCACCCCTCATCCGAGTCCGAAGCATCACTATCGGCCGCGGAGCTCCTCTCGCGCAGAGACGAGACGACTTCCGCCAGGCTCCAGCGCTTGGAGGCGCCGCCGCCGCCGCCCGACGAAGGCTTCCTCTGGAAGCGCTTGCTGCTGCGCCGGGGCAGTGGCGGCGGCTGCTGTGGCTCGGCTTTTGGCGTCGACGCGAGCATGTCGTCGTTGGAGTACATTGCGCGGATGGACTTGCGGGTGCGGTGGCGGCGGAGGGGGAAGGTCAGGTTGTCGTATCGTGGTGCTGGGGGTGGCGGCTGCGACGGCTGCTGCTGCTGTGGTTGTGGCTGTTGCTGTGGGGTGTCGGTGTTCGTGTCCGCGAGGACTGTAGCTGGAGCTTCGGGCGAGCCAGCAATGTCTGGGAGGGTGCTGTCCCATTTTTGTCTAAAGAATCGTGTGGAGCTTGGGCTGCCATCTATGGTCGTGGGGGTTGTGGATGCGCTGCTGTTGGTGTGGCTTGTCGAGGCTGATGATAGCGCTGAGACATAGCTGCTCGTTGAGCTTGTAGAGGCGGATCTGCATGTGGTTGTATTTGTATTTGTTGTTGGTGTGGTGACTACCTTCAGGGATGGTGTAGGTTTTGACGACTCCTTGATATCTGGCAAGACGTCCAGGCCTTCTTTGGAGGCCTCGGTATTGGTGACACCATTTGTGCCGTTTCCGTATCCCTGGACGACAATTTCATGGTACATAGAATTTCGACTAGACGGCCGTCGAGTGGGTGTTGATGGCTCATGCTCCACAACTTGTGTTTGTTGACTTGGAGGAGTGCGAAAGATGCTCCACGATCGTCGGAGAGACATGGCTCTCGTGAGGCTGTGAGATCTATAACGAGAGTGTGCCAAGGGCGTGTGGGGATCGCCCTGTTTCCCTCTCCCGCTGGATGGACTTTCATCACGGTGTGTCAGCGCAAAATAGTCAATATCAGGCTGAATTTCGGTGCTGCTCGTCTCCAAAAGGGAAGCTTTCACCGGCGGCAAGACGAAAGAGGTTGCCAATGGGATCGCACTGATGGATCGGCCGCGTGCTGCAAATCCAAGTGGAGACTTGGCTTTGTGGATGGCCTCGCCGTCACTGGCCGACCTCAACGCAGGGTGAACGATATTCTGCTCTCGTGCCTCCCATGGCGGTAATCCTTTTGTTGAGACGCCAAGGTGATAGTCCACTCTGTCTGTGAACTTGACTTCCCTGGGCACATTTGCACAGCTTCGAAGTACCTGGTGCATCGCGTAGACGAACAGCCACCGCACCTTGCGGGCATCAACCTGGGAGACTGCCCGGTTAGCTTTATGCGGCGTAAGCACCGAACTCTCCTCGAATTGGCGGTATGCCAGAACCAGTCTGTTTTCCATTAGATGTACTTTGCAGTGATTGGTCGCTTTCATCAGTGCAGCATGTACAACGAGGCGCTGGTCGGGGCGCAGCTTGCCGTCGCCTGCCCTAGCAGCTGTAACAAGTTGCCAAGGCATCGACATTCTACGAGACTCTTTGCTTCTGGGTGTCTCCGGCAGAAGTGGTAGTGGATGGTCCAGAGCTGAGAACTTGTTTCTCGAGTCGAATGCCTGCACACTCTGCAGCGTGCATAGCCCTCCTTGCGCCTCAAAGGGGCTGTTGCTGTGCGCCGTGAACCTCTCGTCAACAAGGTATTCGTAGAGCGCCTCGAAATCTGCGCTGAGCGTGTGGTATACTTCAGGTTTGAATATAGTGCTGTGCCCTGCTTGGGCAGACGGAGGTGGGAAATACCCAAACTTGGTTGTGTAGAACCCGTGAATGTAGCTCCTAAAGCGGTCAAGATGGGCTCGGGCTCCAGTTGACAAGCCCAGGTGGGTTTCCGAAAGTTCGGTTTCGAGAAGATCCCCCAGCATTGCGCCGGCACGGCTCAGCCGATTGTCAAGATCAACCCTAGCCACCCGGATAAGCTTCCGTGATACGACACTGATGCGCTGAGCCATACATGTCAGCACATGCGATGCCAAGTATTCGGTAGCTTGGGATTGGTGGCCTCAATGGACAGGGATGGGAGCTTGAGCTTACCGAATATTCTGGACTCTTGTACAGTTGCTCGCTCATCCCGACACAATGCGCAAACGCGTCAATGTACAGTTCTCTGAGTTCAAAGTTCTCAGCCACATGCAGGATAGCCAGGGCATGATTGGGCTGGTGTCGCGTATCCAGATATCCCTCTTCGTCAAGGTAGCTCAGCAGGTCTTGCTTGTTGTCAACACCCGCGTCGCGAAACTCGTGCATGCTGCTGAGTAGGGCCACGAGTGCATTTCCAAGGTGGTTTCCGACCATTGATCGCCTGAAAATCCAGGCAAAGAAGTTCCTGGTTGCGATATGATACTGCAGTGACTGGGAGCGACTCGCTGTCGGCGGCGCGGGGATGTAAAGGTCGACCCGTCCGTTTTGATGAGCTTCTTCCTCTGATACGGATCTATCCACAAACATTTCGATCAAAGGCGTGCATTGAGCGGAGAGGAGACATGCGAAAGGGACCTTGAAGGCGGGGCCCCGTTGCGACCGGCCTTTCTCGTACAAGTGCACGAAGCAGTCACCGTTCTTGTACCATAATTCCGGGTCCTGGCTTTGTCAGCGTACTTATTTCTGGGTCTGAATATTCATGTACACCAACATAAGTGTCGGCGACTCACCTTTCTCAGATTGTCCCAGCCAGACATGATCCTCGCGCTGCCATCCCATCTCTTGACACTTGAGCTCCGTTGCATCCTCGCCTCGGCTCCAAGGAATTCCCGTGACCTGCTCGACTTCCAACCGCGTGATCGATCCGAGATACCATTATAGAGCATGCTGGCGACATCTGCAGGCCTCGAGTCCGGAGAAAAACAGCGCAAGTCCAGAGGGCCTGGGTCTAAAGTGGCCATGATGGGTTCTTTGTATGTGCATCAGCTTATCCAGATGCAGTCGACGAAGCTAGGTTAGTCCTTGTTGCTACTTGCCCAGGCCCCGGCTGGTCGCGGTAGAGCTGAGATCCTTGGTATGTGCGAGCGGGGGCCAGGCTTGGTGGTAGCGGCTAGCGATAAGCAAGGCAAGCCAGCCTCCAATTAACAGTGTTAAAGTTTTGTAACTACTGGGATGAAAGAGGACCGATGGACCAGTGGACGGCGGAGCAACGTGTTGTAGAATGCATACCCTGCTTCTTACACTGCATGAGGAGGACCTCGTGTTCAGTGAGGGGATCAGGTCAACAAGGCGAAAGGGAGGACACACAGGCCTTTGCCGTCGCGTTGTCGATGAGGGGAATCGGTAATCTTCCAACCAAAGGGCCGAGAGGTGGCAACGTTGAGGTGCGGAATGCAGGCAGATAGCAACATCTCCTTGAAACAGGTTTCCAGCAAGGTAACAGCGGCGAGAGGGTGAGGGAGGATTCCAGTAGGCGGCCTAGTAATCAGACGACTTGCGTGTCTCAGAGCTGAGCAGCCGCAAGGGCGGTAGCGCAAAGGCGGCGGTGCAACATCATGGCCCGAGCATCGCAAGGCAATGAGGCAATAAAGAGGTGAAGCGCAAGCAAGGCCTCCTCTTAATGAGTGGCCGGCTGTGCCAATGCCTGGGGGCTGGGTGGGTGGATGGACGGCGGTGGACGGGTTCCTGTCGTAGCTCAGACGCCATGTTTTGAGCCGGAATCCCGTATGGATCAACATTCCAAGGGACTACCGCAACGAGGCCGAGTGGGGGGCAACCTGGCAAGCAGCCACCCGCATGCTGTGCGCGGCCAGGCGCAGCTCCAGAGACGACCAGTAGCTTGGCTCGGCTTTCCTCTTTATTATGCTCTGCTTGGACGGCCCCCTAGTGCCTCAGTGTTGGCGGCAGCTCCGGAGCCCCAGCAACGCCGGCAACACGGTCGTACGAAATGCGACATCATTCGCTGGCGTTGGCCTTGATCATGGCCGCCAGCCGAAGATGCAGAACATGCTGCCCGATGATCGACGAGCTGTGGGGTCTAAGGAAGCATAGGTGGCATCGTATTGTGTCCCAGACGATCAACTGTTCCCAATTGAGTTCAGTCGTATCGTCTGGCGTGATTCCGAAGCGTCGGTATCACCAGTATCGTTCCCGGGGGCATCCCGTTTCTGCCAGGCTGCGACGAATCTCTCAAGAGAGCTCCGCAGATCCCAATGACGAGGTGGCTCCCTGCCAGGAGCATGGAAGCAGAGGATTACCATTAGAGTGACCGGGGCTGAGAGGCGTGGCTTCACCGATAGTGGCAGGGCTGGGGACGGGATGGGCAGCAGCCGAGCTGGAGAGGGCTCGGACCTGTTGAGCACGGCGCCAGGCCAAGGTTATCGGCCGTGTGGCCGACGAAACGCATCTCTCGGGCCGCACAGCTGTAGACTACTGAACTGGGGCTTTGTTTCCGGTGGCCCCCTCCTTTGTCAATGACAATGGCGGTCGCCACAAGGCACGGACTATAGTAGTGCCATGATATCTAGTCGACAACTTCCTGCACGGTCTCTCCCCGCGTCTCCAATGGCAGACCATATATCGTCGTCGATGAGTCATGGGAGTGGTGAGAAGTGCCATAGGAAGAGCATGCACTCGATGATCGAATAGAGGCAGGTAAGCAAATTCGAAATGAGGTGCCGGTCTGCCTTCCAGGCCATCGTGAGCTCGGCCACAGTCCGCAGGGATCACCACTGTCGACTGGTTCGTGTGAAAAGGCTAGTGGTGCCGAACCGTGCTGCAATATAAGAATCTCGTGTGAGCGTCGTGCTGAGCCCCCGGAACCACCTAGCCGGAGGTTCACATATTAGTGTACAGGATAAACTCTCGTAGATCCCGTGTTGACGAGTATGCTCTGAACCTCGCTTCGCTTAAGGTCAGTCAGTCAGCCAGGCATGCCAAGCCCAGCTTACACGCTGAATCTTTCGCTTCATTGTAGGGATCGATGAGGGTGAGCTCTTGAGAGGTCAAGACATGCATGCAGTGCGCATGCGTCTGAACTGCCGTCTCACCGTCGGCACTGCCAAGTTGGATCATGGGGCATGACTGATGAGACAGGCCCGGACGCCCAAATTTATGGTGCATGCTGCATGCATCTGCGGCGTCTTTGAGTGCGTCCGATTCGGAGACGAGCTGGTCAGGTGAAGGCGGCGCTGAGAGGGATGGCCGATAAGATAGAGAGACCTTCGGCGACCACCCAACACCCAATCGAGCTGCATGTGTGCCCCCACCTTCCATTCTCTGGCGTTCAAACGACCATGTACCGATGTACCCAGGTACCTAGGTACCTATCACTCCGCGCTGCAGCTCAACTTGAACCTCACCGACGTGACCTGATCTTGGAATGAATTGTGCTTGTCTGCCTTTGAAGCAATAGACCGTCTCAACGCGCAACTTTAGGAGCGCTGAGGCGGAAAACGGGTCCGCTGTTTGGAAGAATGTACCCGTAATTCTTCCCATGATTTTCCACCCAGCGAATGCCTTGCCCTTTCTGTCCCGAGCACGCGTCGCAACTCGCCTCGACACGTCCCACACGCCTCTCTCCCTCCCAGTCCACCAAACCACACCGGGCGCCCTTGGACCATGGCTGCGTTGACTCCGTATACCTATATCCAGTGCCCATGCTCGGATCCTGCGAACCTCGCTCGCCATAGCCACAGCGACCCCACAACCCCCAGCGCCACCGAGGAGCTCGACGCCTTCGAGCGCCCGTTCGACCCTCGAGCCCCCCGTGCAGCCTACAGCCTGTACCCCCTCGAGTACCTGCTATATTGCGAGGACTGTCACCAGATCCGATGCCCAAGATGCATAGCCGAGGAGATTGTCACGTATTACTGCCCAAACTGTCTGTTTGAGGTGCCTGGGAGCAACATCAAGAGCGACGGGAACAGGTGCGGCCAGTCCATATGATCTAGTTGCGCCTCTTGCTTCTTCTCCATATGTCTAGCTACGAGATGCATTCTTCACTAAAGATTCAACCACTGACCTCCTCGCAGATGTACCCGAAGTTGCTTCCAATGCCCCGTCTGTGTAGGCCCACTGTCTGCCACCGCCGTCGATCCCCCACCGCCATCCGAGTCCGAGAGCAAAGAGGCATACTCCTCCGCCCTCCCGTCCTACATCCTTACCTGCTCCTACTGCCAATGGACGTCTAGCGAAACTGGGGTCAAGTTTGACAAGCCAAATGGCATCTACGCACAGCTTCAGAAAATACGCAACGGCGGCAAGACACGGCTGACTCCAAAGGAGCGCAAGGACAGGCGCAAGGAGGCCGTCACAGCCAGCAGCGGCGTGAGCTCGACCGCGCTGGGCTCGTCTGCCCTGCCGCCCATAGGGGAAGATGCCACGTCGACGAAGCCGCAGGCTCGCGCCGAGGCGGCCGAGGACCTCGACGTCGAGACACAGTTCGCCAACCTCAAGTCCTTCTACCAGTCACAGCTCGCAGATGCCTCCGACAAGGGCGGCCTGTCGTCCCTCGGGGAGCTGGGCATCGGCTCGCCGGGGTCCCTGTCCCGCATAATGAGCCTCTACACCGGAACAGGTCTCCTCGGCGACAAGAAGGCCAAGTCGCGGTCCAACGTAATGCGGGAGGCGCTGGGGCCGGAGGAAGGGCTACAGATCGCAGACCTGGACGAGACCAAGGCCATCGAGCGGCTGCACCGCTCCGGCTGGGAAGACACGGCCTCCACCAACCAGGCCGCCTCGCAGCCCCCCGCCAACGTGTGCGAGCCCAACCTGCACGGCCGGTCCCGCTTCGTCGACGAGCTGCGGCCCGTGGCCTACCTCCTGCGCACGAAGCGCTCCAAGCGTTGCCCCGTCTGCCGGCACATCGTGTCCAAGCCCGAGGCCAAGGTGACCAACACGCGGTTCCGCATCCGCCTCGTCGCGGGCAGCTACATCCCCAGCATCACCATGCGGCCCCTGCAGGCGACGTCGCTGTCACAGAGCATCTCGGGCAACCCCTTCGCCGCGACGACGTCGACGTCCATGGCCCCCGCGGGCCCGCCCTCGCTGCTCGCGCCCCTCAGGCCCGTGCAGTACCTGCTCACCTTCAAGAACCCCATCTTCGAGCCCGTGCGCGTCACGCTCGCCACGCCCTCCGTGACGCCGGGCCGCTTCGCCAGCAAGGTCACCGTGCTGTGCCCCGAGTTCGAGATCGATGCCAACACGGACGTGTGGGACGAGGCGCTCAAGGACAGGCGGTCGCTCCTGCAGCAGCAGATGCAGCAGCAGCAGCAGCAGGCGCAGCGCGAGGACACTCCCGGTGTCACGGGCCAACCGTCCGTGGAGCCGGGGAAAGTGTGGGAGCGCGGGCGGAACTGGGTCACCATCGTGGTGGAGGTGGTCCCCGCGAGCCTGGAGCTGGCGCGGACCAACGCCAGCCTGGTGCGCACGGGGAGCGGCGGCTGGGGGCTGGGCATCAAGCGCGAGCTGGACATGGGCCCGCTGCGGCCTGATGAGGACGTGTTGGAGATACCGATGTTTGTGCGCCTCGAGTGGGAGACTGATGCTGCTGCCGACGAGGGCCGGGCTGGGGACAGCAAGGGGGATGGGAGGGAGAAGAGGGAGCTCGCGTATTGGTGTGTGATGGGGCTGGGGAGGATCTCTCAGGATTGAGCGACATGTGAAAAATCTGAAGCGGGTTTGCGAGTAGCGAAGACAAAAGTCACGATACCCTAAATGAAGAAAGACGATTATTTGTATGCAGAGGTTTTACAGCACATGCACGAGACTATCGACGGTCATAGCATCAAGATAACATCGTGGACTTGTCATAGGGGCAGTTTGGCGATTCATTGGCAGTTATTTCAGAACCAGGCTTGTTCTATTCGATCCAAGCTATCCCTTGCTCCCGACCAACGCAACAAACGCCGCCATGCCTCCCAAAAGAAAAGACTTTTTTGCCGTTGCCAACCGTGAGTTCCCATGAATCAATCAACCAATTGCCAGCCTCTAGTGGCTTGTATACCACCAAAGACATTGAAGCCCCCTTGGGTATCCGTCCATTTTGTTTTCAATGGTCGCTTGGGGGATCTAGGCAGCCGTTGGGGCCGTCCGAGCCCTCAAGCTTACAAGAGGCTCATCCCGTTGTTAGGGAAAGAGAGCATCTAGTACTCGGTGCCGGTGGACTGGGGGAACTCGAAGGTGACACCGCGGCCGGTGAGCTTGCGGTAGACCTCGGAGTAGGTGTCCAGGCGGTAGTCGACACCACCACGCTCCTTCTCGTCAAGGATGACCTTGAGGTTCTTGGAGCCGTCCTCCTTGGTGCGGAGGCGCTTGCCGACGATCTCGACGGGGTAGACGAGGTCGGTCAGGATGGCGTCATGGACGGCAGTCAGAGTGCGGGAGCGGGGACGCTTCTGCTTCTGGGTGTTGCGCGAGCGGGTGGAGCGCTTGGGGCGGGGCAGGATGCGGCGCGAGGCCAGGACCAGGACGTGGCGGTCGGAGAACTTCTTCTCCAGCTCACGGGTCAGGCTGTGGGCATGTGATGTCAGTACGATACGGTCAAAGTTGCTATGATTCTGCAGGTGGAAAAAAGCTTACCGCTGCTGGACACGGTGGAAACCCTGCAGGAGAGGGACGGGGACAAAGATGACAATAGCCTTCTTGCCGTGGCCAACCTCGATCTATTCAAGATCCCAAAGTTAGCCTGCGAGCTCCCGGATGATCTGCCTGTGTCCAGAACAGAACCCCGTGGACCGCTTCCCGTCCTATTCCACATTGAACCTGAGTGTTTCTTCTGTTTGTATGTTTGCAGCGAGACTGTGTGTGGTGTGCACACACACATCGTCTCTCGAAGTCGTGACTGATTCGTTGCAGGCAGACAAACGGTGTCGCACTCGGTGGAACAGGTAGATGGTTCGGTCGCGAGATTCATGATCTAATCTTCAGGAATGGTTTCCAAGGTTTTGGTATTTCATACCTCCTTGGCAGAGACGAACTGCAGAGGTCGGAGGGCAGCCTTCAGGTCGGCAGTGCCGGTCTCGAGGTCGTAGAGGGCACCAGCGATGCTGGACTCGAGCTCAGAGGGGTTCTGGCGGGAGGGCGAGTTCGCCGCGATCTTGTTGAGCGAGGGGGAAGACATTTTGACTGCGTGTGACGACGTGACTTCCGTGGAAGGATTGGCAGTCAAGTATGTCGGCCTGGTGGTTGAGGATAGAGGTCGGTTGATGAAAAGGAACGGGGTGCCAATTGTCGCAGAGATAAAAGAGTGGTCAGTGCTATTCGCAAGTTTTTCGGAATTTGTGGAGTTGGTCCAAGCGCCTGCAGTTTTTGGGCCAGCAGCTGTCGGCCACCTGTCGCCGCTTGGCACTCACGGCTGGTGCAACCCCGGCTCGTCCCAGCTCTTCAATTCACATTCGCCGTGGAATCTGTTAAATCCAACCGTCCCTAATACAGCACTGAATTCATTGCAAATTCTGTATCCAAGTAAATACTGCGGAGGTATCGATCAGAAGATGAGGGCGTCACTCCGGCAACAGTAGACCGTGGAGCAGAGGCGCCTTGGCAGGGCAAGAAGCAGACGAAACTGACAGCACCTCAATTCTCGAGGGTTTATTGGATGACTGGTAGAACACTCCATTGTAGTTCTTTACGCCCACACGCAGTTTTCATATCACTGTTGGTCTGCTTTGCCATAACGTCTGGTCCGCATTAATGCAGTGAACCGCCATAGCCATGCTCAGTAACCGTGTAAGAGTGTTTCATGAGTAGGCTTCGTACGTAGCATGCTTCTTGTACATATTACAAGAATTATTCTCTAGACTTGATTAATTTCCCCTGAAGCAGCTGTGTGGAATAAATTCCATCCAAATGATGCCATCTGGAAATCGTCATATGGGAGTGTGGCTCGTCTACAGTTTCATATGTGAGAAACATTTGGGTCGTCAGAGGGCCGCAGGGTAACCATCATATTTCGTCGTATTACATGGGAAACATAAGCTTAATTCTGTCATTTGGCTGAAAGCTACACCTGCTGATAATAATTTCCTGCGAACGGAGCTGCTAAAAGTTGCTGGTGAAGTAGTGCCTTGTATCATAACGAAGTTGTGCTTTGCAATGCATCTCCTTCCTGCGATTTAGTAACAGACAATAAATACAAAACAATAGTACACCGGCTACAATTTGTTTCAGCCCATGTACTATGTTACTGCCTTGGCCGATTGTGATCCAACAATTTTTTGTTTCTAGGACCTACAGCTCGTCATTCTATTTATAATAAACGCGACGTATAAGGCTTCTAAACCCGTAGAATTTGGTAACAGGATTTGACAGGATGAATGAAATTAGTCTTCCTGGCTTTCGGATTTGGCCTTAAGTGAAGGCTATCTATAATCTAGTTTCCTTAAGCAGTGAGAGACGTAGAAATGGCATACTGGTGAGAATTCGTCTCTACAAAGGCGGCAAATGGCAACTCACTCAGCATTTGGGGCGGCATGAGTTTGTGCAAGGAAGAATTTGTCCCAGGAACATGATGAGAAATAAAATAAAATGTTGTCTTTCTCGTTCCCTTCCCTTTCAGCCGGCATTACTAGGTACCGGAAGGTCTCTTTGATACAATTGGAGAAATGAAATTGCCCTGCGCCGCCTGTTCCTAATTTAAATCAACTCCTTTGCAACTCCTTTGCAACTCCTTTGCAACTCCTTTGCAACTCCTTTGCAGATATTACAGCGATGATGTCGGTAAAAGTCCGTCTGAACAAACATAAGACAACCAGTCCGTATCTATGCGGCGAACCTTCGTCTCGAACATGGGCAGCACCAGCATCAACACCCTTACCAGCTGCTGGCGCCCCCCCCCCGTCCCATCAATCACGTTTTCCTTTTGGTGTAAATATCCGTACCAGCTTCCGGTCAAGCTGGTCCCTCTTTTTGGGAACCAAACCATCACACCGGAACAGTAGTCAGGGAAATATGCTGCAGTACTCACATAGCTGGTAAGTATGAGACTGTCGTACATGCAAGTGAACTTCGCACCGGTAACCTCGCCACGTATAACAATCGAGTCGTCCAAAAGTGACCAATTTGTGCTTGTAAATTATGTATTCAACTCTCGTTACGGTAACAAAAGCAAGAAACGTGCCCACAAAGAAACGTCAGATGTAAGAGCTCCGCTGTGGCCTGATCCCTCTAATCGTACAATATTTCTCCTCTATGGGTCTTCTACAAGTTCTAGGGCCAACTCTTTTGGCTTTCTAAAGCTGAGCCATTTTAGGGATCTTTGCACAGTAGTAAGCCTAAAGAGAGGAAGAAGTGTTAGCACCAGGCGTGTCATCAAGGCTGCAGTGGATTTCAAAGTCACAAGACGTGGGATGAACTTACACTCTCGGCGCCAGCGCCAACAGCAGGCGATATCATCTTTGCGATCCACGGCACCTGGACCTTCTCCGTGAACAACCTGGCATCGTTGTCGCTGACCTCTTTGTTGAAGATGATGTTGCTGGGCAGGCTGGGGTTCAGAATCGCCGGCCGGCCGATGCCAACCATGTCGCAGCCGCCCTCTGCCACCGCAGCCTCCATGCCCACACGCGTGCGGAAACCGCCAGTGACCATGAGCGGGAGGTTGGGGAACTTGCTACGGATGGCCTTTGCGAATTCCAGGAAGAAGGCCTCGCGGGCTTTGGTCCTGTCAGACTTTTCTTGGAACTCCTTGCCGCCGTTCATCATCTGTTGGCTTGAGGTTAGAAGTCATGCCAGGTGCAAGGTTGAGCTCATTCACACTTACCACCGGGTCCTCGTATGTGCCGCCCGAGACCTCCAAAAAGTCGATCCCAGCTTCCGTGATCACGTTCAGCTGCTCGATAGCATACTCCAAATCCGACGCGGACTGGTGGTCCACGCTGTTCAGCTTGATGCCGATGGTGAACCCCTTAGGCGTCGCCTCACGGCAGGCCCGGATGATATCAGCCACGATCTTAGCCCCGTTCCGCGCGCTCCCTCCGTACGCATCCGTCCGCCTGTTCGACTTGGGGCTGAGAAACTGCGCGAGCAGATACCCGTGCGCGGCGTGGAGCTCGACGCCGTCAAAGCCGGCGTCGGCGCTGAGCTTGGCCGCCCTCGCGAACTGGGCCACCACCTCCTCGATGTCGGCGGCGCTCATCTCGCGCGGCGTGCCCATGACGAGGGCGGACGCCAGCTTCGCCAGCAGGCCGGAGCCCAGGTCCAGCGGGACGGGCGACGGCGCCACGTTCTTGGTGAAGAAGCCCTTTGTTCCGGCCCCGAGCGGGGACTGCCTTCCGGGGTGGTTGATCTGCACGACGGCGGGGGTCTTGCCCGTGGGGCCCTTGACGGTCTTTGCCCATGTCCGCCATGACTCGAGCTGCTTGGCCTCGTTGTCGATGATGGACGTGTCGCCCGGCTGGCCCAGGAACTTGGTGTCCACCTGCACGTTACCCGTCAGGATCATCCCCCAGCCGGCGTCTGCCCAGGTCTTGTAGGAGCGGTTCATGGCGTCGTTGGGCAGGTAGTCTGTTTTGGGGCCGGCCATTGACTCTGCCATGGCTGCTTTGACTAGCCGATTTGGCAGCACGAGGCCCGAGGGCAGGGTGTAGGGTTTTGAGATCTCCAGATTCATGATGTGCTGTGCTTGTACGTTGAGGTTGTACAGTGTTGTGTCTGGTATTCGGGCAACGTTTCACAAAAGAAGAAAAGGCAGGGGCAAAGGACGACCCTCCTGTAGCCAAGTGAATTACAGCCAGCCACACGCAATATTTGGCTGTGACAGATTAGGCCAGAGTGACAACGAAGTTATAACTACCATTTTTCAACATTGGACCAGCACAGACTCGTCAGGAATATTAGCAATCATTTTTTTTTTGCTGAATAAACCATGGTCCATGTGCTGGTCCATGTTGCCCCGTCGCGAACGTGGGACCTCGGCAAAAATCCAAATCGGCGCCCCGTGTCGCACGACTATCCCTGCCATTAAATCCCGGCGGAACCACACTCGGGCGTCAAATCCTGCCGCATCGGATGGACCCGAGTGGGGCGTGGTAGTATTTTTACGCCGGCGACTTTTTGCGCGGCCAGCACCTCAACCGGCACAACTTGGCCCGTTCCTGGACTACCTGTTTGCAATTGATCACCCCTGTTCCGGTGCGTATCCTATGCCTGGCAGAAATATATGACATTCTATTAGAGCATTGGCTTGCATTGAGAGTATGAATCCTAGAGCGTTGACGAACAACAACATTCGAAGCCACAGAGACCGAAGAGAAGAAAAGCAGCACAGAACGGCCCAGACGATCTGGAACCCTGGTCGCCACCGAATACGGCCCAGCTTGAGGCACTCAGTCAGTCCGCATCTCTCAATGCAGCAACCAACCCGACCTCCTAGGCTCTTCATCTAGGACGGCCATTTGTTCCACCGACGGGAAGACGAACGGTATCTTTTTGGTATCACGGTACCCTAGGGTATCAAACCCACTGCGACTTTGTGAGAGTCACATCAGCCCGCCCGCCCGATGTTTTCCCACCAAACTCATTGCCTGAGCTGTACTGCCCAGTGGCACAGAGCCCATCGAACCAGAGTAAATATCATGGTGTGACACACGCATTGTGCCACAACCTAGCACGACAAGTACACAGCCGGGGGGTATGTTCTAACCAATCTGTTAGTCGCTATTCTAGTCTTGACTGGTGCTATACAGAAGGCCTGGTTGTGATTACACCATTTCTGGCAGTTGATGTCGCCAACCTTGTAGACTTGCGTTTATTGTAGTCCTGTTGGATGAGGCCTTTCCGTCCAACATCCGCCTCGAGATACACATTGCGCCCTAAATACGGCCCTTTGTGCCAGACGGAGGTAACAAGCCCCCTGGAAAGTCTTCCATTGGATTGGTTTTTGCCCAGGTGTTACCAAGCCTCCCACTCACCCTGCAGCTTATCGTCAGGCCGCGCTGGCCATGCCGACCGACACAATGCGGCTAGAAATGCAGTCTACTGACACTTGAGCATTTTTGTAAAAGCATTAATCAATTGTTTATTCACATAAATCAAATTTTAAAACACTTGAACTATGGGGTCTTTTTATCAGGAGCCGGGATTGCAGACCCGTCTAAATAATCGTCTGGTTCACGTTTTTAGCTTTTGGTCGGAACAGGTTCCGGAACAGCCTCCATGTTAGCTTCAGCCTTTCCGTTTCTTCTTTTGCTACTTTCCGCCCTCCCACGGCTAACAACAGCATGGATTCACGCGGCACCAACCTTTTCTAGCAAGCGACGAGCTCCATATGCTGCTCGTGCATGTACTGCTTGTCGACGACGCAAGGGCAAATGCGACGGTCAACAGCCATGCGACTACTGCGAAAACCGGGGCCAGACATGCGTCTACGATGGAGAGGGTGTGCCTCCAGCTACAGCTACATTTATCAGACCTCCAGCACAGCCACCAGCGCTCCAAATCGACGAGACCAACCGAAGTGTTTCGCAACCTCAGACACCAGCCGCGGCCAACGGCCCACCGTCTCCTGCCAGCCCACCAACCAGTTCCGAAGCACCAAATGTACACAGTAGTGGATGTGAAAGCAGCAATGATCATGACCTCAAAGGCCAAGTTGCAGCTCTTCGCGCCGAGTTACAACGAGTCAAGGCCATCATTGAAGCACAAAATAATGGAACACACAGCCTAGGACCAATTGCTTTGACCCAACCTTTACATGCACCTCAGGCCGGTGGCCACACGAGCAAGCCAATTAAACAGCCGCATGCCACTCAAGCAGATACCCACCCAACCTCGGCTAGCCATTGCTTCTACGGTCCTACAAGTCCAGACTATAGCATGAATCTGGTACAAATCACCTTGCGGCAACTTGGCTATCTTACATCATTATCGCACCACCCCATGCTACCAAGTGTGGATGGTAACGATGCTTTATCATCGTCCATAACACATTGGCAGCCCAGACGTCGCTATGAGCGTCATCAGCTAATGCAAACCTGGTCATGGCTATCGCTACAGGAAGCAAAAGACGCTGTGGATACATACCACAAGGTCATAGGAGAACTGCACCCTTTTGTCGACATTGATAGAATCAACAGCAATCTTGAATCATGGTATTCAAATGATGCGGACCAATCTCTCCGCGGAGAGAGCAACCAGCCTGAAGATGACGATCTGATCATCTTGGTCCTTATGCTGGCTATAGTAGCACAAGCCTCAACAGATACTTTGCTCGCAAGGATGGCATCTGTTCTGCATTCCAACTTCATACACTCAGCTAATGCGGCCGTTACATCTCCTACAACTAATGTGAAACAAGCCACCATCCCCTTGCTACTGGTAAGCAACTCAGTTACCCAATTTCTCATTACGGCTTACTAACATGTTTGATCAAGGGTTACTACTATTTCTATCATGACCTCCCACGTCTTGCACTACGGTTATGTGGCACAGCTGGACGCATGTTGATGGACCTCGGTGTCCACAACAGCGACATGTTAAATCACACTCTCAAGAAAGATTTTCAACGTAAACAGGCTTCCGCTTTGATGTGTTCTGTACTTATCCTCGATCCCCAATGGAGTGCTATGACGGGCTTGCCCCCGAACTTTCCCAATGCCGCGTTCAGTCCCATGCCTAAATGCATAGTGAGCCGCCTACCGAAGGTCATCGATGAGATCCACTTCATTGTCCCGCTAACTTTGAGCCCTACAGGATGACATGCCATATGCGAAAGCCATGCACATGCTCATTCTCCTCAGCGACAAATTCGACGGACCTATATCCCTCGCTGCGAGGGGAATTGACGATATCGATGACGATGCTATATAGATCTTGGTTTTCAAGATCCAACAGTGGCAGAAAAAGTGTGTCGGGGACAGAGATCTATCTGACATGGAGACTTGGTTAATTGAACCATTGAACTTACCTCCGTCATGGCTATTATCACTGATCTTCCGAGCTGCTTCGGTAAGGAGTCTTCTGCTACGACCTTATTTCTTTCCCACGTCGGACATCGAAAAGAGCAGAATACATCTTCCACAGGCCATGGCACTGGCGGGCACAATCACGGAGTCACTATTCAAACTGGATGGTGCCACGGGCATATACCGTGAACAGCGACCGTACTACCAGCACATCCTCGCGTCTATTTTTGCTCTTATGTTCTTAGTTGCGAGCTACGTCGAGCAGCATCGCTCAGTACTTGGTGCCGGGATACGACGACAAAATCCGAGAATGCTTTGTAGGAGCGCGCAAACTATCACAGAAATACGGGGATGTGTCCACGGCGCAAATATTTTACGGAAACGGATTCAAGAGCTCTGCCATGCTATGGAGACACACGGTAGTGGACATAGAGATGTCCTTCGGGATGCGATTCCGTCTTCGACCGATGCCATCCAAAGCAGCCTCATGTTTCAGGGCTCCTCTGCGACGCAACAGCGACCCTCTCTTGACGATGAGACTCGAGGAGATGCCTCTGCCCCTATCTCAGATGGTGCATTTGATGCTGAACTACCCTTCTTCGGCGCGAACTTTGGCTTTGAGTTCCCGTTGGAGGGCAATCATGGTCTGCAGGATGCTCCACCATGGGTGTTACAAGGGTGGCCTGCTAATTCGCATAGCTTTCTGTTCCAATGACTGAGACTTTTTATGATATCCATGGATATTTCTGATCCATACCTAGGTATATGATGAGTGGAGATTCAGAGCTTGTATAAAGGTGTCGAAGAACTTCGCGGGCAAATTCTACTTATTGCGAGTGTGACTCGGGCCAAGGAAAAGCTTACAGGTAGGCGGACGCAAATTGGATTTGATGTAGTCTTAATTGAAGTAGAACGTGGAATGGGCAGGAAGGGGCGTTTTATTCACCATGAAACAAGCACCACATCCAAAAATATCATCTTGTTCAGTTCTCGCCAAATACAGACTCATGTTTGAAGCACTCTCGTTCTTGACGGCGAGCGACGATTTAAGAGAGAGGCGTTTGGTTGTAGTCATGGTGCATTTTGAATACGTCAAAGTAGAATTCCATTCATGATTGAGTTTACTTTTGGCATCGATCTGTGAATTCAAGGGAGAGTCTTGTTCCGAAACATGTGTTCGGAAACCCGGAACGTCGGAATGTCGCACAGTAGTCAGCATTGTTGCAGCCCCGGTCTAATCTCGCTGAGACTCAATAACTCAGGGACACCTGATGGGGACGCAAAGAACGATATGAATTTCTGCTTTACGAAGCTGTCCCTGGGTTATGATTCCGAGTTCCGACAGACGCACTGGTAATGCGAACTCTACCATATCGCAACGCTGTATTAGGCTTCATGAATCATAACAAACCGGCGACATTGTTATCCCGCCATGAATAGCGCTATTCATCCAGCTATGAGGCCACGATGTATTTAAAGAGAGAGTCAGCATGGCTTAAATCGTGAAAGAAAACCAGCACAGATGCCCACTTCAATACAGTACAGACCTTCACACAAGAACCTCACTCCCAAAAGTCAGCTGTAAGTGCCCTCCTATTCAATCAATTTGCACCTAACAGTCTCCTGCAGAAGCAACAAATCCGACATGGCGCTTATTAACGGCTACTATGTTGGCGACATTGACGCCAAGGCGACATTTACTTTATAAATCGAGATTGAAGGCCTTCCGTCGCTCCAGAACGTTGTCAGCTTCCAGGAGATCCACCGCCAAACTATGGACGCACGCCCCGGAATGTACCTCAAGTACCTACCCAATCGATATGAACCTGTCCATGGCGAATTGCGCAGCGGCGGTGCTTATCTCTTCGACACCCACGAAAATGCTTCGGATTACTGGGACTGGACAGCTAATGTCTTTGAGCCTGAAGCTGGCATCAAGTTCTGGGATCTTCCCCTGTTTAAAACTTCTTGCCGGTTCCTCTGGGATGTTGTTGGAGCTATATGGAAGCGATTGCGAGGTTAAATGCTTTTGTATTTGAATTAGGTGGTTGACTACTTGAATGGCTAATGTGGGCTACCTAGGTAGGTATTTAAGGTACTATAAGGTAGGCTACTACTAGCTAGCGTCTAGCTAGTAACTAGCTAGTATATATAGTTACTAATCTATACCTCTTAATTCCTATACTCTAAAGGGGCTGCTATAAGTAGTGGGCTAGGGGAAAAGTTTATAGTATCCTTATTACTTCTAACTATAAATTAACCTTTCTCTAAAATTTTAAAACCTAACTAATAAAGGTATCTTACTTACTAAAAGCTTATTTATAGTAATTATTTATTAAGAAGTTTATTATAGAAGTCCTAGCTAAGTATATTATTTAATTACTTTTACTTATTATTTAAAAGTATAAGTACTTTATATAGAAGTCTCTACTAAGTATAACTATAGAAGGTTATTAATTATATTAATTATAAGTATATACCCTTTACTTTATAGAAGTTTTAGGTAGGTATATTACTTAAAGTAAGTTTAGTACTTTTTAAGATAGTAGTTAAAGGTATATTATTTATATACTTAAATAACTTTATTTAGTAATTTTATTAAGCTTATTAGAATATTAGATTAAGTACTATATTAAAAGGTACTAATCCTATTAAATACTATATTATAATATTATTATAGCTACTATTTATGGAAGTGATTGTAAGGTTAAATACTTTTATATTTGAATTAGGTGGTTGACTACTTGAATGGCTAATGTGGGCTATCTAGGTAGGTATTTAAGGTACTGTAAGGTAGGCTACTGCTAGCTAGTGCCTAGCTGGTGACTAGCTGGTATGTGTAGTTGCTGATCTGTACCTCTTAATTCCTGCACCCCGAAGGGGCTGCCACAAGCTACCAACTTTGCGCCTGTTGAAACCCATGCTGTTGGCCGATTCCAACGCTGGACCTACAATGGAGAAAATGTCGACGGGCAGCTACGACGCGTTTTCCCTATTCTCACGAAGCGGGCTGAAGATCAGGGGGCAGTTGCCTTTTGGCTGCTTCACAACCCTCGGGAGAAGATGATCGGTATTGAGCTCGCTTTCCACAAGGCTCAAGGCGTTGAGTCGTCATCTATCGGACTCGAGTCGTTGACTCAAGCCGCAAACAAAGTTTCTCTGGACTCCTTTTTCCCTGCCTCCATTGAGGCGAAAAGGGTTGTTGATTGGGCCAGTTTATTCTTGAGTATCTGGCTTCCCAGGTCTCGTGTCCAGGGTGGAGTCCCTTATTATTCACCCATGTATCCCACGCTCCCTGGTGTTCTGGGGTAGTGCTTTGCAAACGGTTGCAAGTAAGACGGACTGCTATCCCCTTTGGTATATGTCTCTTATTCATTGCATTCATCTAAATGTAAACAGGGTTTTTGGATTGGATATAGTATAATGAATATCAAATGGCGGAATAACTTTGTGTGTTAGTTTGTTTTCACCGGTGTTGTCAAATGTGAGCTGTGACGATATAATGTGGTCGTTTTCTGAGAGGTATTGAATCAGTCTAATTGGAAAAAGAAAATGCTAACGTTAAGTGAAGTTATAGCAATAGATCCACAAGGCACATGTAACCAGCAACTTTATCGAAAGACATCACAACGCACCTTGAAGAGGCCACGATGTACGTACCAAACGGGCGAGCCTGCAAAGGATGTAGCGCGGTCGATCCTCCTGCAGGAAGAATTCGTGGGGAAAGGCTGTACCGCATCTCAGTAGGCCGATGAGGTCGTGGCGGATCTGCTCGGAAACGCGGTGCCTCCAGTCATATATACCCTACTAGGGGTAGGGGCGAGGAGGCTTGGGGACTGCGACTTATGGAGCAGTTGCCCAGGTTCATTGTAGACGGCACAGTCAAGCAAAGGAGTGGCTTTGATTTGATTGAGAAGATCTTTGGTCAAAAGTCTTAGGCGAGTCACTGCGTTAATATGGATCTGATCATCAACATCAATTTTTGATTACGCGCTCAAGACAATCTGTACAGTACAGGACAAAGCAACTGCTAAGACATGTAATCCAAACAAACTTTTGTGAACTTGCAATATCTCCACCCAATATCTGCCAGCCACCTTGGTTGCAACTTGAAGCTTATAAACGCTGGTCTCTTCTATGAGACCTAAGCTCCCCACCCCACATCTCCCAGTTCTTGCCACGATATTGCTTGGGCCATATACCAGAGCGACCAGGCTGCAAGATACCATTAGGATCCAACGCGTCCTTGATCTTATTGTTGAGGCGCATAGCAGCACCATTGTTCCAACCATATGTAGCAGCGACCTGGTCCTGCAAAGCCGGTATTCCCCAATTCCCCGGGCAGCCGCGTCGTCGATCAAGGCGCGGATGCAAGCAAGAGCTCGGCGCTTCTCCTCCTGGTTGGTTCTGTCGTACATGAAGGATATCACGTGGTGCATCTCACGGTGGCCGATGAAGAAGGTGCCCAGATAGTCAAAGCCGAACTGCTCCATGCGCTTGCGGCACATGTCTGCCTGGGTCATGGCATCTTTGCCGCTGGTGGCGGATATGGGGGCAAAGAACAAGTGCGACGCGTTTGAGATGTACTGCATACGATCGAGCTCTCGCCAGGTCGGGATGCCGGCAGTGAACTTGGCGTAGTCGTGCAAGTACGATGTGGGTGCGACATCCTTGCGCTCATAGAATTTGGCGCCGGGGACGGCTTCAGTCAGCTTGCGTTTGATATAGTCAAACTTGGGCTGGGTGATTTCGTCCGGCCCGTAAAGCGCAGCATAGAACACCCAAGCTCCTGTTCTGAGCTTGTCGATGATCTTTTGTGATGCTTTCCGGTCCAGAAGGCCATTGGGCTGAAGTGGGAACTCGGTCTTCTTGTGGTACATGGTGGCATCCTGCAGACCAAGACGCAGGCAGGGCACGTTGCCGATGACCTTTTGAACCATTAGAGGTCTCAGGGCGTCAACTGCGTTGCTGAGGTCATCTTCGCTAGGGAAAGTAGCCATGAAAGGTCTTAAGCCACCGGGGTTGGGCATGAGCCAAACACCCATCTTGGTGACGATACCATAGTTGGACTGAGAAAAGATGCCGTCATGGTAGGGGCCGAAACCGTAAGGGAATAGTTGCCAGCAGTCGGACCCTGGCATGGCCCCCATCCCAGTTCGTACAATGTCGCCGTCAGGCAGCACAACTTCTAGACCACAGTGTTGGGCCCAGTGGTCGCCGTGGGGAGTGTATCCAATACCGCGATCAAGAGCATTGCCCATGACGGAGCCACCAGGCAAGTCGGGAACGTCAATCCAAAGCTTATCACCGACACCAATGTTTTGGAGGTGCTCATATAGACCTAGATACTGCACACCATGTTCGACAAGACAGGCAGCATTGTCAACCGAGACGTCGAGTACTCGATTCATACGCCTGCCCAGGTCCAGGACGACAGATCCGCGGACTCGAGGAGCGGAACCTCCGTATCCCAGGTTTCGACCTATAGAAATTGGCCAGATTAAAATCTTGTGCTTGTTGGCCCACTTCACCACCGTGGAGACTTGTTGAGTATTGCCAGGCCAGCAGACAGCCGAGGGGACCATGTCATCAGGGTCTAGAATGTGGTACGAGTCGTGTGAAAGGGGTACTGCATGGTAGTCGCCATCGACCAGCTCAATGTCATTGACTTTGACGTAGTCAGGACCAAGAAGGCCCCTCAAATCGTTGAGAGCGGCGTCGAAGGCGGACTGAGAGATTCCAGGTGGCAAGACGACCTCTCGCTTTTCAGGGCCATCTTTTGTGGGCAGAAAGGGTGACTCTGGGTGCTGCTCGAGCACAGTACCGTGCCAAACTGGGCGCTCGATAAGCTTGGGGCGTCCCGCTGGATCAGCAGTCGAGACGACTTGACTTGACATTTTGTTGTGGAAGATAGTAATATGTGAAAGTGTTCTCAGCAGTACAATTGTGTGAACCGGGCTAATAGGAGGACAATTCAAGACAGAGAGTGTGATTTATCGACGAGATCCAGCTACACACGAAAAGGAAAACGCAAGCGGATCTTCTTATTTATAGACTTATGGGTTGCCCACAAGTGACTTTCGCTGCGAGAGTTACACACATTGGTTTCTTGTAGGCTTTGGTAGTAGCAGGTGGTTTCAGAGTTCCGTCTTCCCCAGCCGGCGGTTAGAGCCGTTGCGGCGCCCCGCGCGACTTGGAAGGGTGCCCCATAACTTACAGGTTGCAGATGACCTATGGGCGGGAAGATGTAAACTCCAGCACTCTGAACTCCCAGGGTCCGCTCTAGCAGCTTGGCCTTTTCATTGCCGTTGCCCAGTCCGGGCCGTCTCACTTTACATACCCAAAGCGGTAATTCCAACCTTGCGACCCCAACCTCGCGACGCGAGAACTGATTAGTAGTTCGCAACCTGAACATTTCTGTGCCACAATAAGCAGCAAACGATAAGCACGGGGACTTGATCACGGAGCGAAGTTCGGTGTAGTGTGGAAGTGAAGCATAAAACCATAAAAGGCCCGGGTAAGGATGCCTCGTGTGAACACAAACACGGCAAAAGCCATGACATAAATCTGTGACAGTTCCACCTATCTTGTACAAGCAACACAAAACTTAAGCAGCCTTTATAACAGACTTCGGTTTCCTTCCCTTTTCTTCCTCCTCGATTATTTATTGCTTGCCACACGCGCAGTATCATTATTCTCGTCTGCTCGCCAACTTGAGCCTCTTTCAGACGGTAACAGCTGCGCACCACGCTTTCCCCTTCCGACCTGGAGACACCGACAAAATGAGTGCTCATCATGCCAACATCAAAGGCCCCAAGAGCGAGGATATATAGGCCCCCGTTGGCTTGTGGATTGATGGACAACTAGTGTCGTCCTCCCAGAACCGAACATTTGAGACCATATCAGCAGTCAATGGGAAGACCCTAGCAACCCTCCAGGAGGGCAACGATGCGGATGTTGACAAGGCAGTGATTGCTGCGCAGAAAGTGAGTTATGAGGAATCTCAACAGCGTACTTCCGAGTCAATGAAGAACTATCATTCGAGATCAAGAGACTAACACCATTTGCATGCTTTCCCAAAGTGGAGAGAGACCCACGGCTCAGAAAGAGGCCGCTTAATGAACAAGTTGGCCGATCTCATTGAGGAGCGTCTGCCCCAACTCGCCATCGTGTCTTCTCTGGACACGGGAATGTTGGTGTCAGCTGCTGGAGGCTTTGACTTGGCCAGCCTCATTGAGCTGTTGCGGTACTACGCCGGCGCTGCGGACAAGATCCAAGGAAAGACCATTCAGGGCAAAAAGACACTCAACTACACCTTGCGTGAGCCTCACGGTGTGTGTGGTCTGATCTTGCCTTGGAACTTCCCCAACCTCATCTTGGGTTGGAAGCTCGGTCCAGCTCTGGCAGCGGGAAACACTGTTGTCATCAAACCCTCCGAGATCACCTCACTCACTACACTCTGTGTGGCAGAGCTATCAAAGCAGGCGGGTTTCTCTGACGGTGTCATCAACGTTGTGACTGGCTACGGCGCCGTAGGTGCTGCCCTATCGTCACACCCCACCGTGCGCAAAATCGCCTTCACCGGATCAGGTGTGACCGGTCGCGCTATCTCCATCGCAGCAGCCAAGTCCAATCTGAAGCACGTCTCCTTGGAGCTTGGCGGCAAAGGAGCTGTCATAGTGGCTGAGGATGCAGACATTGAGAAGGCCGCATTCTGGTCGTGCTTGGGCATCTATTTCCACCAGGGGCAGGTGTGCGCTGCTGGATCGCGCATTTTTGTTCACGAATCTATCAAGGACAAGTTCCTGGAAGCATTCCAGCGCAATGTCGACGAGGCTAAATATGGCGACCCCCTGCAGAGCCAAGGTATTGCTGATCTCGTGGGTCCGGTGGCTTCGTCGCAGCAGCGCGAGAAGGTCGCGTCTATGGTGCAAGCAGGCAAAGACGCTGGGTTTGAGTGGTGGGAAGGACAAAAGGGCACCAAGCCGCCTCACGAGAACTATCTGCCCCGGGGATACTTCCTGAACCCGCATCCAGAACACGATGTGGCTTCCAAGGAAATATTTGGACCCGTGGCTTGCATTAGCACCTTTTCATCCTTGGCACAAGCCGTCGAGATGGCTAATGCTACCGAGTACGGTCTGAGTGCAAACGTATTTTCGCGAAACATCGACACGGCCTTGAGTCTGGCTGCACAAATTGAAGCGGGCACGATCTGGGTCAACTGCACGGCCATGTTGGATGCTGCGACTCCGTTTGGTGGAGTGAAGCAGTCAGGGAACGGAAGAGACGGAGGAGATGAAGCACTAGACTTGTATTTGTCTACGAAGACGGTGAAGATCATGCTAGAGCCTTTGCCTGGAAAGTTGTAGATGAGAAGTATACTTTTTTTTAAGCAATCGCTCTCAATAATAATGAGCTTTGCTCGGGTGTCCGCTCCACGGCTACGGTACCACTACCTCTAGGACAACCCCCAATGGGACAACCCACCATAGGATGCCCGCCCATGGTCTACGCTCCTATGAAATGAAATCCTGTAGAGGAACCTACCATAGAATTGGATTACATACAGAAGTATGAGCTGCCTGGTCTAATAAGATCTAATCTCTAGGCTTTATGGACGCTTTCATACAGAGTGCGGCCTCTAGGGGCCTGCCGTACTTCCTCACATTTCTCGCGCTACCGGAAGGCGACCGAGATGCCCGGCTCAGCCTGGTTATAGAGAATGTGGGGGTATGGCTTCATAGGGACATGTTATCAGCAGTCACATATGGCTTCGAGCGCCGCGAGTTACATCCCTCCCCAAACGACGTGGGCGAAGATGAGCAAGAGCCTCTGGTCTTCCTGGGTGACTCCTTCGCCACCGAGCCGGGACCCCCTTTCTGCTGGTGCCTAATGTGGAAGGGGACCTACAGCAACAGATATGGAGACGACATCCCGGATGAATTGAGACAGTGGGGCTATGTATTCTGGGGTAGGGAGAGAGCAATCGATAGTAAAGCTAGGGAGCTTTTACTGGGCATCTGGAGGAATGTACATTGGGCAGATCCAAGACAGTTCCCTGGATAACATGTGGACAGTAGAAAGATGCCCAGTCTCCGTTATGCTTGGGTAAAGAGAACAAAAGCTAGGCTTTCTCAGTCAAATCACAGTGTAAATAATTGGGACGGGTTTAGTTCATGGTTCCCGTAGATTTTCGGCCTTACCCCTGACCCCTTGCCGCAAGATTACGAAAGTAGAAGCGGACAACGTCACACCGGCTCTTTGTTTGCCTCGGCCATCAGTTTGCAGCCGACTCAATATCGCCACCCTCTAATGACCTCGTTGGCATGGTATCAGTTTGATCCTCTTCAAGAGATCGGGAATTCAGACCCTTAGAAACAGAGAGTGCACCCCGGTCCTACAGAACAACCTCTTACAAGATAGCCTCCTACAGGATAACCTCCTATAGGACATCGTCCAGGACAACCTTCTACAGGACAACCTCCTACTAGATAACGTCCTATGGGATGACCTCCTATAAGATAGCGTTCTGTAAGACAGCCTCCTATAGGAAAGTCTCCTATAGAATAATGTCTTAAAATAATCTATGAGATGACCCTATATAGGATAACCAGTTCGGATATACCCTCTGCTTTTGTGGGTATGAGTCCCTGATCTCCTCTTGAATGTATCTCTTGTTAGGGCATGGCCTCCTACAATGCGGCATAGAATATGAAAGTGAGATCACTTGCCGAGTTTTGGGTCGTTTGCTGGTTTCTTTGTCACCAGATTGACTCGCAGAAAACAGAGTCGTCGAGAGAAGAAGGGGTTATGGAGAGGGACATTGGACTCGTGGAGGGACTCGCAGAAGGATTTGCCAGAGAAAAAGGGTCGTGGAGAATTCTTGTACCTCCCCCTATAAAAAGAGAGGAGAGGCACTTCTTCCCCTTCCTTCACTCCCTTCCTTCCTTAAATTTCAACATCAAGTCCTCCACCTTCCTTCTTCAAGCCAGTCAGTCAGAATCAACCACATCTAGAGATTAAGATCCAGAGATTCAAGCTTGAGACTCAGAATCAGAATTAGAAGTAATAGAAGTTAATAATTTACAAAAAAAACCCTAGGGAGGGGAAGGAAGTGATTCTCTATTAGCCAGCCGGCATCCTAAAGTAGGTGATATCCTTTACAGGAATAGAGAGGAAATATTTCAGAAGGAAGGAACCTCACAGGCCAGGAAAACTCCTCTTAAGCAAGTCCATCTCTACTACTATAACCTCCTCTTCTCGACAACTTTTTTCAGCCTTTAAAATCTACTTGGATCCTTCAAGATTCTTTTCTTTCAACCGGCGGTGGCATAACCAGAGAAGAACTCCACAGGCTGGGAAAACCAGACAGTAAGCAAGTAATCCTGGCTATCGTTAAGTGACCGAATTTCACAAAGACGTGGCTGAAATGGCAGCCGGATTTACAACCTTCCTTCTTTATGCGACACTCTGCGCTGGCGGAGCGTTGGGTTATGTTACCATTCCGGTGGCCCCTCTCGGGACGGCGCCGCCGCTGCCACCGGGTGGCCCGCAGGTATATGGAGAAAAGTTATTTTGTATTGTAGGAAGCAAACAAACTAATCATGACAGTAGCCAGCACCTGCATATATGAGAGACAATATCAACAATCAATGGGGAACTGCGCCAGACAAAGGGACGTTAGCAGGACCAGTCCTTGAGCCACTGAACTCAAGCATATACAGCGCCATCCATGGCGATCACGAAGTCCAGGGCAACAGTTCAAGCGACGCTGGCAAACGGGACAGCGAGAGGACTTGGCAGGGCCCTGAGTTGGAACCTCGCCAGGGCGGTTACTGGCTAGAATCCGCTGGATCGGCCGGCTTGATGCCGCTTGCTCCCTCCGGATATCAATTCTTCCGCAACGTCAAGGACTTTGGCGCGGTAGGAGATGGCAAGACGGACGACACAGCCGCTATCAACCGCGCGTTGGCCTATCACAGCACAACTGACTCGACGCTCAGGTGTGGAGGGGACTGTGGCTCGACAACCACACTTGGTGCCCTGGTGTATTTCCCTGCTGGAACGTATGTTATCTCTACTCCATTGATCATGTACTACTATACCCAAATGGTCGGGGACCCCACTAGTAAGCCGACATCCAAGGTTCATTCAACTTTTCGGGCATTGCTCTCGTTGATTCCGACTTCTATATTCCCGGAGGAAATGGGGACGAGTGGTATATCAACCAGAGCAACTTCTACCGCCAGATACGGAATCTTGTCTTGGATATGACTGTGATGAACTGGACCAATACCGACGGGGACCAGCAATACGTCCCCGCTGGAGTACATTGGCAAGTTGGCCAAGCTACTAGCATCACAAATTGGTGAGTGATCTTGATACACAGTTTCATTAAACGATCAGCAACGTCCAGCTAACAAAGGTAACGCACCCAGTGATTTCAAAATGGCTGTTTCAACCGCCTCTCAGAGTGCTACCGCTGTCGGTATTTATATGGAAAATGGAAGCGGAGGCTTCATGAGCGACTTGACCTTCTTTGGAGGTGAGAATTGACCCCTCCCCCCTCTTTTCATTGAACGTAAGAAATGACGAAGTGCAACTCAAGGAGCCACAGGGTTCCTCGCTGGCAGCCAGCAATTCACCGCAACCAACTTGCAGTTCACGTCGTGCTTGGTGGCCATCTCCAGTGTCTGGAACTGGGGGTTCACGTGGAAGAATCTTTATGTTCTTTCTTGTTACATAGCTCTGAACCTCACAGCATACTCAGGCCCTACGGGCCAGGGGACTGGCTCTGTGAGCGTTGTGGATTCGCATTTCAACGGTGTCCCGTACGCAATTACGCTGCGTGGACACGACCCTGAGCCCAACATCATCCTTGACAATGTGCTGATTGAGAACTCTGCGTCTGTGGTATTGGTTTCTGGCGGCGAGACCATCTTGCCCGGCGGAAACGGCGCGTTATACTTCAATTCATGGTAGGCTCTGCGCCCCCTGCACTGCACCTCCGCTGTTATGTTCCACGAGTTCCACGATAAGTATTGCCAAGAATCGATGAGACTCCTCGTCACTGATGATTATTTGCAGGGGTATGGGTCCACAGTATCTGGATTCCAGCGGCGCGGGGTCTATGCAGACGGGCTTTATAAACCCAGCACCAAACAAACCGGCGACCCTACTCGACAGTAGCTCCGGTCGATATTACACTCGAACAAAGCCGCAATATGAGGGCTCGACTGTGATAATTGCCACTGACAAGGGAGTTTCCAATGCGAATGGAGGCGATCAAACCAGTGCAATCAACTCATTGTTATCAGCTCACGTCGGCTCAGTGATCTTCTTCCCGGCTGGAATCTATTTAGTTGAGGGCACTGTCAAAGTTCCAGTTGGTTCCAAAGTTGTCGGATCTGGTTGGAGCCAAATCGTCGCAGTCGGTTCATGGTGAGGTCTTTCCCTTAGCATGACAATATCTCAGAACAGGTTGCAGGAGTTCTGACGCTGATTTTGTCTCCAATGCTGATTACTCGACAGCAAGTTAACCCCTTTTCCCCTTCATTACCCCGCCTGGCCAGAAATATCTTCAACTTGAACCTTACACAACGCCAGGATTCTGAAGGTTTGAGACCTCTTCCTCACCTGCGGCTGGCTAATATGACATGTAGACTTCGAGAACGAGGCCGAGCCCCAGATCATGGTCCAAGTCGGCAACAAGGGTGACTCCGGGGTAGTTGAGATCTCGGATATGCTCTTCACTGTGAGAGGTCCCACCGCAGGATGCATCCTCATGGAGTGGAACGTCCATGAGTCTACACAAGGTTCCGCTGGAATGTGGGGTGAGTTTCCGTCCATGTCTCACTGCCTGATGTTTCTTCGTGCATTGCGAGCTCGAAGCACAGTAACACTAATGATGCACTAGACTCTCACTTCAGGGTAAGGTCTCCGGTCATTTTGACAATGATCAGCTTGACTAAGGCATTGGGATAGGTTGGTGGCGCAGAAGATTCAGATCTTCAGTTGGCTGACTGCCCCTCCGGCACATCCTCTGTGAACACAAAGTGCATGGCCGCTTCCATGCTGCTGCATGTCACTTCATCAGCTTCAGGGTATTTCGAGAACGTTTGGGCGTGGGTCGCAGATCAGTAAGTCAACAGACATTCCACATGGTCCCCTTTTTGAGTTGTCATTAATTGCGTGAACCCAGCGATCTTGACAATCCAGGGAATGCGGATGCATACGAAGGACAAGATGGTATTCCGATGAATGTCAAAACAGATGTGTCTGTTTACGGAGCTCGAGGCATCCTCATTGAGTCTCAGGGGCCGACGTGGCTCTACGGGACTTCCAGTGAGCACAGCGTACTGTATCAATATCAGTTGTCCAATGCATCTACGGTGAGTCTTACTCTGCCATGGTAGTAAGAGGTTGCAACTGACCAATGGCAAGATCTATATGGGACACATGCAAACAGAAACTCCATACTATCAACCAAATCCAGTCGCCCTGGAGCCGTATACAGTCGGTCGGTGGGAATCTGACCCTACATTTGACGATTGCGCCGATGACTATTGCAAGATGTCTTGGTCTCTGCGTATGATCAATTCGAAGGATATCTTTATTTACTCAGCTGGATTCTATTCATTCTTTCAGAATAACATCCTGGGATGCGCGAACGAGGAAACATGCCAGCTACGAATGATCGACACCAACTTCGTCTCCGGTCTTTGGCTTTACAATATCTTCACCAAGGGAGACGTTCAGATCATCTCTCCAGAAGGCGGTCTGCCTCCCGTGATATTCAATGACACCACCAAGAACGGATACACTAGTGAAGTCGCAGCCTGGCTAGTTCTCGGAGAGGGAGGGAGCAATCTAGTAGACAACGGAACATTGACCAACGGAACCGACGGCGACGGATCTGGTACCGTCTATATCGATCCCACAATCTGGGTCGAACCAAATCCTACCGTGCAGTGTATCCCTCCTTGCACTCTCGTTCTTCCCCCAGTTATCCTGTCTACTACAACCACCATTACCTTCCCACTCTATACGACGTCGCTCGAAATAGGGTGGACAACGACCGATACTTTCGTGACCTCAGATGTCACTGCATCCACATCAGGATCATCCGTCGTGTTTGTGGTAAGTTGCTTCTTTACTAAAGGACTTGGGCGCCGTAAGTTCGTAATGGGACATCGTCCGTCCCAAAACGTGCAATCTTCTTGGGGCTTTCTGCAGGAGAATAGCCACTAATTTCATGACCAGACAATATCAAGCACCGAGACATATGCCTACTACACATCCGTGACAGAAACGACTGTGTTGACTATCCCTAATTATACTGGAACCACGATCCCTGTCTGGAACGTCCCCATCAACTCAACAGTGAATAACACCATCATTTATCCCTTTTCTAGCATTCTGCCACCACCCTTCGTTATCACAGACGACCCCGACCCCCAGAGCAGCCCATCGGTCACACATCCAAAGAACACTCGAAAGATAACTCCACCACCATACCCATACAGCAGCTCCAAGGGACAACGCGACACCACTTTTCCATCTATCACGTTCACGCGCGGCAAGCCAACGCCGATATGCCGCGGCGGCTGTGGTACGGCATGTCACGTCTTCTGCCACACTCCATGCGCCTTTTGTCCTCCCAGAATTGATGGTGGTGGTACAGGTTAGTTTCCCTGCCTACAGGCACATTACATGCGGTGATGATCAAATGACCCTGCCCCTTCCATAATCTGACTGGTTGAAATTGACGCATTCTCTCTCAGACTTTACCGACTCCAACGATCCGAACAGCTCGGAGTCCGAAAGCTCTAGCGAGTGCTCCACAGCCACGTACAGCGATTGCTCTACCCAGTGCACCGCCTCGCCATCCGGATGTACCTCTACCTGCTCCTCCGTCGTGGGCTGCGACACAACAGGCACAGAGATAGCCAGCACCATAACCTTAGCCCCGATTGCGGGCTTCAACGATGAGGAATTGTCGGTGCTGACCGATGACAATGCTCAACTCGAGTCCGTCGCCATCCTCCTCATCTCGTGGCTCAGTAGCATCGGCGACTTCTCCGGGGTCACGACTGGTCCCAGCCCGACCTCAGGCGAGCGCCTCGACATCTTCCACCAGCTTGACCGCCGCGCCGCCCCCGGCAGAGCCAGCAGCTGCGCTTGAGATTGGATATGGGTCTGAGTGCGACGAGGGCGGCATTGAGTGCAGCTCCGAGTGGCTCTTTTACGAGCCAGCGATTGGTGCTACGAACAACGTGTGCTCTGACGTCGGCGCCACTGCCGCCCCGACCGGCATCAACCTCAACCAGGTTCCTTTCCCGTCTGGGACTTTCAATCTCAACTTCAAAGTGAACGGCGTGAGTGGGTGCACGTACACTGGCAACTCAAACGCCCCGGGTATCTTGAACTGTCCAGACTTCACTATACCGCAAGAGTGTCAGGACGATAGTGATGATGGAAAGATATTCGATTGCTATGAAGACCAGGGTGTCCTTCAGGTCGTGCCAAAGGTGTATTGTTCCTGGGAGTAGTTTCACTGGTGTGCCTGGCAGACCTGTTCAACACGTTGCGGGTGACTAGCTGAGCACGGTCGTCACATCTCTTGATTTTACCTGGATAGGTCTCTATTAGTATCTACATGGCTGGTTTCACCAAGTATGAGCTTTATCAATCAGGAGATGCCAAGAGCTGGACAGCCTCTGCTTATATCGACTCAGACAGAGGTCGATTGAACAAGATGCTGATCACGTCACATTCTGTTACGACTGGTCATGATGGTAAACATCATACGACGCCGTAGAGACTGTGGGACAGAAGATTCTCAAACAACTGTGTAATACAATGTGGCCGACTCTAACACCAGAGAGAATATTGCCAGCCTCCCAGAGGCGCTCAATACCGTGAAATTTACCACTGGCCGTCACGGCGTATATGGTTTCAATTCCACTTAGTACCGGGCTTTGGCAACCCTTAGCGGGTCTTTGCTTAGTGATACTGTTACCGTCGCCGATGATAAGTGCTTGCAATCTCACAGTTATACCATCATGGTCTGAGCCCATGCACGGCGGCTGGTTGAGGTTGATTTCTTTTTTTTTTTTTTTTTTTGGCGGAATGGCATCTGTCGCAAGTATTGGAGCTGTGAGCCGCGTTTTCGAGAAGTTGATGCACCAGTTGCCAGCGGCAGGAACGTCCACGGGTATTGCGAAGCAAATGTGCTAGAGGCCTCTGGTACCGCCTTGGTGACTGATGTGCCCAGATGTGCATAAAATTTCACGGGTCCCAGGAGGTACGGTACAATGTTGGAAAACAGGAATAGAACTGCCCAGGTGGAGGCTTTAAAGTCTTATTCTACGATACTATCAGATGCCATACTGCACCCCCTCCCCTGGCTTGCTTAGGGCGCCGTCATGCCGAACCGTGGGACGCTTCACTGTATGATAAGCGAGCAATGGAAACTGTTAACAGAAAGTAACGTAAAGGTGCACAGTCTGCCATAAAACACTACGGAATTTCAACACTATCTATCTGGGATTGTGCGAGCCTCCTTGAAAACTCCTTCCATCTCCTTCCGTGGGCGGAAATGGAGCATTGCTTCCATCGCAAAAATGCGCCTACAACATACAACTGGTTTCGTTCTTAATCCGTATACATCCCGAAGGCGTACGATCCCTTCACACATTGGTAAACACTCAAAGACCCAGCGTCTACGACATACAAGAGGGCTGCCGATAAGCAAGCTCCGTGGTCGCTGCTCGGTCCACCCCTATCCACGCCCAGAAATGAACGGCTGTTTAGTCCGACGGTGGTGTGTTGCAGCGCTGTGCTGAGCAATTGAATGTAGCTGTGTCACCCTCGCGGTGGGTTTCCAGACAATTCCCAACATTGGGGCACTTCACTGTTCGTGTAGAACGTATATGGCCGCAGCTGAAGTAGTCGGTATAGACGGTACACATCTGAATCATCCCATGGTCAGAGAAGCACGACCTGTCACCAAAGCTTAATGTCCCCATGTAGCATCCTAAGTGAATTGCACATACTTTGAGAATGAGATCTGTCGAATAAAACTTTGTTCTTTTTTTGGGTGTGGGAATTGTGTTGCTGAGACTGAGGGTAGATGTATTTTGCTATGCTTTAGACACGACTGGGAGGGAAGAGTAAGCTGGAATATATACCCAAATTCATAAACACAAACCCACGCAGCCTTGTCTGTTTCTTGACCTGCCGGACAGAAATATTGAGGCGCAGAATGCTGTAGGCGCGCGGCAAATGTGCTTGTGCCAAAGGTGGTGTAGTATTTAGAGCTCCTTGACCAGTTTCATGGGTCATGATCAAACTGGTGTTGGTGTTGGTGTTTTGATCCTCCCAGATATTTGAACAGTCTAAGTTTAGGGTCGCACTAACGACTTGGCAGAGGCTACGTGAGTGGTTGGTATTCTGGAACCATTGACCAACATCATACACGGCTGGTGCTTGGGCGGTTGCGGAGAAACTGCGCCTTCTTGTTGGGAAACATCTCGCAACACTCTAAATACGGCGTAGGCGCAAGAGTGTGACAGTTGCCTGTGCTCAAAATATTGTGTCTGACAGAAAGTATATCTTGCACAAAATGTGCTTACCAGTCGAGCCTTGTCCTTCGGCTGAGCAGTGAGGTTAATTTGACTTTACATCCGGGCTGCCCGGTGGCTGCAGTGCCGCCCGCCTGGTGTTTTGATTACGAGCCGGAGAATAAAAGATAGTTCTCAACGTTCGTTGACGAGACGACAGGGCTATTCCGATGACAGTCCCGGATTGCCGTTCACGACAGGGGTAAATTTTCAAATGCACTCTGATTGGCTACCGTGGCGCTTCAGGCGCCTCTAGGGTCTCGTGTTGTTTGCGGCGTGACAGCACTAGGCGCTTGGACTGCGGCGAGGCAGATTGTCGGGCGGGGAAAGGGGGCTCATCACCAACGTTCGATGCCTGACATTTACTTACTCTACTTATACTGCATCCACGCGCCCAGCATTTGCACACCTACTATCAGCAATCGAATTCAAGTCACTCCTTCAATCGTCTCTCCCTATGGCTCTCCCGCTCTATATCCCTCCATGCATTCACGATACAGCACACCCCCTTCACCCCCCGCCCGTCGACCGGCCCCTACGAGTTCAGATTGAAGGCCCCTTGGTGTCCGTCCAAAAGCTTGTCCCGGGCTATTCCTGGGATTTGAAAGTAGGAACGGAAGAATTCCCACAAGCCGGCGGGGAAGCTCTTGCAAAGCTAGCCTACCAGGTACTATATGGAATTGACATACGCCAAGAAGTCGCTGGAGATATGACCATCCGCGATGAATACTTAGGATGGGTGATGGAAGGAAAGATACCACAGAAGTATGTGTCTTCGCTCCTAGTAATCCCTTGTCGTGACAATGGAAATGGGCTAAATGGGAATTAATCCACTGAAATAGTGCTATTGACTACTATGGTGTTACGTTTGACCATCTAGTCCCGCCAGACGATCTCGATCCTGAGGTTTTGCAGATCAACATCATCGAAATGGATGATGATAATGGCGAATATGCAAATACGTATCTGCCGTTTCACGTGGACCCAAAAGACTATACAGGCAAGAAGGTCCTAGCGGTGCCTCGATGCTGTCAAAAGAGGAAAGGAACGCAAGACCGCCCAAAGATCAATTGGTCGGTGAATGAGAGGGACAAAGAATCGCAGCGCAAGTCAACTCATAAGACATAAGATGTACAATCTTAGATAACTTGCTTCGTATCGATCGTTAACTCCATCGACTCACCAAAACGCGACCCAACCTGTGTACCACTTGTTGATAATTGAATTTTGGTGATTACTGAGCAGTGTGACCTCCGGAGCACGACGATATCACCGGAAAAGGCATAACATGCAATTTTTTGGAATCAGATTTTTCTTATCAAGCGAACCCTCAAGGCAGTAACAACTGCGTCACTTTACTTAGTATGCCGCCGTAAGTACCAGCGCTTCCCGGCTGGTTCCTGCCCTAAGCCCCTGCACTGACATGCCAATGAGGCCTAGGTACTGATCGCTCAAGGCCCCAAAACATTGACCTGATACTTGCCGTTGGTAAGTCTCTGACTTCCCATTACGGTGCCGTCTGATCTCCAGCAACTATCAAAGACAAGTCCACCAGCACGAGCCACATCGTTACTATTCAGGACGCATGTGAGCATGGGAACAATCAGACGCAAAGTGATTCGACTTCAAACGTACCAATTCGTGCTCTGAGCGGTGGCCGGGGACTTAGAGCCGACTATCTGTGCATTTCCTTGCCTGCACATCTGAACGCTGAACTGGTATTGTTCGAGGCCACAGTTTACGCCCCGGGCCCCTAGCCCAGCGCGATATTGGAGACAGCCGGCAGCATCATTCGCCTTGAAGAATACTTTAGCAAAACAACAGACAAACTCCCTGGATACTCGGTGTTGCGACTTACATTGGCACGACGCCAGTCTTGATCGCAATAAGCTCTCTGGAGGAGAGGTTGCGCAGCCACTGCCGCGTTCTTGGCGGCAACGGCTTCCTCGGGCGACAAGTGATCGCCGTCAGGGTTGGCAATGATATCCTCAACCCATTGCGCGAATGTGAAAGGAGCCGTGCTTGTGGCCGTAGGAATAGCTGTAAAAAAAGCAGACAGCGCAAGGACCACCAGAGCGTGAGGGGCGAATTAATCATGATGGATTGATACAACGAGATGAAGTTATATTTGCTAGACAATGTGCAGGATATGGAAGAATTGGGCAAGTTGTTGATGAGAGATACTGCGTCTTCTCACTAAGGAAGAGGTCTACTATTTATAAGCCCTGTCGACACTGCGAATTAACGAGATTCCGTCTGCCTAAATACTCGCAGCCTGCCGTAGACACTTCATCCGTGAGGTCTTCGTGCATTTTCCCAAATTGGACTCTTTATGAAAAAGTTCGCCTTGGTTGTAACGTCGGCAACCGAGAACAGTCTTAGAATATTGAGCCAAGGATTACATGCTTTTGACGACAGCACGAGGGAAGTCGGCTGTTCTAACCGCCGCAAAATGATGACTACTTAGGTAAGTTAATTTTCATAAAGGCTTGATGACTGCATGGCCCACATGAGGGGATTTGAGAATATCAACTTACAAGAAAGCAAGTGATCAATGACAGCGGGTCTCGGACTCCATCACTGCACTCCATACCTACATTTACGTCCCCGCCAGACGAGAAAATCAGCGCCATTTGGATGACCAGACATTCTGGTGGGTTGGCAACCAAGTTTAAATTTCACGAAAGCCTTACTGCTGGAAGTCCGGAGTATTCAAGAAGGCACTGCACGTGATGATAGTTACAGTCAGTACCTTGACACCGTAGAACCTCGGCAATTGCCTAATTTCTGTTTTCATCTGTCCCAGACTCGGATTCCGCGCCTTTAGGGTGGGATACTGGCGCCTTTAATGCCGCGGTGTATGTGAGACCGTTGCTAGCTCGTTTGAAAGAAAGTTCTAACATACCCCGTGGAGTGCGGCTTCTGATGGGAATTCAATGATCAGTCACTAACCCCGTCTTGGTTTGAGACTAAGGTCCATCCATGGTTTTACTGGCTGGTCTAATAGCACTGGAATTAATAGTTCGAGGCTTGCGTGCGCCTATGTCCGTTCCAGCGATTACAAGGCTCAAACGAACACCGCTGGTGGCCAAACAAAACCCGGGAGGCCGGTGTATCCCGACCAGCAACCACCGATCCTTCAACTGAATAGTGAAATATTATTCACGCGCACATAATCAACCATGCAGTGCTACTAGTACTATACAGGTATGCGATCCAGTCAACCGAGTGCATGAGAATATAGGAATGCATAGTAGGATTGAGCGGGGTGGTAATTTGTCCTGAATAGTCCAGGCGTCCTCTGACAGACACAAGTGCTGTTAGAAACGGAGCAGTCAATGAAGAGAGAGTGCACGGTATCCCAAAATGGACGCACAATGTCTGCTTTTCATAATATTCAACAACTACAAGAGTTTAAGAACAATATTAAGAGTAAAAGCCGGCACATGCTGCACCCAGCTGCTTCCTTCAACCCCTGTTGTCGTCAAGGCGGAGAATCGGCGAATGGAAAAAAGCGGGCCCATTGGATTTGAGGCTTCTCTTTGTTCCAAGACTGTGCCCCATGGCATTTAAAAAGCTAGTCGTGTTTCGAAGCGTATTATCGCGTGCCAGCGGAAGGAGAGACTAAAGCTATCATACGACATCCGAAGAGTTATCCTTAATCCCTAAATTGTTGTTCCTCATTCGCACACCATGGCTACAGACAAGCCCATCATCGTCCTTGTTCACGGCGCGTGGCAGACGGTCGCCCAATGGCAGCCTCTGGCAGAAGGCTTGAAGAACAATGACTTCACAGTGTTACAGCCCCAGAACGCCACCAGTGGCCCCGAAGCTGATGTGATCCGTGGTAAGACCTATCGAGACGACATCGAAGTAATTCGCCCCGCCATCAAGCCGCATCTTGCGGCTGGCAAAGAGATCGTCCTCGTCTGCCACAGCTACGGCGGCGTCCCTGCATCCGCAGCTGCAGAGGGATACCAGGTGTATGAGCGTCGTGCACTCGGCTTGCCTGGCGGCGTCAAGCACATTCTCTATCTGGCAGCATTTGCGTTCCCAGCCAAAGATATATCCCTCTTAATGGCTCTGGGTGGTGAATATCCTCCTTTCATGGACAACAACGTTCAGTTATTCTCAACCAGGCTGCACAAAACTGGTCCATACTATAATGGCTGACCTTGATGCACTGACATAGGGAGGTGTTATTGCTCTGCGTGAAGGGGCCGAAGACGCTCTATATAATGACACAGAGCCTCGGCTTACATCTCAAATACTTGCTGCAAATTTCAAGCAAAGCACGGCGAGTTTCAAGACTCTCCAAACATTCGCCGCCGCAGACGTTTCTGTACCTACAACATATGTGGTTGCCGAAGAGGACCGTGGTCTGCCTGTGGCTGCGCAAGAAGGGATGAGTCAGGCTCTTAACGACGCCAGAGTCGTGCGAGTCCCATTTGGTCATTGCGTTCATTTGAACCCCAAAGCTCTACCCAAACTGATTGAAACCATTACAACGGCGGCGGCGTAAGCTTGATTCAGCCCGGCCAACTGGAGCTGGAACACCAGTTCCATTGGGAAGAGCTTTGGTGATGAGCCTTGGACGAATTAATACTTGTGGAAGGCTTGAGTATTTTGATCAATAAATTTGTTCGCGCCAGCTCTCGCGTCATACCATTCCAGATCTTGCACGTGGTGACTACCTATCATGGAAGTCAGGTGCCCAAATGTTGCAAAATATCAAAATGTAAAGCCTTTGGCACTCAGGAAGCCACTGTGCTTTTGATTCTTGAGAGGGTCAAAGGGAGTGCTCCCATACCTACCTACATCAAGGAGGATCAGCTTGAGATGAAGATAATACTAGCTACACTCTCAAAACAAGAAAGCCTCCGCAGATCAGCGCCGACAGGCCGCGGCACGAGCAGTCCTAACCGTGCGGATGTTTGTTTTACGCCACACAAAACGTCTTGTAACACACTTTTGGAAGCCCAAAAGGAATAGCCTTTCCTATGAATACCATCATCTAGCCCAAGGAATACCGCCTTTCCCTACGTATACCGTCATTTGGAGGCTGAACTGCCGGAACGGTCCTCGTGGGAATGATTCGAGGAGGTCGTCCCGCACGTAGATCCATATTATCGAGCAGGTCTTGTGTGATACCGCCAGAGCTTGGTGCAGCAGGCGGCGGCGGAGGAGGGCTTCCGAGAAGATCCGCTATCGAGGTTCTGTCCTGCTCGTTGAAAACCACACCCTCGGCGAACATGAGAATATTCTGTAATTGGGTCATCGTAGGCCGTTGACTGGGAACATGTGCCATGCACCAGGCGATTGTCATGCGCAAGTTCGTATCGTAGTGGTTGAAACGATCTTTGAAGGAGATGGCCAGCGTGCTGCGGCAGAAACGGTCAATATTGTGGAGAAGACATTTGTAAAGCAGGTGAAACTCGGAATCAAAGGATTTAGATGGCGAACGCCACACGCACTGATCGGAGGCTAATCTTGCGCATAAATATTTAGGACTTGATTGGTGCAAGACATGTCATACAGCGATACTTTATCCACGGTTTCGATGTTATTGACGACAACAACCCCGATGCGGATAATAATAATCAAATATACGTAATGGAATTCATGTCAGTCACGGATCCAAGGCGGTTTCCAGAACCTGGACCATGTGGTGGTGGCGATCGATAACATTAGCTGTACTGACGGAGAGGGATTAGGAAACACGGTACTATCGACGGGCTTCTACGCAAAGTCTCATCCAGTCAAACACCAATTCGACTGAGGAGCAGCGATTTATGAAGAATATTTCTGTGCAGTGAGGAAAGATTCTAGGTCTGTTCCCTGAAGCTGAATGTTACCATAGTGTTCCGATCCTGTGTCGCTATGGCCTACCCGCAACGTTGGCTGGATGGCCGGGTCCCTGAGCGTGGTGATCAAATACCAGTCCGTGAAGAGTTGGTCCCAACCGACGACGCTGGCAATCATATACCAACCCCTGGCGACGCAATAATAAATCTGGACATGAATTACAACAATTGTAAGCAAGCCTCTAACAGATCATCAGAGAATATGCTAAGAACCGACATATTAGTCATGATCGGTGACTATGACAATGATCCTGGAGTCCATCCTCACGATCAAGTGCCTGTATTTAAGGTGAGCTTCATACCTACGTTCAGGGTATCACTGCGTCGGGAATAGCCAGGGACGGGACCTTTTTATGCTCTGCAGGAAGAGTTTACTACGATATGACAATCCTCGACTTTGTCAGAAAGTTCGTGTCGTACATTGTCTTTCCAAGCGAAATTTATACTATTTGCTCTCGGGAGGGTCCTAGCCAGAGTTGAAAAGTGAACGAGCGACGAAGTGGGCTGACGGTGTTTAGATCGGGGATTTAGGAGTCACTCTCACCTTGCCACCGGATCATCCGGCATTATTGTATGTCAGTGACACTGGTACGCATGTGGGCGTTTGTACTGATATCATGGCCACAGTGCGCGTGTAGTCTTCCATAGACTTTGTGGAAACAACGAAACGAAAACACCAGTAGGTCGAGCTAGCCACCAGAAACTTTCCAAGGGCGCAGTAGGTCGGTGGCAGCAGAGCGACATTATGGGAGGTGTCCTGTACCGCCCTCACTCACCCTCATGTGCATCTTCTCACGAAGCAACCCCAAGGCACCCTGGACGGCGCGGAGGTTGTCTGGGCCTTCTTCCTGCCCCGTATCATACTTGGCGATAACCTGCCGCGTTGTGCCATTGTCACTGTCCATCTCAAAGAGTACAGCGACGCCCTGCGTGCCAGCGCCGAGGATTTTGACATAACGCAGCCCTACGGGAACCAATGCTTGCGTTATCGGATGTGTTCCGGCTTGAAGCCGGGCATTCAGTGCTGATTTCAGCTCAGGGTCAATGTCTCGGGACGCCTGCTGGTAGTATGGATAGTTCCGTGTCTGCGTGGCCCTCGTCACGGCAGGCACTCTCGCTCTCGGGATGGGATATTGGTAGAACCGTATAAAGTGATGTTCTTCGGGGATGCGCATCCAATCGCCAGCCCGGCCCTGCCAGAACCAGTCGAAAAAGTCGTAACTGCGAAGAAGTAACCCTGGATCAGTAGCCGCCTGAGTGTTCGATAGTCATAAACAGAAACGCACCTTCTCTTATTTCATATGAAATTTCGGCATTCCAGTATGCCTGGGCCTCTGTACTCGTCGGGATCGGCTGGCCGCTATTTGAGTGTCTACCACCTGAACGGTTCCAGGAGTTGGAATTGGGGCCAACCATGGACCCTTGCCCGCGATCCCTCAGAGCTCTTACAAGAGAGCTGCGACTATTGCCTGAACGAGCGACGGACATGTTGTAAGCGAATTCTAGTGATTATTGAATTTTAGGTTATAAATCCCCAGCTTCGAAGCTAGAGCAATGACAGAATATATTATTTTATTAACGTATTTGCCGCGATGGAATCTTTCGGCCCCGGGTGAGCCAAATATTGACGAGACAGCTTTGGGGTGGTTATGTTCAAAGGAAAGCAGTAGGCCCGGAAATGGCTTAAGTCGTTCTACTTCCCTTGTCAGAGACCATCAAAACGCCATCCTAGTCTTTTAATCACTTGTGCTTTGTGAGCGCGGGACTCGACCCGAAGGCTCGGGCTGCTAATCGACTTCTAGAGCCAGCCACACTGAGATGTGCTAGTTCCGAGCCATGGCTTCTCACATTTGTTCTTGATATTTCGGTTGCCATGGCCTTTCATTGCTGCGACTTTTCGACAGGCCCGACCGTTTCCCTTTTGACATGACGAGTACCTGGTCGTAAGAGGCCAGAACAATGGCTAACATCGCACAACCAAAGCTTGCACACTCGGTCCAAGCGGGTGAGTAGATTCATTGTTCATCCGTGTAGACCTTACACTAGACTTCCACGTGCTACGCATAGCCAAGAATAGTATCATCGAAGAAAAAAAACAACGCTGCCCGGATAGTCCCTAATTCGTACGCCAATACGCCTTCCTACCCGCAAATTAGGCCGCCGCTGAGATAATACAGCTCCCTCGCAATACTCAAGCATGCACGGCACTTCCTGGCCCCCCTCACAGGGTTCTCAATCGACCCTCGCCGCAGAAGCCTCGTGACTAGGATCGTTCCTCCTTTTCTTCGACTTCGTGACCATCATCCAATCCTGGCAGGGCCGTGGTCCACCATCAACGACAACCCTCACATGCCATCCGTCCACTTGGCAATGTACCCGAAGCTAATCCAGATGCACGCCATAGCGAGCACAAGCAAGACAGCTTGGATGATGGCGTTCCTGATCTTGCGCGTGTTGTGGCCCCGGAAGCCCCTCTGGAAATCACTGATGGTGTTGGTGAAAGGGAACGGGGCCTGGGGCGCCTCCTCGCCCAGGAATTCGCAGAGCGGGCCCCAGCCCTGGCTGACGTCGTACTCGAGCAGGCGGTCCGCGGGCACGAGCTCCCGGACCTGGTCGTAATGCTTCTTGAACACCTCGACGCCGCGGTTCTCAAAGTCGCCCTCGAATAGTCGCTCCCAGAGGGCCACCAGCATGGGCCGGTAGAGCGAGAAGGCCCAGTCGAAGTGAGATACCACCTGGGCGGTCGGGTCGCTGATGCTATGGTAGATGGTCTTGGACGTGGATCTGGGAAGGTTGTTAGCCTGAGAAGGCCAGGGGGAGATGAGATGGATGTAGGCGGCGGGGGCCCTGTCAGGGAGACTTGCTTGTGCCACGACTCGGGATCCCGCATCGTGAGGATGACCTTGGCCTTGGGATACGCAGCGATCAGCTCTGGTGCGAACGCCGCTGCAGGCAGGTCGCACACGGCCTGGCAGTGGCCGAGGAGCTGGTCCCAGTCCTCCTTTTCGAACTTTCCCTCCCCGTCCCACTTGGCCTTGATGGCCTGCATCCACAGCTCACAGTCACGTGGCGTTTCGGTGCTGGCTGCCCGCATGTGATATGTTTCAAGATACCCCAGCGACCTCAGAGCCGTCCGGACGGCTGAAAGAGGACGGTGTCAGTATCCCGGCGCTGGAAGACCTAGCTTAATGGTTGTTCTGGTTCGGGAACTCACACGTTGTTCCTGTTCGGCAGAGACCGAGCACTAATACCTTCATCGGAACGACCCGTCTGCACTGCCTTCTGTCGATGTTTGTGCCGTCCCGTACCAAGACTGGTGTCCCCCGCGTTTCCGAACTTGAACCAGCCATCCTGGACGATTAGCCGGATGAGAAACTGTGAACCGTAGTGCTGAATGATATGCAGGGTGTTGCCAGGCGTGGGCAAGGCTTAGTGCTGGGTTCAGAAGACGTCAAGCTCGTTCCAGTAGGCGGTGATCATCTCAATGGCCGTCTCACCACGTGTCGTCAGTTCCGGCAGAGCGTTTGAGGGCCGCGTCCCGCTCCGGGAACGGAGTAGATAGAAAATGAGTCTCTCCGTCAGTTCCAAGGAGTTGAAAAGGTGGATTCAGCATGCGACGGAAGGAAGCGGAGTCCGAAACTCTGACCAGAGCTCTCGTGGCGAGAAGAAAGTCCAAGGCGTGGTGATATCTGAGCTCTCGGATTGCGGGTCAGGCCGGGGAGGCGGCCCCCGGTCAGGGGGTTGAAAATCCAGTCCAGAAGCAGACCCCAGCCGAAGGAGCTGCCAGGGGGGCGATATGCAGGTTGGTGCAGGGATATGGTGACAGTATTGGTGGTCTAGGGTAGTAATCACGGCCAAGAAATGCACACTGTGTCATTTGAAGTGGCCCCACCGTTTCTTCGCGAGGCCCTTGCTGACCACCACGCTCAACGCACGGGACCTATCGTTGTACAGCGGCAATATCTCATGGAACAACAATTTTCATGTCGAGGCATATATGAAGAGCCGATATCTGGGGTTGGACGTGTTGTGAGTCCTGACAGACGGACATAGAAGAAGGTGGCCGTCGTGACTCACATGATTGAATGACCTTCCGCGTATAAAACCATTGATGAGTGGAACGACAGGTCAACTTTGAGCCTGATTCATCGATGTAGCATTGAAAATGCACGGTCAAGCGCCTAGGCCTCTTCATTTATCTTTGGCGCCATAATCCCTAATCCCTAGCCCAGCTAATTAGTTGCACACAATTAGGTATATTCAATAGCAAAAGGCCGTTCTTCAATTTTTGGAAATACCTTTCACTTACCCCAATGAACTTGGAAAATAACAATTACGAAGTGCATTGACTATAAATATAGTAACCATTGTTAGGGCGAACGGCTGAACGTAAGCAGGACCGACTGGATGCATGCACATAGCTTCAAATGTTATCTTATTGGCGGAACAAGCATGCACTACAGCATTTGGCAGCTCCGCTGCCCCTCCCTTTTCTTTAGGCAGCTATCGACGTAAAACCAGCAGGCCGTCAGAGTCAAGTCGTGCTTTCTTTGACGTTCGACGAGAGAACGGTCTCAGGTCCTGAGCCCCAGTATGGCTAACGCATATAGTTATGAGGCTGTTCCTTCCGACACTCATATAAGATATTTGCTCCTCCAACCCGGCGAAAACGGGGATCAGATCGTCTGCAGCCTTCACGTCACCGAAATCGAGGATCAGACACCTTTCGAGGTGATTTCCCACGCGTGGGGCATACCAGACCGAACAGAGCCAATCCAGTGCGATGGAAAGACTCTTTACGTGACTGTCAATCTCCGGGATGTACTTGTTGCAGTTCGTCGACTAAAAGAAGCACGCACTCTGTGGGTCGATTCTATTTGCATCAACCGAGGGGATAATGCGGAGAAGTCACAGCAGGTGTCACTCATGGCAGATATCTACCGCAAGTCCACCCGCACCCTCATTTGCATCGGGCTGAATGATGGAGGGGGCCACGCCGAAGCAGTGTCCGGGATCGTGGAGACGGTAAATCAGATGATGGACGAGACGTTCCGAGACGAGAGCTTCTCCTGGAAACCAGACTCGTTTCCTTGGCTCCCTACCGGACATCCTTTGGGTTCGGACGCACGTTGGAAATCATTTCCCGCCCTACTTGCGCAGCCTTGGTTCAAACGCTTATGGGTCGTGCAGGAAGGTGCACTTGGCCCAGCAGCAGAAATCGTTTCGGGGTGGTGTGCGCATCGACTGGTTGCACTTTTTACGGGCATTCTTCTGGATGACTGCAAAGGCAGATACCATACGACACAAATATTTCCAGTCGCATTGGGTTCCATGGCTGCACCTCCTGGCTTATGAAAAGCGTCTCCCTCGTGAGTGCATAGCCCTTGTGTCGGCCGGCTACCATCAGTCCTGGACCCTTCTCCATATCCTCAATTTTGGCAGAAGTCTCGGTGCCACCGATCCAAGTGACAGGGGTTACGCATGCTTGAGCCTTCCTCATCATACTATATTCCAGGGGCCACAAACGACAGCCCTGAAGCCAGATTATAACAATACGTACTTGCAAGTATACCACGACTTTGCATGCGCATATCTGGAAGCGACTGGCATGTCTCTAGATCTGTTAGCTTTCACAGAGATTACCACACCTCCTTAGAGACCATCGGTCGGGTCTGGCAAGAAGTTGAAATATTCCGAACACGCTCGCACCAGGGTGAGAATCCCTACCGTGCATCAGCTAGGACAGCCTTTGTGCGCACCTTGGTGGGCAGTAATTACAGGGGAGACATTGACGCCTTGGAGCGCCGTCAAGCCGCTTACATGGATTACGTCGAGCGGAGGGCTAGTCAACAGGTGGGAGGCACTGAAGGTGATGCAATCTCTTCCACAAGATCAGAAGAAGACGAAAAGGTTATAGCAGCCAACGCTGTTGAACTGCACGACATTATAATGATAATGGCGCACAACCGAAAGCTCATAGTGTCGGATAGGGGCTGCTACGGATTGGCCCCATCAGCAGTTGAGAAAGACGATGCAATATATATCATCTTCGGCACAACATCCCCGTTTCTTCTCCGACAGGCTAGCGCTGCAGGTTCCGGCAGTTCAGCAAAATATAAGTTGGTGGGTGAAATGTTTATGTGCAGTGCTGTCGGAGCAGGAAGTGGTAAGAGATTGTTAGAACTGGGACAGGAGGATGGTTATGATGATTGGCACGACTGGGGTCTACAGGAGGAAGACATCTTGATATGTTAAGGCCTGCGGTTAGTCTCGCAAGATTTGAAAAATTTCACGGGCGAGACATCTGCTTTCATGTATATTGCTTTGACCTGACTCCAAGGCAAGACACCGTGACTGGCCACGCGAATTTATAACCTAGACCGCAGAATATTTCGCCTCTCACCCTATGTACTCTACAAGTATCTGTTCCTCTTTCCATTAGCCCCACACACAGCCACGAGCTAATAGTTTGCCCTGCGAAACCTACCACATTTTCGCATCGTGCTAGCTATAGGACATGGTCATATGCACACTCGATTGCGCTGCCGTAGTTTCAGGAATGACCTTGGTACGTGCGGGGGCATAAAGCAGATCTGCGATGCCATTACGTGGCGGTGCAGCTTCCGCGGCTACTTTCTTACAGCACCTTCTACATAATCAGGCTGGACGAGTAACATCTCCAAAGCCATAAGCGAGCATGGTGGGAATTTACTGCAGAAAATCATTGTTGGTGGCAAGAGGACAGTGTGGTGGATCTGAGCGCGCACCGTGATCGGCTGCACGTGGGCCATTTCACCATTTTCGGTCTTCCGTGCCACACCTCGCATAATTTGATGCAATCCTTCGCTTTAGCGAGAACACTCCGGAGTAATCACTAATCACTGACATGGCGTGTGTGCTGGAGCCGAATCGTGTATCTGAATCAGGCCAGAGTCAGAGTCTAGATAAATGGCTTTCTGTTTCCCTGACGTGGCACTGGACTTGAGCTGCTGTATTTCATCCCAGCCGTATCATATGCTTGACATTTCACACTGTATACTTCAACTCACCCATGACTGTAGGGCAAAGCTAGCCCACATCCCTTTCACAGCTCAGGGAGAGAGAGAAACAACTTCGTATGACTGCTAAGTCCGATATGTGACACAACGTATCAATTATTTCTCGAGAGCTATGTGCGGACAGGAAGGATTATCACCACAGTCCCTCCTCGCTTTTATGATGGTAAAATTTCAACTAAGGTGTCAACAGTTTGAAGAGTAACGACTATCGAGACCATTTACCTAGGTACTACCAGTAAAGTTCTTATACCCTAGGGTACTCTTACCAAGAGGTGCTTCTTGATTAGGAAATACCCCTGATAATTCCTACTATTTTCTTATACCTCTATTACGATCCAAAGCTTTTCGCGCTGACCAAGGCTTTCGGAAGTACTCTCCCACGCCATCCTGCGAACTCACAAGAAGTACCTATAAAATGTGTGACGTGCTGATATGTGACACGTTGGCTGCCGACAATCAGTATTTTCTTGTGCCTCATTGCGGCTGGTCGAAAAAAGCAGGAAATGATCGGAAAGTTTCAGCTGTGTCTCATAATTTCGGGGGTAGTTGACGTCCCTCTCTTTGTTTCTTCCTCGCATCCAACGTTCAGACCAGCCGAGATGGCGATTTTCCAATACCACAGTTTGTGTGAATGTGGCCCGTCAAAAATCATTATCTTTTGGCTTGGGCATACATGTACACCTAGTATAAGATGGTGTGGTTCAAGCGACATGGCCTGAAGCGTTCCAGACAAGCGACCCTGCCTCAGGAAGCACCAAGACTTAAAACCATGCTCTCATCGAGCCGAAATCCTCTGAATTTCGGCCACTGAAAATCGAGCTTCTTCATGATCTGAATTTAAAGACTGTGGCTCTTGGCTTAGTCATCTCGCCTCCTTTGTTCAGAACCATTTGATCAAAGCAACTTGAGTCTCGTCATATGGTCAGACGATCCCCAAAATGGCAAATCAATCACCATCCCGGAGGGCTAACTCTCAGCGATGGAGGGATTTTGTCTGTTGTGTGTCTCACAGTGACGCAGAGGCAGAAGGCTCAAGGCTCCCAACATTGCTTGTTCAACAACCAGCCCCAGTCACACCTCTTTCGACGGTCCCCAGGCAGGATGTCGACATTCCCCATGCTGCCTCCGACCTGCCACAAAGCTTACTTCCGAGACATCTGAACATGACGTCCTTCAAGACATCACCTGTTCCGCTTGCCGCGGAACGGGTTGGATTGTTCGTATTCAAAGATCAGCCTGAGACTGCGGATAACGCTATCGATGTTGTTGCAATTCACGGACTCGGTGGCCACTACGAAGATACCTGGACTTGGAATCCAGCAAAACCCCAGAGTGGCACACCATGCAATTGGCTCAAGGATCTCTTGCCCACTCGAATTCCCAACGTAGGGATTATGTCATTCGGGTACAACTCTGCCGTGGCGCGCAGTAAATCGATCGGCGACATCAACACCTTCGGCGAGCAGCTCCTTGGGCGGGTGCTTCATGAACGACGTTCTGAACAACAAAAACATCGTCCGATAATCTTTGTGTGCCACAGTCTTGGCGGTATCGTCATCAAAAAGGTATACCAGCCCTTCCTAGTCTCATGAACCACGCATTCAAGGTCCTCTCCATCTATTCATTGCCCATGATTTCACGATCTTAGCTTACGTTTATAGGCGTTGATGTTGGCGAATGAGCGACGAAACAAACGCAGTGCTTGTTCGAAGTTGCTTGGCAGTGTCAAGGGAATCGTCTTTATGGGTACGCCGCACAGAGGATCAGCAACTGCTTCATTGGGCGCGATGGGCGCAGAAATGTTGAGAGCCGCTGCATTGGGTACAAGCACCAACACTGCTCTCATCAAGCAGTTGAAGGGAGGCTCGAAAGTGCTACAAGATATTTCAAACGCTTTCACCTTTCTTGGAGCAGACTTTCCGATTCACACTTTTTATGAGACTGAAGTCATGCATTGGCTCACGGAAGTGGTGAGTCCAAAGAGTCGTAGTAAAAGAGCCATGGCAGCATGATTGACAGAATGAACAGATTGTCACCGAAGACTCAGCGAGACTCAATGTGCCTAATGAGGATGTCTTTTCCCTCGATGGGAATCACTCAGACATTTGTAAATTTCCCGGGGAGACACAGAACTACAGAGTGGTCGTGGGGGTAATCGAAGAGATGGCCGGCGTCCGTAGGTAGCACTCACAGCATGCGCTCGGAGGTCGTCTAATAAGTCTCAGCAGCAGTACAAGATGAATCAAATTATCTTTCGGCACTTGATCGTATTGCCGCCCGTGTTCCGCGATATCCAACCCCTCAGGCAGAAGTGGCAGATCGTCTTGACAGTCAAGATCTTGCTTGGTTTTTCGATAGCCCCGAATTTTCCACTTGGGTTTCCCATGACTCCGAGTTCCTGTGGTTATATGGTATACCCAACTCTGGTAAAACAGCCCTATCGATTTGTCTTTGGAACCGCTTAAGGCGAAATCACACGTACAATAAGCGCGAGGACATTGCCGTTTGCTTTTGTTCATCAAGATCCAATCTGAAAAAGACTGCGGAAAGTCAGATTGCGCTGGTTCTCAGTACGCTCATCATTCAGCTCTTGCGGAACGACAAGGAGCGGCTGGAGCTCGTGGTCCAGCAATGCCCATTGTTGAAACTACCTGACCAGCTGACTGCCTTCTCCCCCTCCCAAGCCTTACTTGACGACTTGTGGAGAATTCTTTTCACCTCAATGACTGTCCCACGCAGCTGTCAAGTGATCCTTATTATTGACGCTATTGACAAAGTTCAAACCGAGACGGCGAGGAGCAGTTTTCTGAGAAATCTTCTCCAGTTGCAAGTTGATGTGTTGTCTAAGGGAGTTACAAGCCTCAAGATCTTTGTCACATCAAAACCATTCGGCGATATTGAGAAGGAACTTAGCGCAGTTCCGAGCATAGAAAAGGACAAAGAGCGACAAGGTAAGCCAACCCAGAATCTAATTAAGCCATTCGCTTACATCCAATGTAGAATGTCTGCGGTCCTTGAAATTTGACGAGTTCAGTGCCCGCCGAGACCGTGTCGAGAACGCGCATCCGGGAACTGGCAAATGGCTCGCGAATGACATTGCATATGCAAACTGGGACAGCAACAACACTTCGTCTCTTCTTTTGATTCGCGGTAAGCCTGGGAGTGGTAAATCAACCTTGGCTAAAAGCATCCTCGACTCAAAGAGGGCAAATTATAGCCCCTTTGGCCAAGCGACAAGAATAGGTAAAGATGTCTTGATCGCAGACTTCTTCTATTCATTCAGAGGAGGCAAGAAAGAAACAAGTCACACATTGATGCTGCGATCAATACTTTACCAACTCCTGAGGCAAGATGAGAGGCTCTTCCCCCTTTTTCGAGACGTCTACAGAGCGCGACGGCCAGATCCCCAGTTCAAATGGCAAGACGAGGATCTGAGGAGGATATTCGCCTCTTTGCCATCACTGAGGACTCAGCAGAAGATATACATTTTTCTAGATGCCATGGACGAATCAAGCGAGCACGGGAGACCTGAGACCCTGAAACTAATGCTGGGGATCTGCTCGGCTCAGTCGCATTGCATTTTCAAATGCCTGATTGCGAGCAGGCCATTACCTGTCGGAGAGCTCAACGAAGGAGCCAGCCATTGTCATCATATCATTCTGCAAGAGAAGAATCGAATAGACATAGAGGATGTCATCACCTCTGGATTACGAGACATTGGAGACCAGACAGGAGAGCTCACGATTGACTTCCGATTCGCCCGCGACTACATGATGCAACATGCTCAGGGTGTATTCCTGTGGGTGACTCTGGTCATCGAAGAGTTGAAGAAACTTGCAGCAGCAGGGATCAGCCAGGAAGAATTGGACCACCGCCTCCAAGAACTGCCGCTGGACCTGGAAGAAATGTACAGTCTCATCATCCAGCGGTTGGTCAACCAACCAAAACCACCATTCCCAGACACAACCAGTAAAGGAGCCAAAACGCTCACCTGGGTTACCTTTGCGGGGAGGCCGCTGAGGATGGAGGAGCTCTGTGACGCCGTCGCAGTCCCATCTATGTCTTTATCGAGACCCTTCAAGACAGAACCTGGTTTTTTGGAAAGAAACAGGGTCCAGGGGCTTGATCTTCGAATTCGAGCCTGTTGTGGGCCCCTTCTCGAAGTCAGACAGTCAGTGGTGCAGCTTCTGCATCTAACTCTTAGAGAATATTTGCTACGGAGAGATAGACCTGCAAAGCCCTTCGACACGGACGAAGAGAGGGGGGACACAGAAATTGCTTCTGGCTGCATCCGCTATCTCCGTCTTCTATCCTCGCGACCAAGCGGCGGAGAGGTCGGGAGTTGGAACGTGATGGATTACGACGGATTTGTCAAGTGGCTTGCTGGTCATCCACTACTCGAATATGTGGTTTCCTTCCTACCGAGGCATCTGAAAACGCTGAAAACCCTTGAAAAAGACTCGCCTGTCTTTAGCGAGACATCATTGTTTCTCCAGGGAATGCAAAAGGATCACGCCATCTTTGGTCTGTTTGAGAGTTGGGCAAAACAACTGGACAGATCAGTAACAACCGACTGGAAACCTGACCTGGAACCCAGACAGTTCAGAATCAAGTGCTTGATAGCTGCAGCACGAAATGGCTACAAAGGAGTGGTGGAATCAGCCATGAAACTCCACGCGGATTTAGACGGACTGGACGAAGAAAGCGGGGACTTCGCGCTCCTTGTAGCTGCAGATTTCGGGCACGTGCCCGTTGTCAAGTTCCTGCTCGAGAGGGGTGCGAAGGTCGACGCCGAGGACCAGGCTGGTCAGACCGCTCTGTTAAGGGCTGTTGAGAAGGGACACGAGGCTGTGGTCCACTGCCTACTCGAAGAGGGGGCCAACCCTAATTTCATGGATAAATCCGGCCGCACATTACTATCGCGGGCTACTGAGAAAGGTTACGAGACCATTGCACACTCGTTGCTTCGGTGGGGCGGCGACCCTAATTTCAGGGACAATTCTGGCGGTATACCACGTCCAGTTGATTAGGATTGGGTCCAACCGGATCCAACTCGTTCTCTTCAATGCAAGACCCCAGCGCCGCAACTTCGATCCCAATTCTCCTTGCCAATGATCGGGCGCTAAGCGGCATCATCCAAAGGCTCGATGGATATAATGTGTTCCTGGCAGAGGCGGTCGGCAAACGCAGGCAAACGCAGGCAAACGCAAAAGGGCGCATCCAGGTAGCATAGTGGGACACCGATTGCGATGGCGCCCAACGCCTAATGAATGCAGACACCATATCCATATTTTTATCCCTGATGACGAAAAAAGAACCACTGTCTAGCCCTGTCTCTATGCGAATTGACGTAGAAAATACAAAGACCAGGAATATCTCTTGGCCTGACATAAGATATCGTAATATAACCGAGAGTTATCTTGTCTAATCTTAATCGAAACAGAGTATGATTTGTCGCATTCTAATCCAACTATGAGAAGGTACTACTAATTGAGTTGAACAGGCCAACTACGCCGGAAGTACAAGGGGATTTGAAAGGAGTCCTTGCTTGGGGGAGTCTCACAGACGGGTTGTAACCTAACCCCAACCGATCAGTCATCAATTACCGACAATGTCTTCATGCTCCACGGCGATTGTCGCAGTACCGGCATCAAAGTAATGCTATTGATGGGCGACTGTCTCAATAACCCCCATAACCTCTAAAGTGCCGCTGAACGCCAGGCAGGGCCCGAGCCTGCTATCCATCACGTGGACACGTCACGGGAACCGGCCCTTTCAAGGTTTCTAAACCACAATCTCGTTCTCATCCTTCCCAACACGCCTATACCCTCTCGACGACGCCATCCATGCCCTTCCTCGACAGGCGAGCCGCGTCCAGACCAACCAGGCACAAAGTCCCACCCCAAGCAGCGCAAACAGATGCTCCACGAACCCAAGCACTCCCAGCTCAACCTGGCCAGCACCTCCCAACCCAGGCGCTGGACCATCACTCCCACCAACAGGCGGACGAACATAACCACCAAGCCCATCCACAAGCGGAAGCACATCCGCATCCGCATGAATCTCAGGGAAACACTGCCACCGCCCACAAGTCTTCCAGTCCTCCTTGGCCGGGAAATAAGTCCTGACCTTGGAACTATTCGCAAGCGACCTGCCCTCGGCATCAAGCGCCTCGGCGAACGCCCAGGGCCGCGCCCCGCCGATGGTCATGTTGGTCTCGAACCCTGTCCGGGGCCAGTCGCCCGCCCACTGGAAGTCCTCGTCCGGGGGCGGGCGGAGCGGGTCGTGCAGGCGTGCGACCTCGGACTCGAGGATGGACACGTGAAACCGGTAGGTCGCGGCGCGCGTGTCGCCGTTCCAGGAGGCGTACATCGTCATCAGGGTGCTTGGGGTGCGGGCGTAGGCCCATAGGTCGGGGCGGGTGGTCGGCTTGCCTTCCCATTGTAGTATCGTCGGGGCTGTTGTGTTGGTGTTTGGTGTTGTGTCGGTGGTGGTGTTGGTGGTGTTGAAATGTGGGAGGAGGAAGGCGCGGTAGTTGTTTGCGGTCCAGGACAGGGCCTCGGATGGTGGGTCGGGTGTCTGCTGTGCGGGCAGCAGGTTGGCGAAGAAGACGGGGTCGCTGTCGCCTTCGGGCGGGTACTCGGCGATGGCCCCGTGGCGGCCGAAGTGTGTGAGGACGTGGCCGTTGGGGAGGAGCTGGACGTTGCCCATGCCGTTGGAGTCGACATATCGCCTGTCATCCAGCACGGTGCCGTTGAAACCGGCTGCTCCTGCGGGAACACGGCCGTATTCTGATATCTGCTTGGCTGACATGTTTTGCATGTCCAGCTCCAGGACCAACCCTTTCGACGGGTTGCCCTTGAGGTCTGTGCCGTCGTTGCCGTTGTTGAACAGCGAGATGATCATGTTTGAGCCATCGATGTATGAGAGGAACCTGGCATCGTGCTGCCTAGTAAAGTTGAATCCTTCCATTTTGAACGACGACTTTGCTCCACCGAGACGCCACATGATGCTGCCGTCAAGGTGTGATACAAGCATGATCGAGTCGAGGTGGCGGGCCGAGATCAGATAGTCACCTGCCGGGGTCTTATCCACGCTGTTGAGGTGAACAGGATCCCATGCTCGGTCCGGAGTTTGGCCCTTCTGAGCTGCAGCAAACTCCTGGCGGCCGGGGTATTCGTTTAGGTCCAAGTGTTCAGACGCACACCACTCAAAGGGGACCCGTCCGTCGTCGGTATAGAGGGGGATATCTTCAAAGCAAGAGTCTAGTGTCCAGACCGCGTCAATGAATTTGGGCGGATATGTGGTGATTAGCGCAGTGTTGTCGGCTGTCAACAGGAACTCATGAAAGTCGACGCCGGATTGGTTAATGGAAGACACAGTGCGCACGATGTTGTACGATGAGTCCATGATCACGCCCATGCCGCCGCCGTGGGTCCCTCGCTGCTGGCCTCGCCAGAAGCATAGATGTGGCTCATTACGGTACTGGCAGACATACAGGCCATGTACATCTGTGGTCCCTGCTCCTCCTGCGGCGATGATGCCCGACCATACCAAGTTCTGAGCCCAGTGTCAGTGTGTCGATGAACAAGTGTGGGCTGATGTGGGCAGAATGTGAAAGTAGAACCAGGTATATAAAGCTTACCCCATTGGTATCGAAAATGTATGGACCAGAGTCTGGTCGGTATAGGCTACTAAAAGACGGGGAGACGAAAATGAGCCCCGGCGTGGCTCGCTCGGGGTCAGCAGTGAGGATGTTCAGGCGTGGCGGCCTCAGGTCAGGGCGCTTCAGATCGTCTTGTTAGAATCGACTTGGGTAAACATGTGTTGGGAACGATAACAGATGTACTCACGGAGTAGTAGAATGGAAGCCTCCCGTACCCCGGCCAGTACTCAATGAGCGGGCGCGGTCGTTTAACCATGCCGGGCTCGGGTGTGAGGGATCGGTGCCGGCAGGAATGATGTGCAGCGCACTATGATCCTGATAGTTCTGCCTCGACGATACAACGCCGGATTCTGGCCGATGCGCAGAAACAGAAAGAGCTGGTCGTGTCCTTGAGGTTCAATGTCGACCCCTGTGTCCGTGTTGAGCCTCGCCGTTCCCGGTAACAGACTTGCTCTTCGACTAATACCGTAAATATGTCGTTCCGTGTGGCAACTAATTCAGACTTCGTGTACAGAAAGATCTGAACGTCTCGTTATTCTCGAAAGCACAATAGGACGAATTCTACGTCAGGAAAAGTAGAGAACAAATGTCGAGGTGTCGTTCAAAGCAGTCTCAAACGCCAACGTCGGCTCTGTGCCGGTGTTTTGGGACGGCGATCAGACGGGGTGCTAGTGCAGTTACCCCTGGCCGCGACCATGGTTAGGGGCGTCTTGGTGTTTGAGAACTTCAGGGGTCCGCCCAAGATCCTCTGCAGTTGAGCAACTCGACGTTTCCAAGAGCAGAGCCTCACCTGTCCTTGTCATTAAAACAGGAATGAAAACGACACCTAGAAAAATATTGAAGGTCGTCTGTCGGGATCTCAATGTTCTGCAGATCTTGATTGCATGGCTGGGCCCAGTGAGGCGCGCCGAGTGCTGTTGCAACTTCACCCCAGACGGCCTGAGATGTTTGACTCAGCACGGGTCTGAGATCCCGAGGCCAAGTTTGTGGTGGCCAAGACTCGAAGAAGTCCTCGGCCGGCCATGGTCATCAGGCACAGGATCTGAGAATCTTGAAAACCATGCAATCTGCTTCTTGGTTGTCACTCGTGTGAGAGACAGTGTTCCGTCGAGCGTCGTGAGCAAGTTTGTTGATGTTGAGGGAGTTTGTCCTCGGATTTTAGAGCAGAGGACGGATCGGCTCCAGGATACCCCTGTCCTGAGGAGGTGGGCCTGAGCTCGGGGCCGTTTGGTCGTACCCGAAACGAGTTGGCGCCGTCACCTGGGCAGTGTGGAGTGGAGAGCTTCAACCTCACCTCACTGAAGTGGTGCTTTCCAAGCCTAACACAGATTACACCATAGATCCTGATAGACATCACCATACTACGAGGATGCCATCACTATAAAGCTCGCAATAGAAAAACGAAAGCGCTACTTCCCCTCCGAATCGGCCGACATGGCCTCTCAGCAGCAGCAACAACCAGGCCTCAGCCGGTTTCCGATCATCTACCGCCTATTCTTCCTCTACATAGAGCCCGTCTCCGCCCTCGTCGGCGCCTTCTTCGCCCACTTCAGGCAGGATGACTACCTCCTCTTGACACACGCCGCCTCTGCACCAGCTCCCGGCGCCATCCCGACCGGCACATCCATCGTGCTCTCCCAGCTTGCAAACCTTTACCTGCTGTTCACCCTGAACGAGGCACTTGTCCTCCGCTCCACCTCGGACGTACGGGTCTGGAAGACAGTGTTGTTCGGGCTACTAGTCGCTGACCTGGGCCACCTCTGGACCGTCAGGCAGCTGGGACTGGAGATCTACCTGCCGTGGAACTGTGCCCAGTGGAATGCTATCGACTGGGGAAATATCCCCTTTGTGTATCTCGGCGCCAGCATGAGGGCTGCTTTCATATCCGGAGTCGGCATGAGCAACGCTGCGACGACGAGCTCCAAGGCCAAGAAGGGCTGAAGGTTCTCGGGGCTGACACGAGCCGATGGCTCCCACTGGCAGATATCGAGATCAAGTGTAACTTTTGCGAGACTTTGCCACTTGAGGCAGATTAGACAGACAATTGACGACGGACTTCAATCTTATGCCCTTTACGGCGCATCGAGTCTGCTCCCGAATCGTCCAAGACACGCCGCCCTTCTCTATATCATAGGTTCCATCAATTCATACAATGAATACCTAATCCTTCGGAAACTGCCATCTCCCTTGGGGGCTCTGTGCTGTATCTGCTCAAAATGGACGGTTTTCTCGTGTTGAAAATTTCCGTGACCTATTTTGATAATGCCATGAAGAGAGTGGATGACTAGACAGACTTGCGTGTGGCCGCCACTGGCCATACACGTCATGTGCGTCGATCTGCCCAAGTACCGGAGTTCGTCCCCGTCTTTCGTCCACATCCAGTCCATGCCAATGTCAGCGTGTTCCGGGTGAAATTCGAGATACCGCGGCCCCCAATGGACAGTGATTATGCTGGAGTTATTGTGGTGAGTGAGCCTATTACGTCGTCTCGTTGTAGCCCAGCATTGAACCTTGCGCCATCAGGGCATTTCGTTCCATGATAAGCCGGGCGTTCATCCCGTGTGTTATGGGGGCGATGCATAAGCTTGCTTCCCGGATCCACTAGTGGGCCATTTGCATATTCATTTCGACGCTAAATGGCTGTGTCAGAGTCGTAGACCCCATGATAACAACTAGGATTGTGGATCTGACATGGTATCGCTCCAAACTACTCCGCCTGACCTGCCACTAGAAAGGCAGCCTGCAGGCGAGGGCATACATCCTTGGGTGACGGCAATTCATGGCAGGCAGTTCTCAAATTAACAAGGAGGCTCTGAAAACTCACTCGCCGACCTTCTCAGCGGCATCAAACAACCTTGAAACCCAGCAACAAATATCCAAATGGATGCAAAAGCAGATATCATTGGGCCAGTCCCAGGTTTCACAGTACCAAAGCCATTGGAAGCAACTGGCGCCATTCTATTTTTCCCAATATTGACCTTCCTGGCGTGGTGTTTACTATCCGACCTGTGATCTCCTATCCGAAGATACCCTGGACCATGGCTGGCTCGTAAGTTCCCAGGTCTACCTTGAATCGAACCCACTGCCTGCCTCTACTCGGCAGGAAACACTATCGGCCATATCAAGTGACTAACTACGGCAGCCTACACCAACCTATGGCGGTTCTTTCTCGTGCGAAGGGGTGACTACCACATTCAAATCAAAAAGCTTCACGAAAGACATGGGCCTATTCCGAGAATCGGCCCCAACACTTTGGATCTTGACATTTCCGAGTTGGCCAAGGTGCTCTACAGCAGAAGCGGAAAGTGGTGCAAGGTGCGAGACTCTCTGGATCGAAACTGGCAAGGGTGACATCAAATCGTTAACAATCGGTATGGCCAAGCAGACTGAGTTCTACCATAGCAATAGCGCCGTGGTCAATGTATGTTGCATCCCATTCTGGTTTGTCATTGTAGCCATTGCTCAATGGTTGGCGACGAAGGTGATAGCGCGTCATGAGGCTCGGTCCTGTCCTGTTGGCGAAAAGTTCGCCTTGTTGACACTGGAACACATTCTAGCGCAAGATCGTCTACCATCTTTTCAGTACCACCGATCAAGAGGAGCATACGCGCATGAAGAGACCAATAGTCAAGTATTACTCGCAAGGGAGCGTCTTAGCCTTAGAGCCTCTAATGGACAATGCAATCAGTGACTTCTGTGATCATCTCGAAAGCAAGTTTATGAATGACAAACAAGGCCAATAATGCGATCTTGCCCAGTGGATTGCCTTCTGTTAGCATCTCCGTACTCCCCTAATTCTTTTGCAAACACTCAGCTGATCCCGCCTGTCTCGAGACCCATGGGACATGAATGGCGCCGCCTCCTTCAGCGGGCGTTTCGGATATATGGACACTGGCCGCGACCATGACAAGACCATCGAGATCGCCGACAAGGCACTGGATTACTTCGCCGCCGTTGGGCAGATGCCATTTCTAGATTTCCTCCTAGACAAGAACCCAATCATGCGCATTGGCCCACCAAATCTAGGAAACATAACACAGATCGCAGGTATAGTGCCGCCGGATTATCCTACAGACCAGAGCAGGGATCACAGGCTAACAACTCTCGTGTTTCTTTTTATCACAGCGGAACACCTGATTGCTAGGTCTTCGGGCAAGGATTCCAACTTCAACCCGAAGGTCCCAGACTTTCTGGAGTACTTCCTTAATGCCAAGAACACCCACCCGGACCTCGTCGACGATGGAATCATCATGGGCTATCTCCTCGTCAATCTTCTCGCGGGAGCCGATACCACGGCAATCACGATCCGCGCCATCTTCTACTACACCCTCCGGAATCCCGAGGTATACAAGAAGATGGAGGCTGAAATCGTTGCTGCCGACTTTGCCAAGGTGGCCCCGTACAATGCTGCTCGAGCACTACCCTGTGAGTTCACGCCACAAGCGCAGCTTTTATCTCTTTTTAGTCACCACTACTGGTAGGGCTTACTGATTCATGGCAAACCCTCCAGACCTTGAGGCGGTCGTCCGCGAATCAATGCGAATGCACCCCGGCGTGTGCATGCTCCTGGAGCGCTACGTGCCCTCATCAGGACTCACACTTCCCGACGGGTCTTTCGTCCCACCCAACACAGCCGTCGGCATCAACCCATATGTTTCAGGTCGCAATAAGTCCATCTGGGGCGAGGACGTGGACGAGTTCCACCCAGAAAGGTGGCTTCGGCGCCCAGGCGACTCGGAAGACGACTATCAGAAGCGGCTGAGACTGTTCAATGCTTCTGGCCTGACTTTCGGGGGCGGCTCCAGGGTCTGCATAGGTAGGAACCTGGCGTACCTGGAGATATACAAGATCGTAGCTACGTTGGTGGGTCGCTATGAGATCGAGCTCGTTGATCCGACGAGGGAGTGGGAGGTCACGGGCAGCTGGTTCCCTAGGCAAAAGGGCCTCGTGTGTCATCTCAAGAAGAGAGCGTGAAGATGGTCAAAGTTGCCCTCCATTATGAGTTTATTAGAACCCCGGTACACACGTGTCTGTGGAGTTTCACGAATTTGGACGGCCTCAATGCAGAACGATATACCGGTGGAAGCCACAGCGTCACATTTGCCAACTATCAAACTACTTAGCTTACGAGTGCATACTTAGGTAGTTTGTTGAAGACGCTCCCGCGAGGTGTCCTGATTCCAGTGTTATGCCTCCTTGCACCTTATTCACGTCATTCTGTTAAAATTGTGTCGCAATTCCGGTGCCAGTTGTGTAACACCGAAAAGGCCTTCCGCGAGCGGTGTTCTTGAGCAAGGGATGACTTAGTTGCAGCAAGTCACGCAACCGACGGGTGGTCCTAGGCAGCACACGTAGCACTGGGTACCGCAAGTGTCAGTGTGATCCTCTTGCCTGTATGTTTTAGACGGCCAGACTCACTCCCTGGGGCACTGCGGCATTGACTGCTGCATCCTCTGGGGACACAGGCGGGGCTGCCAAGACAGCTGCGGTCTGCAGAGCGAGGGCGACGATGATCTTGCTGAGCTGCATATTGGCGACGGTGTCTCGTGGAATTCTACCGAGTTGATATCTTAACACGCGTATAAATAATTGGTTGGAGACCACAACAATAAAGTGTTTGGCGGGCTTGACGAGTTCACCTGTCTGAGTACGGCAGTCGACATCGACTTTATATCTTTCACACAACTTTGAGACAGTCATGGAATAAGTCGGTAGTCGGACCGCAGAACCCATTGAGTAAAGCCGCCGAGTACGCTGTAGCGAAGCATACGCGGTGATCGACCTGCCGTGCACAGCCGGCCTAGTCTTGCAGGCGCGAAGGAACGAAGGATTGCATACACCACGCTGGCAGACGTGCGCCGGACCGTGGGACCGACTAAAATTACTTAGTCATTGTTTGCATTTACACTGATCTTACCGCATGCTAAGACACCCCATGGGATAGCTCCATGCTGGAGCGCGGAGCGTCGGGCTCCAGTGGGCATTTGTTTACTCGAACTGGCTGTGTGCAGGCCGAGAGATCGGCCGGTGCAGGCATTCCCTTCGGCTCGATGACGGCCTTTTTGAATAGGTCCTGGAATGTAGATTTTGAGTCTCACATCGGGATTCAGGATCATCGTCTACCCTACGGTAGGATGGAGACCGCTACAACACGTCGTTAGAAGAGCGGACACCGGGCCGTAAGGGTAGACTTCGGTGGAACGAGGCGAATCAGACCCTCGCCTAGATCTCAGAGATGACCGATCGATAGTTTGACTTCACTCGAATACATTGAAACAGATAGACACCGCATCTCGCAACGACTTGTTTCTTTGGAAAGCTTGAATTTCGCTGGTTGTCGCCCAAGTCCTGCATCCTTTGGAGAGCCCGCTCTCGGATTCTAGATTATGCCTAGCACCACCGCAGATCGCAGAATGCGCAAAATGAGTCAAATATACTTGCTAGATGGAGAGAAAACACAGTGGGAAGCGCTGGGCCGTGCCAAGATTGTAGACTTCCTTCGTGGCTATGCACTGACAAGGTGTCCCTCGGTACTTCCACCAATCGCGCGTTGATCAAAGTGGTAACAAGAGACTTGATTTACAGATTTGTATTCCATTCTGCTATTTCAAGAGCCCCGGAAGTCACGGTAAGCTGCGAACATCAAAATCGCAAAGCTCTGTGCCTCTGGCGATTTCGCCGCGGGTGTCCTGTCCGTCCAGTTCAAAGGATTGACCACAGGAGCAAGCAGCCCATCACTGCCAATCATCCCTGTGACCGCCTCCCTCTTCCCGTCCGCCCAATCCGCGTACTCTCTCCCAAATCGAGCCGGCTGCAGCTGGGTGGCCCTATGTGCCGTGGCAGCAAGCAACGTTGTCCCCGCCAGCTCCGCAAACCACGTCGTGTCGTTGAGATAATTCCGCAGAAGTGGCTCCTCTGGCTCGGCAGTGTCCAAGGCGATTGCGCCGTCCAGAATCGTCTGAATATTGTCTTCCAAGCTCTCCAGTAGCATATCGTCGGCTTGTAATGCCGAATTCATTGCCGTGGCTAGCACACCGCTCATGCCTGCAGCCGCCCACGCATTTCCCGTGCTCCATATGCCATACTCATTGTTCCCATCTGCCGGGCCGATGATATGCCGCCAGAGCTCTATCTTAATATCCACGCCTTCTTCACCCATGCTCTTGACGGGAACCCCTAAAACTTCACGGTAGAGGTTGCATTGCGCGATTGCAATGTTCAGCAAGGTGACATTGCTGGTCTGCACAGCCCAGTACGCCAGCGTCGGCGGCACCATATAGATGAAGTCACCCCAGAGTTCCACATTGGACTCCTGTGGCTGATTGCGCCGTTCTCCCCGCGTGGAACATCGTCAAGCAGATGATTCACTTGACGCTCCGCAGCTGCCAGATATTCAGGCTGTGTCTGCCCGATGAGGATTGCAGAGACCCCAAGAGAAGCAGGATCACTGGCAGCGCCTGTTTGCTTGACCTGTCAGTTAAGTCGCCTGGCTTGTGCGGGTGGACCCCGGGTGCCGACTTACCGTCTCCATCGACTAGAGTCGTGGAGTTGGTCCGGATGTTCGTTATCGCGTACGAGAGTGACTGGGTGGTTCCGACATCTGGAACCGGAATGTGGCCACTTGGGAATGCGTCCTTGCTGAAGACAGAGATATCGGGGTTGTACCACTCTAGCAACGCTTCCGAAAGCGTTCCGTACTCCCAACTGTGCGAAGCCAGCAAGCGACCCTGCGTGATCACGTTGTTGATGATATCCGCTGCCATGGCGATCAAGTCGTAGAGCTTTTCAACTGCTCGACTTAGAATGTGGTGTTGTGAATGGATGTCCCAAGGTCCACGGAAATCGACATATTTTGCATTTTCAACAGGGCATTAAGCTTCCAACCCCCGCGACTTCACCCCGCAAACCCAATTCGTTGCAGATTTGGAGATCAAAGCCTAATTGGTTAAGGAGATCTTGTGCAGTCCTGTAGACTTCATCCACCGTATAAGCGTCGAGATCTAGCGAAGCTTATGCTGCCCCCGATAGTGTGGTTTGCTGCGTCTCCAAATCAGCCGCTTCCATACCGTGCTTTAGTCGGTACTCGAGAGGGTTACTATAAAGGTTAGCGGCTTCTAGGTAATTTCCTTACTATAAAGCTACTTTTTAGTACTAAAAGATATTACTATAGTATTCTTCTTAATCTAATAATTAAAATGATATATACTATTAAGCTTAAATAAAATCTTTAGGAATTTAAATAGGCTTTAAAGAGGAAAAAGGGTTATTAAGAAAAAGAGATTATAGAAGTAAAAATAGACTTTCCTAAAAGGTTCCTTCTCTCTAAGAGTTTCTCTCCTAAATCCTTAAAGGTAGGTCTTCTACTTAGGGATACTAGCTAGCTAAGAGAGAATTACTTCCTTTTCCTTCCTATTAAGTCTATTTTTAAGTTTTAACCTCTTAGTTAATATTCTATTTAACTCTAACCTCTAACTTCTAACTTTTAATTTCTAACTTTTAAATACTAATTCTTAATTTAATTAATTTAAAAAAGGAAGGTAAAGGACTTAGTATTATTAAACTTAAAGAAAGAAAGGAAGGAAGGAAGGAAGGAGGGTAAAGAAGTACTCCTACTCTCTTTATATAAAGGAAAGTATATCTAGCTTCTCTATAACCCTTTCTTCTCTCTATAACCCTCTCTTTTATAAGTCTATCTAATAATAAAAAGTTACTAAATAGCTAAATAATAGCTTATATAATAAAATAACTATTTATATTAAATCTATTAGAAGTTAGTTTTATAGTAAGGGTGTTTAAATAGGCTAATAAAGGTTATATTAACCCCCTCTAGTACCTACCAGTGCACGGTATGGTTCCGTCCCTTGGATTTTCGGATGCTGCACTAACCATTGGCGAGAGTCCAGAGTAGTTTCCGATGGAGCGCAACATTTCACGGGTGAATTTGTACAGGAGTTGACAATAACTCGGTGGGTGGATGGAATATGTTTTATTTCTTTTTAAGGGGCTAGGGGGGCTTCGATGTTGGCTGCTGAAAGTGTCGCGGGACCCCGCGATGGATGCGGCGTAGCAGAGTTCGGGAGGACTTGGCACATGGTTATCAGCACTTGAGCACAACTACACCTGGGCACGTTTAAACGTTCTAGACCACAGCCATTTTGAGGCACGCCGCTTTTCAAGCTATTACGCCCGTCCTATACATTGAGATACGACCCCAATGGCAACCTCCTCATGGCCATCTTCTACATCCAAGGCCTTTGTGTCAACGACTCTCCATCAGCCGTGCCGCTCCATCAGTTCGACACTACAGCATGCTCAAGCTCTGTCGTCACGGTCAGCACTCTGCCCGACTTCAGCTTGGCCCGGATATCACAACAGAAGAACTCGGGCCTGCAGTCCCCCATCCTCTCAGCTGATGCCTCGGATTCACAAGGCCCACCTTGGTCACATGATGAGCCACCTCGCCGCTGGAGACGGCTGTAATGCATCTGCTGAAGCTGTGATCAAATCCAACAACACCAAAGGGGCCGAGCTTTGACTTCGAGTACGAGTTTATCGAGGATGTTAAACTTATCGAAGGGTATAGACCTGGAGGATACCACCCCCTTGCACTCGGGGACGCACTTCAGCACGGCAGATATCGAATCATCAACAAGCTGGGCCACGGCACGTAGTCAACCAGTTGGATCGCACGAGACCAGCAAACGAAGGAATACGTTGCGGTCAAGATATGCACCGCAGACAGCAGCGGCGCGTCTCAAGAGCGGGCTGTACTTGGCCACCTGCGAGGGGACTTACGGGACGAGAGGGTCAACATGGTCACCACCCTGCTGGACCAGTTTCACCTGGACAGTCCCGAGGTCCTAACGGCTGGCGCGCTTGCATAGTCACCAAGCCAACACGCATGAGCATCCCAGACACGCGCGAGGCCTCGAACTGCTACGGGCTCTGACACGTCCTCACCGCCCGCGCCGTCATCGCCCAGCTGATCCACGCCGTTGCCTTTTGCCACGAGAAGGGCGCCGTGCACAGCGACCTGCACACGGGCAATATCATGTTCCGCTTCCCATCCAGCGCTGGCATCGACGCCCTCTCACCTGAAAACTTCTACGAGAGATTTGGCGAGCCCAATGTCTTTCCAGTCAAGCGCCTTGACGGCAGACCATTGGGACCAGGCGTGCCCCAGAAGGTCATGTGGGGCGCCTGGCTGGGGTGCGCGAGCGAGGAAATCCAGCTCGCCGACTGCGCAATCTCGCTGGCCGACTTTGGCGAGGCCTACATGATGACGCCCCCGGGACCATCATGAGAGCAGCAGCATAAGGCACCGCCTCCATGCCACACACCCCTCCGCCTCCGGCCGCCCGAGGCCCGCTTCGCGCCCTCAGAGCTAGGCCCCGCGTCGGACGTCTGGACGCTAGCGTGCGCCATCTTCGAGATCGCGGGCGCCAACCCGTTGTTCTTCGGGTCTTTCTTCCTGACGGGGAACTCGGTGACGGCGGACTGGGTCGACGCGCTGGGACGGCTGCCCGAGGAGTGGTGGGCGCGGTGGGACGCGCAGGCCGATCGAGCGCCGGTTTGAGAGGAGGTCGCAGGAGCTGCGGCGCCAGGAGGGCATGGATGAATGGGATGAAGAGGAGGTGGGTGCGCTTTTGGGGATGCTCAAGGCTATGCTCAGGTATAGGCCTGCTGAGAGGTTGCCTCTTGCGGGGGTCCTTGAGATGGAGTGGATGGTGAGATGGGGCACGCCTGCGATGGAGGAGATGAAGATGGCGCGGGAGGAAGCAATCAATTCCAAATAACATTCAACGACGCTCTGACTGGCTACAATCGTGTGAGGGTGTCGAAGACACTTCTACGTTGTTCTCATTTGGTTTTACGTAGATTTGTTCATCTGACTCATGAGAGGAAAACTCGGCCTTGGATAAATCCAACAACAGTCAGGAGGTCAAGATCGATTTCTAGAGTTCTTGTATCACTATCGCAGCATGTCTACACGGCCGACCCTTTGCCAAACCCGCAGACACCAACACCGGCAGACCGAGCTTGAATCATCGGACATGCAAGTGACATCCATTTCTAGGCAATTTCCACATCTGACTACTCCTTAGACTGCTCCGGAGGGAACTTGGCCTTCCCCTGAGCATCCGGTCCCCAGCCGCCAACACCATGCGCAGCCTCGTAGCCAGCGAACCCGCTCGCAGGGCCGGCGCTGATCTTGCCCGCGGCCTGGTTGCCCGCGACGCCGTCCCTGTCCCTGGCCCAGTCGTGCAGCTCCTCCTTGTTCATGCCAGTGTACTTCTCCAGGTCCTTGTCGGGGATGGGCTTGCTGGCCTTGGCGTCCTTGAAGCGCTGGTAGAGGGACTTCTTGCCCTCGTCGTTGGTGGCCGGGTCTTGGGAGGCCATCTTGGCTGTTGGTGAGTGTTTGTCTCTGTGATTTAGAACTGTTAGAATAAGCTCACTGGTTTGGGGATTTCGAGATGGGGTTTGAACGTACGTGAATATTTAGCCGGACGTGGAAGTCGAGCGTGCGAGTCCAAGTTGGAGGCTTAGAAAAGGAGAGGCAAGCTTGGAGATGGCTGGAAGTTGTGAGCAAGGAATGGCCAGATAGGCTTGGTGATGGAGTCAAGTTTGGATTTGAGGGGGAAAGATTTTATGGTTGTTCATAAGAAAGGAAGAATTGTTTGTTTGTCGAGGACACGGGAGTCAGCAGTGTCACAAGATGGTATGATGTAGCCGATGCAAACGCCCTATGATGTAGGACCCTGTACAACCTTGCCCAGACGTCAGCTTCTGGAGATGATTCGCGGGGTACCCGGGGTAGAGTAGATCGAGAGGCTCAGCGATCCGTCAGCCGGCCACATGAGCGATTTAGTTTGTTACAATCTGGGGCTGTGTCGGGCCGACCTTGTTGATCCGTTATGTAAGGGGCGCAGTATGGAGGTAAATTCAGATAAAGGCCACCTACAGTGAGTGGTACGCTATCGACATTAACCTTATGTATGTGACCTCTGTTGGGGGATTAGAACCAACAGACCGTGTATGATTGGATATGAGCCGGTGAGAAGGCTCTAGCTCGATCCATCCCGAGTCGTTTGGCCTTCCAAACAAAGACTGGTTTGTCCCGAGGTCTGGGACCAGGACTGGTCTTTGGGCTGAGATGCAACGGCCACGACCGAAGGATGCTGAGAATGAAACCATCAACAGCGACAGAAACGGTCCAAAGAGGTTCAGCATCTGAATGTTGGCCCTAAATCTGTGTCCAATCCCTTCGCGCACGAGACAATCATCATCAGCCCGCACAAATGCGACGCGGGGATCCACCTCGCGCGCCTCACGACCGACATCCGGTCATGGTCCTCGTATTGGAGACCCCGGACCCAACGGACAGGCTAGAACAACTTTAATATCTGGCAGAAAGCTTGTCATCCTAGCGAAAAGCTTGGCCAGCGCGGCTCCGGACCTACGCTCCGACCAACAGATTGCCGAGAATTGACAGACGTCCACCGTCCACTCGACTGTCAAAACGGCCTCGGGCGTCTGTCACTTGGCTGGAATGAAAGCTGTGCCACCTGGGAGAAATTTGAATCAGGTCTCCAGCTTCAAGAGTATAACCTAGAGGTCTAACTAGCATTGTGTGCACTTGCTGTCGAATTCAGGTCACCACAGCACGGAAGCAGGGTAATCCCGATGATACCCATCCTATTTCTAAATCTTTCTGGGCCTAGGCCACCAACAACGTGAGTGCCCCACTGCCATCTGTAACACTGTCGAACTCTTTCCTGGGCGACGAAACTCTGTGGTGGCGCCCCGATGTGACTCGGACATACAACAGGAGGATTCGACGATGAGGTAGGCTGAGAATGGAGCCTTACGCTCCCAGGATGCCATTTAAACTCCAATGCCTGAAGGAAACAGCACCATGGCCCACAATGTGCAAGTCTGGACCCAGAAGTTCTTCTCTTGAGACACAGAGTGGCGTGAAGCCCATTCAGGTAAAAGATGCGATGAAGTCGCATAGAACCGATGAGTTCTCTAGTGCCATGTTGGCACCAACATCGACAAGCGCTCCTACAAGCCCAGGCCATCTCCACAACATGCGGCATTAAACCCCAAGGAGAGCAGGAAGGCCAACAGCTTGAGGCCGACGATGCAAGCACGAGTCGGTGAGCCAAGGGGACAAGCAGAGCACCGTGAAAAAGGGCAGGGTCGGAGCGAAGGATGCCCTCTAAACATTTATACCCTGCTTCTGGAGGCCAACAGGTTCTCGAAGAGCCGAAGATCTCAACGCTGGTCGCAGAAAGATGGAGGTGAAACTCCGACGTGTACGCTTTCTGTCCCCATGAATCTCAGACTGGGCACGAATTCTGCAAGATGGCCGAGTATAAAATCCGCCGTCCTGGTCGTACAGACCGCAACAAGTGTCTGTCGCATCTCATCAGCTCAAACTCAAAGCTTCAACAATCATCAAGGCAGGCCACCCATAAACATCACACTCCACCAACCTTTCACTACTCCTTAATCGTTTCTCACCCCCAAACTCAACATGCAGTTCACCACCACCACCATCACCACCCTCCTCCTCGCCGCCCTCAGCGGCCAGGCTCTCGGCGCCCCAGCTATCAACCCGACCGCCGAGGACACCTCCCTCCTCGACAAGCGTTGCGACTGCAAGTGCAACGTGGATTGCCAGAGGAACTGCCAGAACGGATTTGCTCTGAACCCCATTGGTGTCGGTGTTTGCGTTCTGGGCTGTGCCCCCAACTGTGGTTGCAGCGAGAACAGCAAGTGCTAAATTGGGGGGCTTTTCGGGCACAGGCTTTTATAAGTTAGCCAGAGGTTAGGATCCAGGAGGGAGATGGATGTGGCAGTGAACAGGGGGAAAGGGGGACATCAATTTCGGCCAATTGGGGGACAAAACGCACGCACCGTCCATTCAAGGCACTGTTCCCCGTCCGCCGAGGGCGGGGATGAGTCCTTGCACGGCGGATTTCCCTTTTCCTTCGAATTCTATTCTTGTCGAGGCCAAGTGTGTGGACGAGCTTGGCTGGAGCTATTTACCTGGTGCTGTTTTGGCTGTCCTGGACAGTAGCAATACGATGTTTGATCGATCAATACTAGTTGATGGGACACGTCCTTGAATCGGTGTCTATATATGAAATGCCAGTGTAGGCCCAAACATGAGTATTGTGATGATCATGGAATGGCCATCGTGAATTTGCCAGAGAGTACAGTCAAGAAGCGAGTAGATGGTAGGTCTGATATTCAAAGGAATGTAGATGGTGATCATATACTGCGGTAAAGACTGTGGTTCTATGGCAAAGTATCTTTTCCACCCCAAAGCCGCAACAGGATTTGCCCGAATGAACAAGTGGTCACCCCCACGTAATCCCATATCATCCACTTGTTCCCAAGAAACAAATCGTGCCACACCTACCGCTTCTTGATGGTCGGAATGTAGTCGTTGACCGGCAGCCCGCCAACCTTTGTCCCATTCTTGAGCTTATAGAACGCCTTGATCCCCTTCTTGTCGGAATCTTGAATCGTCGGCGGGAAATTATAGCTCATAACCGAATTATAGTTCGGCTCCATGAACTGCGTAGCCCCCTCGCCCTCAGCACCCAGACCCTTGGCCGCATCGCCAGTAATGGCAAACTCATGGCGCAGACCCAGGATGTGTCCAATCTCATGCGCAAAGATGTGCGGCATGTCATCAAAGTTGCGCGGCTGCAGCGCGGCCTCGTACACCCAGACGGTCTGGTTCTTCTCGTTGGGGAAGAAGGCCATCGCGAGCGTCGTGTCGTGCGGGTCTTCCGGCTCCCAGTACTTCAGGTCAAAGTTGGCGCCGGCGGCGTCGGCCGCGGCCGTGATCCTGACCCCGAGGTCCACCGCGTTCCACAGGTCGGCGGCCTTCTGGAACGCGGCCGCGGCGTCCTTGGCGCGCTTGGTGGACGGGAACGTGCTCGCCTGCACAAAGTACTTGAGCTGCCGCGGCGTCTGCCTGGTCACGTCCCAGCGGGGGACCTCCTTGCCGATGCCCACGACGATGGAGTCGTCGCCCTTGCCCGCCTCCGGCCGCTCGCCTTCTCCGGTGTGTTTGGCGGGCAGGGGCTCGGCGCTGGGGTCCTTCTGCGTCGAGCAGGAGTAGCTCCGCTTCTCGTCTGGGGCAGACATGTTGTCGGTGTCCGGCTGGTCTGACGCTTGGGGGTTTGTGGTGCCTTCGGCTATGGCGCGTGCGGCTCGCTCGTGGATGGGATGGCACCACTTGTTGGAAAAGTAATCCAGGTTGGTAACTATGATACTGGCTGAGAGATCTCAGCCGTGACAAGGCAGTCAAGATGGCGACACAGCGGGACTAGATGTCTGGAGATACGTAGAAAGTCGGCTGCTAGAAACAAAGTTAGCATTGCTCCTCCACGGTCTCGGTGTAGAGTTGGTCTTTATATATGTTGCATACCAGACACATCGCGACTGCACAACCGAATCATCCAGGGCTGAGCTCGCCAAACTGTGGGGTGTTAAGACACGACGAAGCAGCTGATTGTCTTAGTGGACAGCAATACCCCTCAGACGAGCAGTAATGGCTGGCTTACTGCATGGAGCGGAGTCATCGTCTTCAGCAGAAGCAAGCAGTGGCTGGCTGAAGTGGTGGAACACTCATGATCCAATCGTCATGGCCTACTGCCACAGGAGTCCAGAACACCTGAGCCAGCCACAAACAATGCACTTACCACCGGTTCAGGCTCCGCATGACCAGTCGCTCGAGCCAAGACTTCATCAGTTCATTCTGAGTATAAGTTATCACACTTGAGTTGAACAGTAAACGACTGGTGTTCGACTTGATGCGAGAAATGATCTGAACTGGATGTGGCCTATAGTGACATATCGGTCGAGGCCAGGTACTTTATGCAAACGAGGAAATGGCTAAACATATTTCATGTATGACAGGCGTGTGAGCTCGACTGCCATGCTAAAATCCTCACCCATCACTCGTTGCTGATGCGAAAAACCATCGTAGACCGCCCAAGCCAAGCAGCTGAGGTCAGTTTTGACAGGTCAGAACCGACGACTGCCTCAGCCGATATCTTGTGCAGTGGCCCATCATCTCATATTCAAGAGAGGCGATGCTGCCTCTCCAAGCAACTTGACTGCTGCATTGACGGCCATAGTCCTTTGTTTCACCCCAAGCAAGACAGCCGCCCTGTTGTGGCTTCAGCTCTTCTGTCCGGGACACGCCGGTGTCCGGCTGGCGCCCTTTGATCCAGGGTTCCTGTCCTTATTACTGTGTGTAAACATGGGTTAAGCTCGGATGAGTTTGATTTAGGATGTTGCTGTAACTCGTGGCGATGTTAGAGTGCAGGTTCACAAGTCCACCAGCAACGCTCCGTGCTGTCAAGCGGTTTGTGACAGGATGCCACTCCTTACATCAAAAACTGACAAGATACCTATGCTTAGGCTATAGATTTGGCTTAAAGCACAAGGATTAAGGCCCGGTTTGCACTGGTTCTCTCATCAGGTGTCAACCTGCGCGTGTGGGACTGCGCTGAATGAGTTTGATACAAGATGGTTGAGCTTCTTTGGCCCCTGTAGACTCGCCGAGTGCGATTGGAAAATTGAGGAATCAGATAGAAACTCTGCAGTTCGTTCAGTCAGGTACAACAAATAGAATGGACACCTGGGCATGCTCCTCAGTCTGGTGACAGCGAGAGCGACGTAGCTAACATACAACTTTCAACCACAGATTCGATTTGATGAACAGTTTTGGAAGTGTGAAAATCTTGCTATCGCAGAAATTTCAGAAACCTCAAGTTAGGTAGCTTCTGGGCTACATGTTTGTCTCTCAGCAGAGAGCTGGTTGTCTAAAGTCTTGACCCTCCATAGCCGCGACAAACGCACGAGAACAGAGCCAGAGGGTGGGTGGCACAAATACTTCATAGGAATATTAATCTACATGAAAGGTGCGTTAAGCATGTGGTCATAGGAATAAAGTCAAGAAGTCTGAAGTCTACTGGGGAAAAGTGGTACTGTGGTGGTGCACCGTTGGTTGCTACCAAACTTGGACTTGAGCTTCGACAAACGGGCTCGAGGTGTTTGGCTGAATGGCAGTCCCAAGCCCAAAACTCCTGAGTTGAACAGCTCTTTCCATTAGTGATTCACAGGCACAAAGTTGGCGCTAGCGAGAGCTGCTGCGTCCCAAGTATAAAGCACCTCAACTTCAACCCACTTCGACTGCAGTCCTTCAACCATCAACCACCAACCACACACTTCCATCTCTGATCTCAGAAGCAACCACAACACACAATCTTCATACCACACACTCTCTCAAGACATCCTTGATCATTAAGAACCTCTTCAACCAACTTCATCGTCGTCGCACGTTCTCAACCAACCATCCAAGATGCAGTTCTCCGTCGTCAACATGACCACCGTCCTCCTTGCCGGCCTCGCCAGCAGTAAGTACCAATCCTTCCTCTCCCCACACAACTGCCCACGCCTACACACATCTTGCAAACTCTCAGAGAGCACCACACTCGAGCCTCCGTGACAGGTAGCTAACTCATCACCACCAAGTCGCCCTCGGCGCCCCGGCGACCAACCAGCTCGCCACCGACACCCTCCTCGTCGAGCGCGACTGCGACTGCGACTGCAACAAGAAGTGCCAGCACAACTGCCTCGTCGGCTTCCCCGGCTTCGGCGCCGGCGCCTGCGTCCTCAGCTGCGCCCCAAACTGCGGCTGCAGCGAGAACTCCAAGTGCTAGGCGACCTGTCGTCCCGCAGTACACTCGCAGCATCTTGCTGGTAGCAAGCAAGCAAACGAGCGGGCACAGCTCACCTGTGGGGATTTGAGCTATGGATTTGGCAGTGAACTTGGGTGATTTGAGGGGATGGACATGGGGGGTTCCTACACATCTTTGAGAAGGGTGCCCGAAGGGCTCTTGTGTGGTTAGACTTTGGCCAGTTATGGCTGACTCAACACCCAGTCTGAATTGAAACGTCACAATTCCTGCCTGAGCTTGTTACCTTTCCCGTGAAATTGAAGACTTGTGTGTGTGTGTTAAGGTGTGTGTGTCTGCTGTGTGTTTTGGTCTATCTCTCTTCTCACTTGCAACCTCGATGTACGCCAAAATGCCTTTTCAAGGCTGGGCTGTTCCTACAGCATTTCGTTTGTCGGCTTGTCCTACGTTCATGTGACCTTATGCCGTTTCCGTCCGCCCGAGTAATTCAGCTACTGCCTGGATGTACTGCTCATTGCCCAAGCTTTGTGATGTCAAGTCAAAACACGGTTGCCAGCAAACGGAGATACACCTTGGGAGACACGCCCCCGTGGCGTGTCATTGGGCTATAAATCCACCAGCTCGGTGACAGCGCACCTGTGGCAGCGCAGTGGTGACAATGCAAGGGTGCAGTTGGCAGCAAGGACTATCATTCCACAAGCTTGGCCACAGCCTAGCTCCTTGGACGTCGATCATTTGGTATCCAAACAACATGGGACGGATTGTAAGGTCGTGGGCGGACACAGCCGTCCACAATGCCCAACTGCGCAACCCGCCAGCCTCGCAGGCGCGCAAGCCGGGTTGCAGGACGACAAGCATGTCGCCATAGTCGTCAGTAGAATCATGGGCAGACATGCGGCTCCCAATTCGATATAACCCAACCAATTCTCCTGTAGAAGCTCGAATGAAATATTATCGAATGTCATCGGATTCGGATTTGGCTTCTAATTTCCGGGCCCCACACTCGCTCAACGTACCAAGATCGATGCGAGCTTGCAGATGCTTAACCGAGATGCTCGCAGAACACTGGGGAAGATCGACGTTAGGATCCACGATCTCAGTTGTTGAATTTCGAGTGGACATTCACTCGGCCGGATCACCATTCGGCCGGCCTTGGGCGACATTGCAGGACCGTATCTCGAATGAAGAGGCTTGCCTAAGGAGGTGGGAGACGTGTGCGCGTAGTTTATTTCCCCCGTGGAACCGTAACTAGGACAAACAACCAGTAGAACTGCTGCGGCTTCTACGGGGAACAGCTGCAGATGTGCGAGGGATTGTACTCTGGCCGGCCGACATGATCAACGGTTGCCACCATCAGTAATAGATCCACAACTCCGGACCGATGGTGCTTTTTGGAGCCCCACAGTAGAGCATCTCCGTAGGCCCGTCTTGGAAACAGATTCCATTCCACAGCCGTAAACATACGTAGCTCCATATCTGACAGCAATGACTGATACTTATCACTTTCCCGTCATTGAGTCCAAAGTCTGCCGAATGTCATTGGATCACACTGGGGATCGACATGTGGGAACTGGTCTCTTGGCAGGCCAGGCCATCCCTGCCAGGGTTACTGTTAGGATCAACTGTGTGTGCAAATTCCTGGACGGCTGTGGCCAGACCTTGCCTCTGATCCTGCCCTTTGGCGAGGCAGGATCCAGGAAGTCTGCATATTTAGGCGGACGGTAAATGCGCTATAAGAAAGCTTCCCTGAAACACATGTTGCCCCTGAAGACGGAGTACAAGAAACCAGGGAAGCCGTAGCACGTTCATGATATAGTACCAGGGAGTCCCTAATCATTTCTTGTTTGCCTCCTCCCATTCAAATTCCTCCTTGCCAAAATTGACTCTCATCTCCCAACCTGCTGATTTCGCGCCAACAACAGGAAATTAGCCGACCAGTGACATTCTTATCAAATGCAACCCCTGTATGCATTTCATCAACACGCGTACAGAATCTGAGTGATTTATTCTGGAGACACTGACCAAGATCATGCCCATTCAGCGTATAGAAGATTTTCAGTTCACGCAACCCCTGGGTGAAATCAATGCCGCAGCGGACAGTATCTCTAGCCTTGAATGTTTTTACCTTTGTCGATCCAGACTTGTCCTTGTACCTCTGTCCATAGTCGAATCTTGTGAAGAGCTTGCCAGTGTCTCCATGATATCCCCAAGACGGCGCCTTTGCCGCCCTTGAGCCTGGAATGCTATTGACGTAGGCTAGATCAGTACAGAAGCCAATACCAACCTTGCTATTTGTAGTCAATGATCCATGTGCACTTGTATGAGTGAGGGCGGTCGGTTACTCACGCTTGTTGATCCCCTCCGTTGTCGCCAACCTTCGTAATCTTGACTTCGTAGTAAAATCTGCGTAGTCCTGCTGGCACTGGATGGTTTGCAAAAACAGCTGTTTCCTTGATAGAATCATCTGACGCACGAAAAGTCAACAATAGAGATCCCTGAATCGAGGGCATGGGAGGTAGCTATACCATCACATGTGAAAGTGGCCACCATTTCCTGTTCTGACAATGTAAGGGCAGGATGCTTGTATTTCGAGCACCATTTTGACGGCTTCTTTCCGTGTGCGGAGTCCTTTTCAGAGCTGGAGATAATCCGGGCAACTTTCTCGTTTCCATAGGCAGCGCCTATCACTCCACGAATCCATTCGTGGTCATCAGTGCGATTCATCAACGAGCCAAGCTGCGCGCAGACGCTGACAGATCCTCTCCAAATTGCGCAAATGAGTTTTCGTGACTTCTTGCCGATAATAGAATCTCTGGGCCACTTTGAAAACAGAAACCCAACAGTCTTCTCAAACTCTTGAAGTTTCGACTCATCATCTCCGCTATACTCTTGCCAGCCTTTAAACGCCGCGTCTAGAGGAGTTGCTCCGTATGCGTTAGGTTTGCCGGTTCCTTTAACAGGTGCCCCTCGGTCGACCAGAAGCTGGCAAATCTGGGCGCCTCCATTAGAAGCTGCCCTATGCAGGGGCTGGTTATTTTCAGAGTCGTGGACTTTGCACATTTCCCGAACAATCGTCTTCGACACGGAGTTCTCATCAAGTAGCTTTTCGACAGTGTGCAAGTTGTTCGCTGTTACCGCCAAGGATAGGGGAGTATCTCCCTGATTATCGGAATGTAACAAGATCTGCATCTTTCCCTTTTTCTCCTTATGCCGGCCAAGGAGGAAGGTCAAGATTTCCCACCTCCCTATCGAGGCGGCGAATGACAGAGGAGTTTGTGAAAGCTTGTTCTGAGTGTCGATCTTGTCGCCGTTCTCTCCTTTGGTTAGGAACTTGACAAGATCAAGATTGCCAGAGTAGACGGCTTCATGGAGAGCCTGTGTGCTGTCAGAAAAAGGATAGATGCAGATATTGTTTCCTGCCTCGTCCGCAGAAATAAGAGAGGAGATCAGAGTGTGTACATACGGTATCCCCTTTGAAGTCTTGGTCATGGATATCAGCACCACTCTTGAGCAAGAGCCGTGCCACACCCTCACTTCCCACTCGGCATGCCTCATAAAAAGCCGTTTGTTTCTCATTGTCTTCGATTCTCAAGTCTGCACCACGTTCGAGAAGCAGTTGAATTAGTTCCGCCGGTGCATTCGACTTGCAAGCCCAGTGGAGCGGTGTCTCTCCATGATGGTCCTTGAGGTTGGCCCTCCTCCTCGATGCTTCTTTATCCGAGACCGGTAAGAGCTTTTTGCATGCCTCCATGTTGTGTGACTGTGTAGCGTAATGAAGACAAGATCGTTGCCACTTATCTGTAATGTCCGGGTCAGCAGCACCCGCGTTGTCTGCATCACCCGCCTTGTGCTCCATCAAGTCTTTGATGGGTCTGCCAAAGGTCCTTATTCCTGAATTCTTGAACGCTGCCAAGAGAGGGGTCACGCCGTCTTCATTCTGCTCGTTAATTTTGAGCTTCGCGCCTTCTTTCAGAAGGATCGCAAGTCCAGCAGACGCGCAATACTTGTCATCATGCATGCAAATTCGGTGGAGCGGAGTATTATGCTACAGTTTCAGAAAGGCTATTACAAACATGGGAGGTTTGCGTACCTGATGCTGGTTCTTGACGTTCACGTCATGTCCTCGTTTGATGAAAAGCTGAATGAGGCCCTTTATTCCGTAGCGTGCGGCAGTGTATAAGGGTTGATCATGAATTCGAACTTTGTTCTGGGTGGCGTCGTTTTTCCTCTTCCACCAGTCCTGATAGACTCTGCTATTCTCTGACAAGAATTGTTCTGCCTTCCCATATAGCGCGTGCCAGCGAGGCTCTGATTCCCGTTCATGGGCCGGCCAAACGGCTTCCGCGTGTCTCACGTGCTTGTCCCAATAAGCAGCTTCATACCTCATTGGTCGCGGTTTCCCTGGGGCAAGAGTCTTTGATCCATTCGCCTTGGAAGAGCTCTTGCCCTCTGCCAGCAGGATGAAATCTTTTTGGAACTGGATTGAGCTGACTTTTGAGAGCATATGCTCAGCCATTACAAGCCTCCCTTCTTTTCCAGTAATCCGTGAGAGAATGTCAACTTGATAAGCGCTGCCACATTGTGGGCAAGTGTTGCCAGCGGCTCCAGTGTCTTGGCTCCAGGATTCCACGAAATCCCGAACAGAGTTGTGATCAAGCTGGACCACGTTGTTCGACACTTTGATGAAGTCGCGACCAATTCTTGCTAGGTTCGTAGCAACACTTTCCAGGGTCGGATACACGTTGTCGCGCTGGTTTCAGGTGTATTTCTCCGCCAACTCATCCGCAATAGGTTGAAGCTCGATCCGATCACCCCTACAGATCAGCCAACGCAATACTGTGATTAGCACCTCCTGTCTTTTGAACTCCAAGCTGCGGAAAGCTTTAAGGTACAGGTCGTTCATGGTGTTGGGTAAGTCGTCCATTTGGCTTCCCAAGCTTCGAAAGCCTGCGTCAGATGATTGCAACCCATCGGTGACCATCATGGCGACTGCATATTCTGTCAGAGCTCTTCGACAGAGAACGATGGGAGTGGCTCATATGAAGAAAGGGGAGACAAAAGAAAAGGACTGCCCACATTTGAAACTTCTTTCTGATTTCTTGACTATTTTTTTGATGGCCCAATCAGCTCCCATATTCAGAGCATTCATCTTAGCAGTGACACATGCTCGAATGCCTTCCTCTGTTCTTGATTTGTCGATCAAAATTCTCCGGGTGTCGTCGAAGTCGGGAGACTTGCGACTCGAAACAAGAACACGAATTAAAGTCTTGGATTTTGCGAGCGTCCTTAATTCCCCAATGAAATCCGTGACAAATTCGACACATTCGTCCAATCCGTCCACAGCGATGGTGACATTTTTGTGAAGGCGTTGGGCGAGTTTCTCAAAGAGAGATCGTGTTACATCGATGCGAACTTTCGAAGCGCCTTCCTTGTCAGAATTCACCAAGCCATCTCGCACCTCGTTGAGTACCTCATTGAACTCCCTCTGCATGTCGGTATTGTTCTCACTTGCCTTTCAAAATAATTGTGCGCACAAGTGAAGCATGATTCGAGCCCCGTTTTGCGACCATTCATCACCGAGCTTGCAGAAGAAATACACAACCACGTGTCCTCTCTTGTCCTGGAGGTCCGCGATGATACTTGAAACCAGCATTGACTTTCCCATGCCGCCGTCGCCGTGCAGCCAGAGCATGCCGGCGGATGTCACCTTAGCCTTCTTTTGGTCGAACTTGATCCAAGCTTGGTATTCCGTAACATGATCCTTGAAAATCCAGTCACATGTTGTGTCTTGCCTCTTGCGGAGGTTCTCGTCATGGCGACGACGAGGGAGGCCCAATTTCGCGATTGGGGCACTTTCAAACCACCGAATATTGCGTTTGATTTCTTCTTCGATTTTGGATTCATCCCCTTGATCTTTCAATTTCGTGATCTTTTCGTTGAGATCATCCAGCTTCGACCGGGGAGACTTGTCAAGATCAGCCAGGACAAGTTGGAGCTGCTCGCTCCCTGTTCTCGTTTCTTCCTGGAAGCCGGCGGCATCAATGTTTCTCAAGAATTCGCACTCTGTCGTGGATTTCGACATGAGATTTTGAAGCTTGAAACTAGTTCCAGTAAAGAGGTTCCGAATGAAGCGGACTTCTACATACATAAGATCCCTCTCAGTTAGAACTTATAACAAGACTCGGAGTGAAAAATGTCGGCTTACTCGAACTGTGTTTGAAGAACTCTTGGACCAGGTATGAGAACTCCAATATGGTTGAAAGTGCCTTGGGTACTCCTTTCAGAACCGCCTCTTTCATGGGCAAATAGTTTCGAGTCTTGGCCAAATATCGTTTTCCGTAAAGCTCACACCACAGCACTACTCCTGAGAAGAAATCCATGGCATCGATAAGCTCACCACAGGTTTGGCTATCAAGGAGAATGACCTGAAAAGATTCCAAAGTTTAAATACAACACCAAAAATCAAGCCATGTCACGAATTAGATACACTTACTTTGAATACGAGGCTGAACCCCGCCCAGACTAGACTTACGCTTTCTCGCCGCTTTCATGGCTATGTCCCCGATTTGAGTGACTACATCTAGTCGCTCGAGTATCGATCCACACCGGGGCGACTTCTGAATCGCCTGACGCTTCTTTCCTCGTAAAGATTTGATGACAGCCCTCGGATTAGGTTTATCTTTGAGATATTCATGATTAGGCTTGGGATATGACTTCTTGAATTCCTTTTCGGCTTCATTCCATAGGGGCGTGGTATCGACTTCCTCATCGAAAGCCCCCATGACCGTTGGGTGATCCAAGGACGAGGATAATTATGTGTGTATTGGTAATCCTTTACAGCACAGGTGATTCACCCTTGAGACAGCTGCTGGAGATGAGTTCTGATACGGGGTAACAGCTTCGGCCGAGGCAAACGCCCGAGAAGTTGAAAATTTTCCAGTCGAACGTCTTTGGCCTTCTACCCCGCTGAGGCTGTCATTTGCTTTCGATTGCGCGGGAGTAAGGTCACATAAGAAACGAAAAACTGCAGCTATATACCCCGCAGGTTCCTAAAGAGAAAGTGGGTACACTCTGCATATCTTACATGCATGAAAATTTGGAATTCACCACGGACGGTGGAGGCATAAGCGCCGAGGCTTGAGAAAAGCACAATGATGCGTGTACGCTGCAGTGGCTCCGTAATCGCTATTGAGGCGTGGCCTTGTGCGATGTGCGGCAACTGGGCGTCCCCATGGCCCCCGGCCATCTCGGACTCGCGACGAGCTCTCAATTGCGGTAAGGAGCACCTGCACGAAAAAGTGCCCCATATTTGTTCGAAGTTCAGTTTACGGCGGACCTTTAAGCGAGGAAGGATTCCTCGCCCGGGCGAGCCCGGATGGGCCTAGTTGCTGACTTCCTTGAAATACTATAGACTAGCCAATCCACACGTTATTCCTTCGAGCCAAGGGAAGTCACGGGCAGATCTGGCGTGTTTGGAGCCCCACGTTTCTGATATGTCACCTCTTTTTGTTTATATCAGCAACTTGAAGTTTTAGAGCATGGAAAGGTCATGTTATTTTCCAACATGTCCCCAGTAATCCGACCAATCAGGCGTGTGAAAAGCCGAAAGAGGCATCTTTCGAAACGACGTGGCTGCTACCGTCAGTAATGCCACCCGGAGAACAACATAAGCCGGTGCTGTCCAGAAAGTGGACCAGTGTTTGGAGCGGCATCTATCCCCGAAGAAAAGAATAAGCAAGCCGATGGGCAGCATCGCCACCGAGCAGAACCTCCAGATCCACGCCTCCGCAGCAGATGGGAATGGGTAGTTCCACTCCGCCACATGGATGGCCGCCAGGAAGCACAGCACGACGCAAACCGTTGTCATCATGACACAGTCCGACCCCGTGACCCGACAGCTCGGTCTGGTGCTGCCACTGCTGCTGCTGCTTTCCTGGTCCAATGGGTAACCGCACTCAGCCGTGGCAAACACCACATCATCCACGACGTCCAAGTCCACATCAAAAGGGTCCTCGACATCCTGCGGGCAACGCAGCCACGACAAGATCGCGACCAGGCCGCAGCACGTGTAGGCGATCGTCATGTCCTCAAGCAGGGTGACCGGATACCCCTCAACCAGCCGCGAGACGATGTTGGCGCAGAACCACAGCGCCTGACAGCCCGCAAGCAGCTTTTCGAACCAGCTCTTCTTGCTCCTGCGGTCTATGGCCTCGCCGCTGGGGAGCATGTCCATGTAGATCATCCCGCCGGCCTTATCACCCCCGAGATGCTGCTGCCGCTCGGCGAGCTCGACCAGCCGGCTCGGCGTGAGAGCACTGCCGCCTTCGACCGCTCTGAGGCCTCTTTTCACAACGAGAAACGACTGCTTTAGGGTCCACGACTCCCAGCCTTCCAGGGCACGGAGCCGCTTCTTCAGCCGGCTGGCCTTGATGAGCTGGTCGATCGCGCTCGCGGGCATCGACTCTGGTACGAAGAATATGAAAAAGGCCCACATGGAGCGAGGCATCGCTCGGTGTGCGTCCTTGTGGATCGCCGTATAGAGTACGAACATGATGGTCGGCAGGCATGCCCATACGATGCCGAGGGTGCCTCGGCCACAGTTCGGCTCGGGGACAAATCCGGCAGTCTCCATGGTTGTATTTAGGAAGACAAACAGAATCAAAAAAATGATTGGACAGATTAGACGCTTTGAATGAGAAGTAGTAAAAATGACCTGGTCAAATGGAATGAGTGTTGCGTAAAAGGGCTTGGCGATGATAGAGTCTAATAACTCCAAGAAACACTTCTTGGCACGGAGAATCTCTAGCAACAGCCTATCACCGCTTTATACCTCATGGTGTGGCAAGGCTGCAGGATGCAAAGAGTATTGATGCGAGTCAATGACAAATGTTTCCCATCCTGTCATCACACGGAGCCTCAGCTCTGCCATCTGCCGGTTTGGTTCGTGTAACCTTCCGAAGGATCACGGCTCCGGCCCCCGCGTCTTGGGGGCCGGGATCGCCAATGGACACGGCTATTTAGGGGGCGAGGAACTTCAGCTGGGATGCAACTCTCTCGGCTTTCCCGGGCCCTTCAAGTTTGACAGCTGGTAGGCCACGGTTATTCCCGAAAGACGGTGTGCAACTCTCGGATGCCACCCCTAGTCAGCCCTACTCGTATATTCCAAAGTTGGTGCCTCAAGCTTTGGTTAAATTTCTTCTTTTGTCCCAAGTTGACATGGAGTGCGTGTGGGTCTGGATTCGTTTCTCATCCCCAAAATACACAAAGGGCATGCGGCGTCTTGACGCATTGGTTCACACTCAAAAGACCCAGAGTTTGAAAACACACAAGAGCAGAAACACTGAAAACCCAGATCCACAATTTTAGGTGACTTGGACCATAACGAGGTAGGTAATGTCTCTCATTAAACGACGGTTTTAGGGAAGACGCGGTTGATTGACTAATGGGGTTCCTAGCCGGCCCCTGCTTTACCCCAGCCTTGGGCAGACAGGTGTGGGTACCACCATCTGTGCCCTTCCCCCACAGTGTGGGGAATGGCTTTTCTAGCCACATGGATCATGCTTGGACGGCGCAGACCGAAGACTTAGAGGGATCGCTGGGTTACATTAACAATGGGTATGTAACAGACCACTCTATCAAGGTAGAATAATCTATAGTAACCCCCCTATGCCGACCAAAGCAGGGTGTAGTGGAGTGTAACACTATCCACTAGCTCACCACTTTAGGTACGACGGTGCTAGGCTACAAGATGGACGCCCCTTGGAAGACAACTCACTACTCCTTAAGATGATTTTTATTATTCCTGTGAATAGAGGGCTTTCACGAATGACAGTATCCAAGAACAATATCTAAGATTAAAATACAGTTAATATAAGGTACCGACGATTAGCTATAGATACATGTAGAGAAAGAATATTTAAGGATATATTTAGGAGGTATATATAATATATTGAGAACTAGAGAAAAGAAGATAAACCCCCTCTCCTACAACTCTTACGTAGGTTTAGCCCTCGTGTGCTGGCATCCTGGATCAGACAGGATTAAACCACATGGAGATTAATGGAATAGAAAGAAACTAAAGGAAAATAAAAACACTGGGCACTTATTTAACGTCCCGTTGTGAGGACCGCGCTTCTCGAAGGGAAAGCAGCCGGGTGATGGCTCGGTTCTTATTTCCGGGCCCGTAATGAATCAAAACACAATGTCTTTCTAATATCCTGTCGTCATCCGGCAGTGCCGCATGATACGGTGTAGAACCGCCGAGCATCGCGTTCCTGTCGGCACCAGCCCGGAACGCCGGGTTACGCAGTGGGTCGAACTCACGCGGATGGTCGCCATTGTGACACACTTGCGGTCCAAACCGAAGGTTGTAGTCGCCGCCGAAGTGACCGCTGCGCCGCGTGCTGACCTCGTATGGATAGACGTAGCCTTCGAATAGGGAAGAAGATTGCCCTTGGAGGCCACAGAAGGGCAGTCCGGCGGGAGGGCCCGGCTGGTAGAGATGTTGGCGAAAAGAGCGAAGAATATGGTCGCTGTGGCGGAGGAACCCGTTGACAAACAGGTCCAGCGCCTCAAAACTTTGTCCCGCTGCGTTGACTTGGTTGAAAGCCTCACTTAATACTTGCTCCCAAAGAAGTAAATTGTCCACGCCGAATTGAACCCCGTCGCTGCCAGGGAATGTGCGTAGCCAGTGCCGGAGAAGAGGATCGAAGACGAGGATGTAGAAGGAGTAAATTCTTCTGAAGAGGGTAAAGGAGATATTGTAGGCCGTACTGGGAGTGCCGAGGTGAACGAGGCCATCACGGCCGGAGTATGCCTGGATTCTTCCACTTGGAAGCGTCAGCACGTAGTCGTATAGGCAGGACACAAGTGCTGAAACAGGATACTGACTCTTCCGCTGCGTAGGTGAAGACCATACCCAAAGGGGCGGCAGTGGGGTGGGAGGACATGGTCGCGGAGACGGCTTTGTGCCTCGAGAGCATGTCCCATATGCGTTGGGTGCCGAGAGTTACCAAACGAGCGGTGGCCAGCAAAATAAGAATTGTCCAGCAAACAGAAGGGTGGTAATATGTAGAAGGGGCAGACACTGAAATAACGGCTAACCCAGCACACAGACATGTGGTGGAGCATAGAAGGGCAAGTATCAGGGAAAGAAATGAGAGACGTGGTTGCTGACGATATGGGGGAGCACATCGAAGTAGAGGCGGGTGATGGGAGGGGGTGAGACAGGCCAGATATGGACTGGAAGGGAAGCAGAACTGCGTCGAAGCAGTGCCCATGGGTGGGAGCTCCCATTTCCCTCCAAGGGCCCAGGCTGGGCCATTGGAAGCTGGGTGGACAGGAGACCGGAGCTTCTGCCAAGAGGCAGAGGACGGGCGAGGCTGGACGGAAGACCGGGGGTGGGCTCCAGAGTGATCAGGTAGCTTCAGCCACGGGAGAAGAGCGCAGTGTCAAAAAAAAAAAATCTCCGGGATAGGCGTCAGGAAGCGGACTAGAAAAGCGTTGAAATCGGCCAGTCAGGGTGAAACGGAACAGGGAAAGGTGAAAGACTGCCTAGCTACATGGAATGTCCTTGGAAGAAAGGGCTCAAGGGACCGTTGGTTGCTCTGACAAGGCTCCCGGGAAGCTGGGTAGGTTGTGACTACCAGCTTGGAGCAGAAGACGAAGCTGGCGAAGCTGGCGAAGCTGGCCAGGCCCAAACAACGTCCGGGATGACACGAACATGTCCACCAGTGGTGGGTATCACCGGTAGTACAGGCGGGCCGCACCCAGTGTGGAGGCTGTCATCATGGAGTTGTGCCTGTATCGGGCAGGTGGGCCTAGTGGGCGGTCAGCCATCCGAGCTGTCGGGGCGAGGTGAGGTTTGTTTGTGGGTGCGAAAGCTTAGCACGACTTTCCCGTGGGGTGACGTTGCCGCGTGCCTGCATGGTGCCTGAGCCTGTGCAGCAAGGGTCCTTGCTGCAGGGCACAATGCCATGGTGGGGTTGCAGTCGAGCTGCTGCTGCATCGAGGCCCGAACAATGGACATTGAACAATCATGAAGTGAAGGAGGTTTCGAGGGGTTCATGTTGTTGCCTAGTGTGCTCAACAAATTGCATCCCCAGGCCAGGTCAAGCAAGGGTGGTTGAGCTGGCCCCTGGCCATATGACATCACACCTTTTTGTTTTCTCTCCGCGAGCCAAGGTGGGAGGGGTTGCGCTCAGCCAGCACAATGCCGGTGTCAGGGTAAGGGTTGGATGATCCACAACCACATTCTATAGTACAGTGCAGGCCAGGCGTAGCTGATTACCTGATGAGGAGGATACCTAGGTACCTAGGTATAGTACATATCTATTCCCTGTAACAGCCACGTGCGTCAAGGAGCACGACACAGCGCCGACAGCTCATGTGAGACGAGCATGTGAAACCTCCGCTAAACCTCCATTGGGACGGTTTGTCGACGCAAGTTGAATAAAAGCAGAGCAGGCGACAGTCCCTCGACCAAAAGAACAACACTACATACCTTTTAGTCAAGAGCCCCATGGGGAAGGGGAAGATCGGCAGGGGACCCACGTTATCGCTGTTTCCGAAACGAGAATTGGCACCCCTGTTGTATTCGAGCAACGCAAGCCAACCAAATTTTGCAGTGAAGGAACAATTTGGTGGTGCCTTTTTTTTGGTGAAAAGGGGTGTCTTTAGTACCTAAGTATTGAGGTATGAAGCACTCTACTTAGACGGGGGCCGTACATCGGTATTCAAGTACTATGGGGTATGTTTTTGTCGGCCATTCTTGGTGGCATGTGCCTGACCCGAATAGGGGGCGCAACCGTCGTCCTCCTCCAGAACAGCTGGCTTGGACGCCACGCGCAACTGCAACGGCACATCAACCGCAGGTAGCGGTAATGCTCCGTGCCAGTGGCAGGGCAAGAATGCGTGCACCCCATTGATCTTGCGCACACAAGTATCGGGGGCCCAGGAACAAGACTGCAGACCAATGGGACCCAGAAACGTTTGTCTGACTGTGAGCCCTCAAGTCTACTCGCTCTCAACGGCTGACAACTACAAACCCAAGGGGACTGTGATGGCGAGGGCCAAAAGTCTGGCACGTGGTGTTGATGACCTCGAGGCTCTGACTTGGGCGACGGAAGCGGGACAGTGATGACGTCAAGACTCATCGTTCGCTTGGCTCAGTTGGTCCGCTTCCCCTTGGAAAGGCATGTCCCTTTTCTGTCACTTGGGTTCGTCCAGGCATGTTCAGGCCCTGGAGTGTTCAGCCGCAAGGAGGCTGTCGTCCGCCGAAAAGTCGTCCCGTGCCCAACCTGACCCTGGTGGGCCAAAAAGGCATTTACTAAATGCCATTTCCTCAAGAAGGGGCATCTCACGTCATAGCGGGCCGACACCCTCGACCCGGTGTCCTGTGTGCCATAGTGACTGCCAGATCCGTATTGGGATAGGGCTGGCCGGGGGCGCGATAGGATTAAGAGCCGTTGACAGCTCTCGGTGCCGATGATCGCTGGCGGGCGGGTACCTTGCAGGGCCCAAGCCCGGGGTGGAGCTGCTCTGGCTGCCAGAACGATGCCATCCCAGCAGGCTTCCAGCTGGTCGGCGGCGTTGCTTCCCTTGCGGTGGCTCCAAGGCTGCGCTGATACACAGCTTCTTCTGCTTCCGGACGCAAAAAGAGCAGAGTTGTACGTAAGCGTGTCCGTCAGGCGACCCCTTTGCTAGCCATGGTGGTCTTTCGGCTGGCGCTGCCATTTTTCACTGCTATCTGCGCCTAGGCACACCTGGAATCTTGCGTCCCATCTTCACCGGCGTCCACCCACTTCTTGCTTCCATTATGGAGGATACACTCGATCATTCAGTGGGAAGCCCGGGCTTGAGCTCCGAGTCGATCCATGCCGTGACTTGTTGAGGACGAGCCAGCCCTCAGTCGGCTCAGGCTACGAGCACGGCTTCGACATATAATAATGGGATGGGTTTATACCCCCGCCGTGACCAGGTCGACTTGCAGACAAACCAAAATTGTGTACGAGACCAATTGAACAGACATTCTCCATTAATTCCCCACGTATCTATCACCTGCCTCAAGGGCTGCCAGAAGCAGTTCTGTTCAACCGATATCAGCCCTCAGCACTCTCCCATTGTGTGGCAAACTCGTTGGAAGCGGCAGCCATGGACAGGTAAGGTTGTCTTTCTTGCAACACATCTCTCAACATCCTCCAGGCTAACCACTGGATCCATAGCAGGTACATATGGCCCATTGTCTGCGGGTTCCTGCTCCTCGCCAGCATCCCCGCGTGCCTCGAGGTCACCATCGCCGACCAAGAGCCGAAGCGGATCCTCGACGCCTTCAGCTCCCTGTTCAACGCAGGCCTGACGGTATACCTCGCCCTCATCCCGCGCAGCGTTATCAAGGACATGACGAGGTTATCTCGGCACTTGTACATCCTGGCCCTGTCCATCTGCCTCACTGCTGCCGTCGCGGCGGTGGTCCTGGCGTTTTTCGACCACCCGGTCGCGACTGCTGCATCGGGCCGGATCCAGATGCTGCTCGGGCCGGTGCAGAATTATATCGTCGCAGTGGTCTTGGCTAACCATGTAGTTACTCGTGCCGATGGCCAGGTGGAAACGGTCTAGGCCGCGGCTGTGCGCCAGATGTTGGTGGAGGGGACAGGCGACTGGGCCAGAATGCAAGGGCATTTGCAGGCATACTGCATCAGTACACAGCAGCTGGAACAGGGGATACACATACGGGGATCTCATTGGTGGCGGGCACATCGAGGGTTGTTTAAGGAGTATAAAAACGAATGGCATTCTACCTTTCTGAGCTCAAATCTTTACATTTACGAATAGGGAAGATGAAGCTATCGCATGAGATAATGCTAATACAGCGATCATGTTTCACATAATAACATGGTGCAAACAATAAACTATGAGGGCATTGTTACTACGTAACCTTCTAGAAGGTATATCTCCTAGGGAATAGTAACTATAATATTTCTATAGGGTATATAGTATAAGGTAATATAAGGAAGTGTTTTATATAATAACGTCTTCTTAAGTATTATAATCTAAGGTAGTTATATAACTAGTTCTATTTCTATTTTATATATACCTATAGCTTTATATAATACCTTTATATAGTTATAAATACTTAAAACCTAATATTTAAAAAAAAGTATATATTACTAATAATAGTAGTTAAATATAATAAATGTATAAGTATATAGCTTTAGCTTTATAATATATAAATAAAACTAAAGAAAACTACTTTTAATAATATTATTAATTATTAATATATAGTTTAAAAGCTAATTAATAATAAAGTAGTTATATAATAAGGTAAGAATAGTTTTAAAATAGTTTTTATATAGCTTATAATCCTATAAAAAGATTTCTAATTAAAAACTTATTCCTTTACTACTAATATTTATATATATATAATTCTAAAAACTTTTTAAAAAAATATACTTTAAAGATTATAAGAAGACTTTTATTAAATAAGTATAATAACTTTTATTTTAATATATAGCTATTAACTTTAAAAAAAAGTTAAAATAAAGAAATAATTTAAAATAACCTACCTTTAAAACTTTTATAATAAACCCTTAAACTTCTTAAAAGAAATATTAAAAGAAGTTTATAAACTAATAGAGAAAGATTAAAATAAACTTTACTTATACTTCTTTATATCTATACTCTTTATACTTTTATTATAAATAATAAAGGCCTTTTAAAGTTAATTATAAAAGAGAGTTTTAAGGTAAATTTATAAAAGAAGTACTAGGATATATATAAAGAGGTTGAAATGTTTATATATAGGCTTTAAAGGGAAGAAATAAGTAACTAGATAGATAGTTAAAAGGATGAATATAGTGTGGCTGAAGCTATAGCTATATAAAAGAGTTCCTATATTTATAACTTTTAAGTATACTATCCTGACTCTTTATAGGTTTCAGGTAGGCTATCCTAACTCGTAGGATTATATCTTAATTATATACTCGCCTTTTTTAGCCTATACTTATATAGTTACGACTACTCACGCTCGCACAGATCCCGCAGCACAGAGCCCTCCAGTCGAGTCTATGCGGGTGTAAAGGCGAGACCTCAGGCTTGGCGATGAGGCATCCGCGCGGCCATGGAACTGGAAAGGAAGGTCATAGCAAGGTCTCTGTCGTTCGCCGATGGACCAAGCCAGCTGTACACGTCAGTGGCAGTGGTATAAATGTGCTTCATCAGACCGACTTGGTTATTGCGTTCGTGGACATCATTTTGGTTGATGCAGATGGCATCTATCCAAAAGTGTTTGGTCGTGTTAAGATATTGGCACTGACTCCGGAGAAAGTGCCACAGATTTTCGCCAACGCTGAGCTGCCTTGTCGTGTTCGTGATTTTGATCATTCTCAGTTCGTTTTGGCCTCCACCCCAAGTATTCGATAAGGATGTATAGCCCGGGCATGATTGCAATTCCGTGGTGATGAAAGATCCGCTTACATTACCCTCTTTCGAGGGTCAACACAATTCCAAATGTGTCCAACGACTGCTTAGGGGGCAGTACAATTCTCCACACCTTAACTTCTAATCATTCAACAAATACTTAAAATAAGAAATTCTAGCCACTGATCACATCGGCCCTAAACGTTCCCGCCTCAAGGTCGATATTCGTTTCGGTAACACAAATCTCAACATTTGAAGTTGTTCATATGCATCATGACTATGCGAGGCCCAGTGGGGCTCGTAGCTATACTCTGGACGGGTTCAGGTTTAACATGACTTCAATGGCTCCTCTGATTCTCCATGCCCCAGCTACTACTACATAGCATGACGGGATTCTATTAGCACTGGTCAGAAATGCATCGCAGCCAGCGGCACGTGGATAGCATCCTGTTCTACTTGTTCAAGAGCCCTACAAACCTGCCAGCTCATTGCATTGTGAGTGATAACATAGCGTTCAGGCTTGATGAATAGAACCTAGCCTCCAAAGAAAGCACGATACAGCGTGAGGTAGGGTCGTCAATGCTGAATGGAAAGAACACGTTAAGCTTTAAATAACTAAGAAAAACTAAAGCGTGCTATAGTTTAACGTTAACAGCTTAGCCGCCTCTATAAGGAGGCTTTACTCTTAATCTATATATATCCGTAAGGTATATAGTCATTTTATATAGTAGTGAATACTTAAAAACCTAGTATAAAAAAGTATAATATTAATAATAATATAAAATTCTAAATATATAGTTTTAACTTTATATTATATAAATAAAACTAAAAAGTATTACTTTTAATAGTATTATAAATTAAATTTACTTATTAATATATAATCTAATAACTAATAAATAATAAAATAATTATATAATAAAACTAAGAATAGTTTTAAAATAATCTTTATATAAAAGGTTTTATAAAGAAAGTTTTAATTAAAAGTATAATCTTTTACTATTAATATATATATATATATATTATAAGAAAGTATTTATTTAAATATATAGTTAATTAATAATTAAAATAAATTACTTTAAAAATAACTATATAAAAGTAATCTATAATAATATCTAAAATACTTTAAAAGAAATATAAGAGATAGTAATAGTACTTAGGTATAGGTTTTATATACTACTAGGAATAACTACTCCTTTAGCTAAGTAGGTAAAGCGTATAGCTAGTAGTCGCCTCTCCTATTATAATAATTAATCCTACTAAGGGTAAGGGTTCGAGCCCTCCTATTTAAAAATTATTTAAGTTTTAGTTAAGTTTCTTAGTTAGAATTAAGCGTCTATAGGGGATTAAGGGCTATAAAGGCCTTTATTTAATAAATAGCTTTAAAATTCATCTAACCTATAGTTTATTAACTAAGTTATAAATATATACCCTTCTATACTATCTAATTTTTAAACGTCCTATAAGATCTTACTCTTTTTCTAAGTACTTAGAGCTCTATAGAAAGCCTTAGAGAGGGTAGTAATAGTACTTAGGTATAGGTTTTATATACTACTAGGAATAACTACTCTTTTAGATTAAATATTAAAGTCTTTTAGCTAGGTAGGTAGAGTGTGTATCTAGTAGTTACCTCTCCTATTATAGAGAGAATATATAATAAAATACTAAAAAAGAAAGAATATAATAACTTTATACTATTTTCTATCTATACTTTTATTATTAAAGATAAGAATCTTTTTAAAATAATTTTAAAATCCTTAGAAAGTAGAGGAAGGGGGAAATTTAAGGAGCCTGTAGGAGATTAATATAAGTAGAAGTATAGAGAACTTAAAGAGTTTATATATAGGCTCTAGGCTACTAGGGAAGAGTCTGACTGCTGAGCAGATAGTAGATAGACAGATAATGAGAAGGAAATACAATGTGGCCGAAGCCCCGCCTCTACAAAGACCAAGAGAATCGCTGCGTACGCAGCAGTTGGACTGAACGCCATGCTATCACTAGATTCACCCCGTTCAATTTCATGAAAGCATGGCCAATAAGAATAATTAGTCCAAGAATGATCATGAGCGCTACGGTAGGGACCAATGTCATATAGGCGTAACGTGGGTCTAACGAGAAACGCACGAAGAGGAAGTCCATGGAAACTGTTGGCAGTCTCCTCATGATCATGATGTCAAGCGCTGCGCGTAGCCATCCGCACTAATCATCCGCTATCCACTGTTTAGAAGTCTTCAGAGCGCCTAGATCATTGCAATCCGATCGACTAATATAGGGACTATCTTAAGAGACTATTCTCGACCCGCCGTGTAATTAGCCCTTGGGCTATGTATTGACGACTCTGATTAACAGCCCTGTCGAGGGCAGTTCTCCCTAGCCTTATCTGTACTTTACAATGCTAAGGCTATGCGCCTACTTAATGTATTTACCTATTGTTATTAGTACTATAGCTTTTTCCTTTTTTAAAATACTAGGTCTTAGGTATATATGACTGGATAAAGGTGCTGTGTATGGCTACGGCTGTACATGGGAATAGAAACGGACTAGCTAACTAAGTAGTTCCCCGCTCAAAAGTCGAACACCTATCCGGTCACCGATCAATTCCGAACCGGGTGAAAAGAAAAGCCAGAGGGCCGGACCTGTCGCTGCGCTCAACAAGCAGACTAGTTGGGGTTGGAGCCACGAAGCTTTCTGCTATCAAGATTCAGTGGGCAGCTTAGCTGAATCTAGACCGCGCGGAGAATGAACGACAGGCGCATTGATAACAAATATGAACGTCTGTGGGACATGCTCCAAGCCTTTTGACAGCCGCACAGACAGGGCTAGTCAGAACCACTTCTGACCATGGTAGCCGGTTGGCACAATCGGCCCAAAGACTCATAGACGCATTGGCAACACTTTGTAGAGGAAGGGCTAAAGTAGTCTCGAAGCAATCCATACATAACATGGATGCCCCAAATGCAGCCCCAGCAGAAACCATCAGCCTCCCACGTCGACACACCTCTTCTACAAGAATCTCCAAAGCATAAACAAGTAAATCAAGTACTGTTTCAATTCGAATTACTCTGAGAATACACCTTTACCATTCGCACAACAAGGACTCTCAGCTACTATGTATTTCCTTACTCACGCAGCTTTTGTACTTCCTCTTGTTATCTCCGCTACCGCTAGCCCCATTGATACAGCAACAGCCGAGGTCCTCGCTCTGAACACTGTCAACCGGACCCAGTTTGTGGCGGTGAATGAGACGGCGGAACCATTTTGCTCTTATAGCAAGAATATCAATATGTTCCCATTTTCGCGCCTTCACTATCAAGTCACCATTCCCAATTTCCCCGAGGAACGCTCAATGGATGAAATATGCGCTGCACTCTGGGCAAAGCTGAAAACATGGGTTGTTTGCACCGTCTCCTCGCCGCACGGGTGCGGGAAATCGGCCGCCGGAAGACACCTTGAGTGGCACTTCAACGTCATCGAATGGTGCAACCCTGGCATGATCTCGTCTGCATACTGGGGGGCTACTGGCCGAGGAGAACTGGGAGACATTGCCCCGTGTGAAGGGCCTCAATAGGAATCGAAATCGACCCTCTACCCATCCTGCCCCGTCCAGGACTCGGACAGGCCTCACGACTACGTCTCGCAACTTGTCAATTGATCAAATAAACTTGCAACCTGGGCTTCTGAGGCACCTCAGAGTTCCTCGGGAGTGCTCTGGCCCTTTGCTCCGCTCGCTTCCAGAGCAGATGAAAACCAGTTCTAACCTTCCTTGAGGCCCGGCATGATTTTCGAGGCAGATATTCATGGTTCCATTAACTGGGAATGCGTGGAAGTCCACAACGTAACCTATTGTTACGTGCCCCACCCAAGCGCTAGGAACTTGTGGGAACACGGATCGAAACCTCTTCGTCACACTAGGTATTTTTATAAGTGCAAATGGACAAACCACTCAAACTATCCTGAATTCATTTCATATCCGATTTGACTTTTTAAGCGAGCATAACTGGTGCTGATTATCAAGCACCATTGTGCAATTTGTATCAATGATCGTCATTGTAATGATAATTGAGGCGAATAGGTCCATCTTGGGCCTTTGCTACTCAAGCTTGCTCGCGGTCTTTCTCAAAATTGTGGAGCATACCACTTCGTAGAAGAAAGAGCTATTTTGGGATGTTGTTTTCCAACAGTCCAGCGGCATGGTACAAACAGGCAATACTTGGTAAAAAGGAATTTGCCGGCGAGAGGGGTCAGGCTCCCCACATAGATAGTGAATGTGGGTTTGAATGCCAATGGTTGACAAGACTTTTGCAGAATGTGAGCACTTGAGTTCTCACGTCATCAGACCCGCATGTGAAGATGAAAACGTGTGGTATGATTCTGGCTGCGGGGCTACGGATCTCCGGAAGAATTTCCAGGAAGAGCATTAGACAGAAAGAATGCGGGATGCATTGACGGCATGGCTCCGCGCAACATCGGTCGCATATGTGTGGGCGAGGAGAAAGCCGGTTGAATCAATGAACTTGGCAGCAAAGGCGCGAGAGGGGTCGGCCGAGGATGGATTCATGAATTGTCATAAAATTGTGGACCAGTGATATATCTAGGCCCAATCCGCGTTCCTCCCCTGCAGTTCTTTTGTTACCCCTAGACACCAACCTACCCTGTGCATTCATCCCAGCTTTCACGAACTTATCATCATGATTGTCGAGCCACACCATACGCAACTGTTTATTAACAATCAGGTAGAGTGGATGAATACTCACCCGTGTCGTGTATGAACCGAAGAGCTGCTAAGTGTGGGACAGTACGTGGACAGTAAAAGCAGCAAGACGTGAGCTCACTTCTATCGTAGCGCATCTGACCTACTAACCAAATTATAGGATATCTGTGTTCAATCCTGCCAATGGAGATCTTGTTAGTGACAAGATTCCTGTGGCTGGCGAAGATGATGTCAACGCTGCCGTAGACGCCGCCCATGCGGCCTTCGCTGCCGGCTCGCCTTGGCGGAAAATGACATTTGTCCAGCGCAGGGAGATCTTATTGAAGTTCGCCGATATCCTGCAGAAGAATGAGGAACGCCTCGCTGAGCTGACCCGGGTCACTCTCGGTGCACCGTACTTGGCCTTTGGCAAATTCGAGATAGCAGCAGCCGTTGAAAACTTCCGATGTGAGCAATAGACTTTCAAATGACTTGACCTCTTCAATAAGTGTCTCACCTCTGACAAAATGTCCTACAGATTACGCCGGTTGGGTGGACAAGTATGCTGGTCAGCATTTTCCAGCTGATGATGGCTTTTACAAAGTTGTCCGAAATGAGCCTTTGGGTGTCGTGGCCGGGTAAGTTCAGCTGCTCAAGTTATTGGAATGAGTGGATAGGATACGGAGATTGAACGAAGGTTCATGAACAACAACTGGATGGCATGAGCTAATAACTTCGTCGATAAATGACAGAATCATTCCATGGAACGGCCCTTTGGCCTCGGTTGGGATGAAGGCTGGACCAGCCCTGGCCACCGGCAATGTCTTCATTCTGAAGCCAAGCGAGAAGACTCCCCTCATGGCTGCTGAGTTGGGAAAGCTCGTGCTGGAGGCCGGCTTCCCACCAGGTGTCTTCCAGATCTTAACTGGCGATGGCTCAACCGGGGCCTTGTTGGCTGCTCACATGCGAGTTGCCAAAGTGAGCTTCACGGGCAGCATTCCCACCGGAAAGGCTGTGCAGGTTCTGGCAGCCAAGAGCAACCTCAAGAGGGTTACGCTCGAACTTGGGGGTAAAAGCCCCGCGGTCGTGTTCAACGATGCTAACCTGGAAAATGCAATCACTTGGTACGAATTCTCTTACTTGCTGCGAATGAACCTACATCGTCATTATCAGTTGCCTTTGGCTTGACAACACAATTTGTCGTCGGCGGGTTTGTGGCTGATCATGATATGTTCTGCTAGGACGGTCAGGGCCCTTTTGACCAACACCGGCCAGGTCTGTGTCGCAGCGACACGAGTTTACGTTCAATCCGGCATCTATGATGCGTTTCTTGAGGCTTATACCAAAGCCATCGAAGAACAGAAGAAGACCATTGGTGACCCGGAGAAGGAGGGAACGCAAATCGGACCAGTGGTCGATAAGGCACAATTCGAACGCATCATGGGCATTATCAACAGTGCCAAGGAAGAGAAACAAGGGACCCTTCATTTCGGCGGAAGCCAAATAGGCTCTGAGGTGGGTCAGAATGGTGTCCTCGACATTCCTCGAATATCCGTCGTCCATAATGGCATAGCGTTGTCTACCAGGGCTTCAACTAACTTGCCTCTGTCACGTAGGGCTATTACATCGAGCCGACCATCTTCACCAACACGAAAGATGACGCATCGATCTACAAGAATGAGATCTTTGGGCCGGTCGTCGCAATCAACGAGTTCGAGACAGAGGAGGAGATTATCGCGAAGTCGAATGACACCAAGTATGGCCTGATGGCAGGTGTCTTCACACAGGACATCAACCGCGCGCTGCGAGTGAGCTCAGCGTTTGACTCCGGGGTTGTGGGCGTCAACTGTATGAGTACCATGAGCCAGAACGCCCCTTTCGGCGGGACGAAGGAGAGCGGAATCGGCCGAGAGTTTGGGGAGCACGCCTTGCGAGCTTATACCGAGCCCAAGACGGTGATGATCAACCTGAACTTCTGAGCATGCACCTTGGTGTTGGGAATAAAGAGAGGCTACTGGCAGGCGTGTCTTGTTGGCGAGATCTTGACCACCACCAGCAGCAGTCGGCGGTGTCAAGCCATTCCTTTCGTTCCATTAGTCTGGAGATGCTATAGCCTTCAATTGATTTATATTAGCTTCTGAGAATGAATTCTCGCGACTTGACACCAGCATTCGAAGGTCAAGTCCGTTCAGTCACTGCCCCAGGGTGCGGACAAATCTAGCGCCACAGGCCTGCCATAAGAGTGAGATTGTGCACCCAGTTATGTTTAATCCTTCGAGACTCGATGCTGAGGCCGCTTTAGACGTAGGTAGCATCTCCTCTTCCCTGCTACATTCAAGCATTCTGTGATTTACGGGTGACTTTGGCGAAGCGCTCTCGACTTCACTATCGTCGCAGACTAGGTAGGCAGAAGGTAACATCATCACTTGGAGGTTGCGTTTGATTGCAAATATGGACCAACACACTTGATCGGATCGTGTTCTTAATTTTCTGAATCTTGAGCTGATATATGCTACCAACAACTTCCCAGGTTCCAAAGTAAACTTATGTTCCAATTGCACCGGGGCTAGACCCTGTCCCTATCAGTGGCAACTCGACGGGAAGGTCAGTGGTACAAGTCGCGTTATTTTCCGCATCCCTCGTACAATGCAACGGAAATTCAGCCTGATAGGTAGGATACACAGTTGCTCCATCTTCATCGGCACATGGAACCGCCGGCGCCACACGGTACCTTCCAGTGGCTCCCTCGTCTTGGTTGGAATCTCCAACGAATTGCACGGGCGGATACGATCCAGCTCCACAAAATAAAGCCCCATTCCCGATGTCTGTGATATGCATGAAACTCGGCGGCGGGTTCTGGTACGAGCACAAGTTCGAGGTCAGGCGGTCAGGCGGTCCGAACCCTAGCGGTGCCGTCTGATCGAGGACGGTATAAGTCGGGCCACCACATAATGGGTAGCAGGCTGCGCACTCCCCTGGGCCTGGTGGTGTACCGTAGTGGAGATAGCGAGCGTCGGGCCCTACGCAGTTTTCGACAACGCCAGCGTCTGTCACATTCCAGCACCAGACTGCGTCGGGGGAGAAATTGCGGTTGCGGCAGTCTAAATTGTGGGACGAGTTGAACCAGCTGAAAGAGGTGATTGTTTTTGCCGGTTCGCACGCGGACCAGGTTGGGGTTTGTGCAGCAACAAAGGCAAGGAGGCCTAGCGTCGGCAGCAAGTTTGCCAGAGAAAGCATGGTGGATGTTGTGGTCCGCGGGATCGGGAAGCGGGTCAAAATAAACGGACTTGTCTTATCAATGCTCTTGTTGAACTTCGTGACAGTCTCGAAACGTTCCAACAGAAGTTGATATATACACCCAATATGTATGCTCTATGAACCTGGCTATTGTGGCAATCTGGAAGAGGCAATAACCTGCGAGTACGGCCTTGGCATGCACAAGTGCTGGTAATATGCAGAGCTTGCACATGAGCAGGATCTCAATGATGCATGCTCAGACGCACGCAAGGAGGCTAAATGGAAGAAAATGGATAGCCTATCGCTTAACCAATCAATGAGTTACGAAACGTCCAGCAAAACAAATTAACCCAAAGATATTCAACATCACGACGCCAAATCAACTGAATATTTGTCACAATCGACTTAGTCAAGATCAAGGTTTCTCTTAGTCAGTTATTCTCATTTCTTTCTATTATTTTTGTAGAGCGTAAGTTCTAGGCACTATAGGATGTAGTTCACCTACTTGCACCACCTTATACAAATAAATGCGCAAATTCTTGAGTTCTACGTCGAAGCCCAGTCTCGATGATCTGCTCATATGGTCCCGGGACTTTGGGGAAGTAGCCGAGACATAGACGGGCCTTTGCTCCCGGCGGTATCCCCGCACACCATGCATGAAATCCTTGGTGAGGGATCTGGGTGGGAGGTGTAGCAAAGGTGGGGGGGGGGGCCTGGCTGCTTCCTTCGCAATCACTCAAGGAGCAAGGACATTGTCCAGGCGCGTGGAACGTTCCTCAGCCCCACACCACCGGCATCACTCTTCCGGAACCTTGGAGAGTCTGCATATTTACTGCCGAACTATTCTCTTCGGCCCATCGGGCAGTGCTATTCACATCCCTTGTCTCGTGGTCTCATCTGGTGTTCTAAGAACGCCCCATTCAACGCAAAATGAGCTATTTCAGCACACGCCCTGTCCTCGGCGTATTTATTTCCGGCATAATTATCGACGTGCGTCAACGGCTTTCAGTGGTGGCCAGCCTGTGTATATGCGAATTCCCTGGCTTTTTTGCAGCATTTAGACTCTGCATACATGTGGTTGATTACAGCTCCCATACTTCAAGACATATCTTGGTCTGCTCAGACCCTCCACCCAAAGTCTCTCTTGTGTACATGAGGGACATTCACGGCGAGGCTTTTCTTTCCATTACCACCTCAGCCTTGACCAACACTCTCTCAACCCCTCCACACATGGACTTCTTGGTCAACGCCCCAAACAGCACGTATGCGATGTTGTCCCCAGCGTCGCAGTTCTTACCCTGGTCAACGGCGTGGGCCTCAGCCCAGCTCTCAATGTCCGCTGTGGAAATAGTTTCGCAACGATACTCGTCTCGAGACTTCCGCATCATGATCGTGAAGTTGAATGCATCTTTGCACAAGTCCAGTGTCAGTGACCGTAGCCCTTCTATCAGGGATTTGGATTTATCATCCAGTATCGGGTGGAGCCAGCTCAACAGTCTTTCGGCGACCTGCTCACTCCGGCGCTCTTGGACACCAAGTGCCTCGATAAACTCGATTGTGGCAACTCGCCAGTTGACCAGACAACCTGGAGATACTGACACGACTTTTAGCAATCCCATTCCAATTGATGTGGTAGTCACTCGTGCTTTTGCATTTCCAGTTCGTCTTGTACTCACATTTCGCCATTGCGGCCATCGCCTCCAAGTCGGTGAGCCCTTGTGCGATATGTCCTGGCTTGCCAGGATGTGTGACTGCAACTGGAAGCCCTTCAACACCGAAGCATGCTGTGTTCAAAATGAAGTGGTGCAGGATTTCAAAGATCCCCTCACGCAAGCGGAGCTCACGGTCCTTGGGTTTCCAAGAGTTCCATCCGTCGCCGTACCAGTCCTTCAAGCACTGAGACGCATTTCTCTTGAATTTAGGCTTCCCGTCAAAACGAAGTGCTTTGCTTTTTGCGAGAGCAAGAGCCTTCTGTCGCAGTTTCACAAAAGACTGGATGACATCGTCGTCGCTGATCTTTTGATTTCCTGCCTCGGCGAGGAAAATCTCACGGAAGTTGTCGGCCTGCTTTTTGAACCGCAAAGTCTCGGCTTGAATTTCAAGGAGTTCTCTACTCTTTTCTTCCAGTTCACATTGGAGAGTGCTGAGTCTCAAAGAGAGATCGTCGCGCTCTCGTACCACAAGTTGAGCTTCCTGGAGCAGCGCACAATTCATTGTAACACATTCCTCGTGTCTGAAGTTCGGGCCGAAGAGGAATTTGAGAATCTGTGCGAGATCGTCAGTAAATCATTATTTAAATTCAACGTGCTATCATCCCAATGACAGACCTTGAGCGCAAGCCTGGCAAGTATGCCTGTCTCCTCTTGTGAGCTCGATATCGTCCTGGCTAGCTTCAATGACTGCAATTGTGCGCTGTAGATGCCTGACGGTTTTTCCATCGAATTTGAGAGCTTGGATGCTCTGTTAGCGGCCAATCGACATTCTGAAGCTGAGTCGAACATCATATCTCGGTCGCAATGAAAGTCCATTGCAGGGGCGTGGAGGTTAAGGCTTCGCCGCCGGCTGTTGTTCTGCGGCATTGACACCATGACCCGGAAGCCCTCGTGCAGGCAAGGACTTGGACGCACTTGGGTTATCGTCTTTATTGTGGCAGAAACTAAAACAAATGCTGTCGACAGCCTCGGTTGATTTGAAAGTTGGATTGTGCAAGGGAGGTAGGAGAATTGATCTGTTGAAGTAATATCACGATATATGTTCTAAAGTTCTCGTGGGTACCTGCGATTGAATGACTTTGATGTCAATAGATTATTCAACAAAATGTATAATCTTGTGGCTGACTTCAAACTTGACCCCCGGGCGTCCACGGGTATGAGACTTCAGTCTTTCACCGGGTCGAAGGCCTTCTTGTGATCCTCAAGCTACCCTGTTTTGACACCAGAGTCAAACAGAGTGATGTAGACAAAGCCGTCAAACCAGAAGGGGTGCAAAATGAAACGGATGGTCCTGGATTGAGCTTTGGCAAGGCACACCCCACCGGTTTTTCTTTCAATTTGCGACAATCGCAGCTGACTGTGACAGAGATATTGTATCGTTCCTTTGACGAGGGTGGTTCCATGAGTTGGTTCTGTTTCAGCTGAGTTCGTATCTTCGTCATTAGCCCTTGGGCTACATGAGTCCATTATTTTAATCAACGGCGCCGTCGAGACCGATGATTTATAGCCTTGTCTGTACGGCACGAGGCTGAGGCCACGTGGCTACTAATTGTTTCACTTGGATTGCTATCCGCGCAGGGTATCTTCTTTGAGCAAACGCTAGGTCTCAGAGCTTTGATCACCGTATGAAGATACCAAATAGGCCTTCAGATTAAGAACTAAACTTGTCATATCTTTGTAGCATGGACAACGGTCCAGATGTACAAGGGTGCAAGGAAACTATTCGTTCGCCTAGTGATGTCATGGTGGTATCTATTCAAACTGGCTCTGAAGCCATGCTGTGGGCGGACCGTGGCCGCCCCGGCATTCTCTTTCAGTGTTTCGAGTAAGGCCAGTCGACGATTCTAGCTGAAGAATGGGGCTATTTTTCATATTCCCAAAATGCACATATGGCACTCGCTAAATGGAATGTTCTCCCCTCAATCTCCCCAACGTCTGTTCTCTTCGATTGCCTGTGTACAGATTTCCACATGAGGCGGTGAAACCCTCCAACTCTACCAACAAGTGCGCCAAAATGACCATCCTTCATCTGGCCCCATGCGAATCCGACGAGAAGCTAATCATAGCTCTCGACTTCGGCACTACCTTTTCTGGAATTGCGTATTGCTTCGCGAACCAGCGTGAAGCCAAGGTCACTACCATTCAGGACTGGCCAGGTAAACCTTTGGACCCTCACTGACTCTGAAGATGAGGCTCTGACTAAATTATCAACATTTCTTCAGGAGCCCAAGGCGAGTCTGCACCCAAGATTCCAACTCTCATCAACTACCCGTCTGCAGATAAGACGAAGTTCAAATGGGGTGCCGAGGTACACCGTCTGATGGACAATATTGTCGGCGTCAAGCTTCTCCTCGACCCGACTCAGGAGCGCCCGCGGTACCTGCCCACTGTCAATTTCAAGGAGACGATTGAACAGTTACCAAAAGAGCCGGTGTCCGTCGCCGCTGACTTCATCGGCGCACTCTACAAGCACGCACTGTCCGAGATCCAAAATGCTGTCCCCATCCATTATTTCAAGCTCTGCAGGAAGGAATTCGTTCTCTCGGTGCCGGCAGTGTGGTCTGATGCTGCCAAATCTGCGACAATCGAGGCAGCGAAGAGAGCTGGCATATTTCCGGTCACTCTTATAAAGGAGCCGGAGGCCGCAGCACTCTACACCATGCATTCAATGGGACACTCTCTTCGCCTCGGGGATGCATTCGTCGTATGTGATGCGGGAGGTGGAACAGTCGACCTCATATCCTACGAGGTCACAGGCCTCGAGCCTGACTTCCAAGTCAAGGAGCTGGTGCCAGGAACTGGTAGCATGGCCGGCTCTCTGGGCCTGAACCAACGCTTCGTCGAAGCTGTCAGGAGCCTGGTTGGTGATGATCAGTGGGATGAATTGAAAAAGACAAAGGGCTTCTCGCTAGCTGAGAAACAATTTGACCGTGAAGTCAAGCGCTCTTTCCGAGGCGATCCCGAGGAAGAGTACTTCATCAACTTCCCAATGGCTGATCTGGAGGATGACCTGGACAATGGATTGCAGTCCAACTGCTGGAGAATGACTGGGGAAGATCTTGTTGACATTTTTGCTCCCCTCGTCGCCGACATTTCGAGGCTCATTAACGACCAAATTCGATCAGTGTACAGAAAGCGGCAGGATCACACACGCGGGGTCACGGTAAGTCAAAAGAGCTCCGATATAGTTACAAGATGCTTACAATTCCTATTTAAGGGGGTGTTCCTGGTCGGGGGCTTCGGCAGTAGCCAATACCTCAAAGAATGCGTTGCAAAGGAGCACCCGCACATACAGATTCTGCAGCCCAACGAGGCTTGGGCCGCAATTGTGAAGTACGATAAATCCAAACAACTGTTGACTCAAGAATGAAGCCCTGATAACATAATCTCCAGAGGCGCAGCACTGAGCAAAGTCCCTCGACAGGCTGCAGTCAAGTCGACCTGCTCTACAAAGCACTACGGTGTGGCTGCTTGGTCGGTTCACGACCCGTGCGTTGACGTCGACGTTCCTATCAGTGAGCCTCGGCGTGACGGAAGGAGGAAATGCGAGAGGGTAAGCCCAGAATGATTTTACCGTGAAAATCGTAACATTCAGTGACTTGGCATAGATGACTTGGTACATCAACATCGGGGACGACATCCAGCGTGATCAGAAAATCACATTCCCCTTCTATCGAGAAATTGACGAGTACTACTTATCGAAAGACCTCATCTTCATGGAAACGCTGCACCAGTGCGAGGATCAGTACGTATCCTCCATATGTTCATACCTGCTAGCTTTGCCGCTGCATGATGTGCTTAGCATCAATGATACTAATTGAGTACCGCGCGCCTAGGGAAGCCCCCTTGCACCCGTCGAAGGGCCGCAAGGTTGGCGTGAACTGCCGACTGACAGCTGACCTTCGCGGAGTACCGAGCAGCAATTTTACCAAGACGTACGACATGAACGGCGAGCCTTAGTGAGTGACCACAAGTCCTGCAACCAATCTTGCGTGATAGTCCTGTGCGTTCAGGGCCGAACCCGTTGATCTAACTCGCTCCAGTTACAAGGTTTGTTATGACCTGGTCGTTTCGCTCGAGTCAGCCTTGATGACATTCTCACTTGAAATTGGGGGCAAGCGGATGGGAAAGGTCGAGGCCAAGTTCTGAAGGCAATATGGAGTTGCAGGATCCCTATTGTTCCGCATCATTTTGAGCAACCTTGAACACAGGAGTTGGGGGATTCTGGGATGCTGAAGCTCGACAAAGATCGCTTTTGTTTGATTGTGATCAAGCCCTTCCAGGATTCTAGGGTGATTCTACATGGGTAACTGGTATCCCAGACTAGACTCTCTGCGCCCACAAGTCTTGATGGTGCCGATTACAGCTCCCAATATTTAATCAGATACCATCACCTATTTGAGGTCTCCTCGCGTATGCTTCTCCAATATATCTATACATACAAAATATTCATTACAAAGTCTGCTTCTTCATCACAACCTCAGCCTTCGCCAACACCAGCTCATTTCGATGATATGTAGACTTCTTGGTCAACACCCCAAATAATACATATGCCATATCTTCACCGGCCTCGCTGTCTCTTCCCCCGTCGACGGCATGTGCATCAGCCCAGCTCTCAATGTCCCCTGGCTGATGCTGCCCAAGGAGAGGGAAGACCTCGCACCGATATTCATCCGGAGATTTCCGCGTGATGACATTGAATTCAAACGCGTCTTTGCACAGATTCAATACTCGAGTCCATAGCGTTTGTACCTGATCCAGAGATTGCTTATTAAGGATTGGGTCGATAAAGTTCCACAGCTGGGCGGCAACTTGCTGGCTCGCGTGGTCGCGATCGCTGCTGAGTGCCTCGACACAGTCCAACGTGGCATTTCGCCACTTACCCAGTGCCTCCATCGACACTAATGCGTGTGTTAATTTCTAATTTGACGGCTCATGCAGTCCGCGTATCTCTGAGCGTAAGTTCCAGACGGCTTTGAACTCACCTTGCTTGTCCTTGGCCGTGGCCTCAAAAGCACCAAGCCCCCGTGCGATGAGATCGAGCGTGTCTGGTGGCGCGGCCTGGGATCCCCTGATACCGAATGCTGCCGTATCGAGGACGAAGTGGAACAGGATTTCGAAAATCTTCTCACGCACGTGCAACTCACGGTCGCTGTGCCTCCAGGAATTCCATGCACTGTTCACGTAAAAGTTCCTCACGTTTTCAGGTGTGTTGGGCTGGAGAGCCGGGGCCTGGTCGACATTGAGGGCCCTGTTCTTGGCGACAGCCAAAGCGCCCTGCCGCAACTTGGCGAAAGCTTGAACGATCTGGTCGTCGCTGACATTCTGGTTCTGAGCATCCGAGAGGATTATGTCCCGGAGGCTAGCAGTCTGCTCAATGAGCTGCCGGGTCTCCCTTGCCTTGTGGTCGAGCTCCCTCCGCTTTGCCTCCAGTTCACCTTCCAGGTATATATTCCTCGCGGAGAGCTGTGCTAGGCGCTGATCCCCCTGATCCCCCTGCCTTTGATCGAGCTGGCCCTGCTTCTGGTCGATCTGCCTCTGCCTCGTATCCAGCTCGCCCTCCAGGTACCTGTTCCTCTCGGAGAGCTGGTGATTCTCCTGTGCTTGCCTCTGCCTCGTATTCAGCTCGCCCTCCAGGTACGTGTTCCTCTCGGAGAGCTGGTGATTCTCCTGTGCTTGCCTCTGCCTCGTATTCAACTCGCCCTCCAGGTATCTGTTTCTCTCGGAGAGCTGCTGATTGTCCTGTGCTAGGCGCTGACTCTGGTTGAGTTCCCCCTGCTTGTGGTCGAGCTCACTCTGCCTCCTGTCAAGTTCACCCTCCAGGTACCTGTTCCTCTCGGAGAGCACGTGATTCTCCTGTGCTAGGCGCTGACCCTCCTCGCGCAGCTGGCGAACCGTTTCATGAAGTTGGCCATGGTCAGCGCTCCCCTGGCCGCTCATGATTTGCCTGAAAGACTATACCATTTTCTCAGCTGCGTTTTAAAACAAGATGTGAATTCCAATCGTGACGGGGACAGACATACCCTCTCGTTCAAGGCATTGTAAGCGTCCACGTCCGCTTGGCTGTATTGATTGTTCGCCATGGGCACGCCGCTATCTGGATCGAACCTGCTGTTGGCGGTCCAGTAGAAGACAAATCCCGGCCTGGAAGTTCTCATTTTGAGGGTTTAAGCGGGCGCTGCTGGAACTTGTCTCGGCGGTGAAAAGAATCAAAAATAAAAACAAAAACCAACAGCCTCGATTGCTTGAACGTGTTGCTCAAGTGGGCCTAATAGAGACACAACGGTGTGACAACCCGCTTCCGGCGACTAACTCGGAGCTCTCGCGTCACTAATAATAAAGGATCGGAAATCTCTCGAGTTTTCTTTATGGGTGCCGAGGGAACGTTTTGGCACCTGTTAGTAGTTGCATTGGAACAGGGTGACAAAGAGCCATTGGGCAGCTAGTCGGAACACGAATCAGTTGCGTCGAAGCTGACATTCTTAGAGAAGATCAATTCATGCAGACTTACTTGTCATGGCGGTCTGCAGATGAAACTAATACTATGTACTGTCCCTTCCAGTCTAGAAATGAGAATGATGCCACACTCACCATAACTGAGAATAAACAAAGTCACTTCTTAAGAAAGTACTTAACTGGGTCTTGAGCGTTTACGACTGTATGAAGGCGCTGCGAATGGCTACGGCTGTATACGGAATGGAAACTGAACCAGTTAACTGGAAAACGTCAGGCTTAGAAGATGACTCTAAACATAGTTGACACTTGTAGTCCATGATGCCACGCTCACAATTATGAACATGAGGAACATGCTACCCTGACAGCCCTGAGAGTGACCAACCGACCGCCATTCAGTCGTCATCATAAAACACAGCAACCCGCACCTCAATACTCCTCCTCGCCTCCGCGCTCCCCTCATCAACCCTCAAATCCTTAAACGCAGTATGCGGCACCCGTTTAGGCACATCCCCCCTCTGCGTAGAATCAAACTGGGTGAAGAAAACCACATCCCCAGGCCCCATGCCATCCTTAAAATACCACTTATGCACGCCCGGTTCAAGCGGCGCCTTGACCTCCAGAATATCAATCTCATGATCTGGGTACACCAGCTTCACCCTGAGGATGTCATCGTCGGGGACGGACCGCGCGTCAGCCACGGCGAAGGGGTCCCGCTGCACGGGCCGGATGGGCCGCCACACGTTGATGATCTGCCAGCGCCTGTGGGCGGCGATCAGCTCGTCGGCCTTGGACTGGCCCAGCCAGCGCCGTGCAAAGTCTGCCACGGCGGCGGGGTGCTGGTCTACGTGGACGCCGTGGACGGGGCCGGTTGGGAATTTGTCTGGGCTGTTGCGGCGGAGGTGTTGGAGTACATGCAGTGTTGAGATTTTAGGACTGGGCATACTGTCAGCTGGCCACTTAAAAGCCTCAGATCTTACTGCGGTGCCTATTCAGGGCCAAGACTCACAACTTTGGGTTTCGCTGCAGCACTTGCTTGGTCAGGTCCAATATCTCATCGTAGTAAACTTCCTGGACATGCTTCTCGTCGTCAAATTCTTCGCCCTGTAGCTTGCTCTCATGTCGGACAAACTCGATCCCCTGAGTCTGGAGGTTGAAGTCGTCCTCGTGGCCAGTCACATCAGTGATGAGCACTGGGTAGTCTTTCTTTGGAGTCTGTATAGGAGGGTTGGCTGGTCCACTGTGAAGGTATGTCAACATGCATTTCCCTGCAACATCGCTTTTCAGGACTCCTACTGCTCACCGTCCAAACACCACTGGCGGGAGTGGCGGTACCAGGTCCTTTCGGCAGTAGGTGATGTTGGCTTCGACTTGCCTGCTCCGCGTGTTCGACATTTCGAGGGGACTATTGGCTACACGTCGGCATGCACGTCTCCAAATAAGAAAACCAGGTACGTGATTTGCATTTATATGTGACCGGCCTCGATTATGTTCTTGGTCAGGGTTCACCTTATCAGGGCCGAGGATAATTGACTCGTCTCCCTTTCCAGCGAGTCATTGCTGCTTCGACGCCCTGGACATTTCTCATTTCCCCTTGGATTGGCCAGATACGCGCATATGAACGTACCAAAAGATAAGAAGACTGTCCATATCAACTAGGAATGCCATCGCTTTCGGGAGAGGCCCCCTCCCCCCCCCAAGGCTGAACCTTGTTCTGGCCCAGTATCCGCAAGACACCCGGCTCCCGAACCCACTCCCTCCCCCATCAGTCGCGATATCGAGCCGTTTGTTTGATACACAGACATACCATAACCAGCCTACACCGTAAACTCAAGCCTATTCCCCGCAAAATCCCTAGCAAAGAACCGCCGGGGATACTCCGGCCCCTTGGCGCCAGAACTCACCCCCGGCGCATCGGCCGCAACAGGCGCGTCGTCCCCACCCCGCCTAAAATGCGCATGCACCCGCTCCTGCAGCGCCAGCAGCGCCTCGGGCGAACCCACGCGGAAGCAAGGGTGCCGCGACAGCGCCAGCGACGCGGCCGTTTTGTCGGCGTCGTGCTTGGGCAGCGAGACGTGCACCTGCTGGCCCGAGGCGCCGACGTCGAACCAGGCCAGCTCGTGGGTCTGGGCCGCGGGCACGGGGCGCGGCGTCAGGCCGAGGGTCGTGCCGTAGAATGAGGTTGCATGACCCAGGGTGCCGTGCGGGATGGTTAGGTTTATGTGGTGCAGGCCTGTGATGAGGGGTTCTGTTGTGCTGTTGGCGATGTTGTTGGTCGTCATGGTTGTTGTTGTTCTTTCTGAGGTGGGTGGACTTGGTGACGATTAATTTGAGTAGTAGGTTTGATTGTGGGTCAGCCTTGCTGTTTATGGTCAGATGCGGTGTTGCTGCTTGTGCGGAATTCTTTTCATGGGCGAGGGGCATGCTATTTGTTTGCTGCCGCCAGTCACTTTGGCACCGCAGGCCCACGCCATCAGCTCCGGCCGTGACGTGAGGGGAAGAATGAGCTTCCGCAGCGATGGCCGGAGTTCCCTCGGGCTGGGGCATCACGGCGAGAATTGCCCTTTTCGCTGGCGCTGTAGCATACACCCGTCGGCAACCAGAGCAAAGGTATCTACAAATCCCAAGACAAAAAAAAAACAATCCCTTGTATATATTCATCTAACAGAGTTCTTGTCCTCCCTCCCGCTCTATATCGCCGTATCGCCTCCCTCTAGAACGAGCACCAGATCCACCCATCCTAAATCTTAGAAGCCCCCTGCACCGGCGCAAGCGCCTGCAGCACCCTCCTCGTATCAGCAGAGGTATCCTTGACAAGCCCAATAACAGCCTTGAACTCAGGCACCCCCGCGTCCCCGACAAACTCATAAAGCCAGCTCTCGCTCGTGGTAACAGTAACCCCCTCTGCCCGCAGCCGCGCCAGCGCGAGCGGCACCTCCTCCTTGTTGCAGCTGCTCACCCCGTCCGCGAGCACAAAGACAGAATGTCCCGCGCGCCGCGCGTCGAGCGCCGTCTGCGTGATGCAGATGTGCGACTCGATGCCCACGAGCACGATCTGCGCGGGGGACGCGCCCAGCGCCTTGGTGACCTCCGGCACGAACATGCTGAAGGCCGTCTTGTCGGCGTGCGTCTTGCACAGCGGGTTGGCCGGGTCGAGGTACTGCTGCAGCTCGGGGACGGTCTCGCCTAGCCGGGCGCGGTTCTGCGTTGTGGTGTAGATTGGGATGTTGAGGGCTTGCGCTGCGCGGAGGACCTTTTGGGTTGTGAGGACGCTGGGGGACGGATGAATGGTGTTAGGTCACGAGGATAGGTATAACGTCGATAGGGGTTGGCTCAGAGGTGTGCTTACACCTTGTCGAACTCGTGGATTGCGTTGCGGAACTTCTCTTGGAGGTCGCAGACACTGTGAGAGTATATCGTCAGGCCGGTTCGTTGGTATGATCGCATGGGGAGCGTCCGGGGTCTACTGACAAGATGGCGGGATTGTCTGCGACACATTGTACTAATTAGCCATTCAATTTGGATCCAGTGAGGCCAATTGACGTACTCATCCCTCGCCTAGGTGCGGCCATTTTGGAAAACGGTCGCGAGGCAGGTCGCGTGGGTGGTCTGACGGATTGGATACCTCGTGGGACGTGGGAGGTTGCGACTCTTCGGATGGGCGCAGAGGCAGTGATCATATCACAAAAGCGTTCCCTGGGTCAAAGAATTCCACAATGTCGTGTGCGAGCAGGCCAAAAAGTGGTCGCCAACCCAGTTGTCATTGGCATCGCCAGACCAGTCACAATTCGGGGCAAGGGAAAGAAGGAGGGCTTCCCCGCGGGGTAGCGCCGACCCAAGACGTCAGGCCGCCCATCGGAGCTGGGAGTGGCCCGGGGTCTGGCCCGGGGAGCTGGGAGCTCTCGAGCTTAACAGTAAGACATCGGATATTCACATCGGATATTCACACCCGCAAAAACAGAGTGTACACCCAAACAAATAGTCCTGTATACATCACCCCTATAGATAACCCCCTAAAGGACAACCCCCTAAAGGATAACCCCCTAAAGGACAACCTCCTAAAGGGTAACCTCCTAAAGGGTAACCTCTAATAGGATAACCGTATATAGGATAACCTCTTGTAGGACAACCTTCTATAGGACAATCTCCTATAAGATAAACTGCTTTGGTGGGAACCTGATTGTTTTGATTTCTGAGTTGTCTGGGATGGGTATACCCTCTGTTTTTGCGGGTGCGAAAGGCGGCCCTTGGTCCCGGACAGAACGAACCTGTCAACGCCGAAACTGATCATAGACAATTTGCACCGTCCAAGGTTATTTGCTCGGCAGAGAGCCACTCCAGATCCCCAGCAGCAGTCCGTGTACGGACGCCATACAACGAGTCCAGGAAAGCCGGGACGAACGTCCCAGGCCCCTCAACGCCTCCCTTAGCCGCCGCCATCTCGGCCGAGATCTCAAACAGGAGAATGCCCGCTACCACAAACGCCAGCCTGTCGCCATCAACCGGACAAGCGGCCACCATGGCCGAGATGGTCGTCCCGAGGGTGCACCCCGTGCCCGTAATCATGCCCAGGTATTCGTGTCCGTTTCCGACGGCGACCACACGCTTCCCGTCCGAGAGGATGTCCGTCTTGCCCGTCATGACCACGATTGCCTGCTCGCGTCTGGCCAAAGCCTTGACGAGCTCGGCCTTCTCTTTGCTGGACAGCGTGCTGCTGCTGTCTACGCCACGCTGGCTCTCTGGGGTCTTTTCGCCGCTACCGCTGGCGTATACGGTCTTTATCTCGCTCTCGTTGCCCTTGATCACGTCGATGTAACCTGCGGAGAGGATGGACTTGACCGCCGCCCTTCGGACGGCCGTTGCTCCGGCGCTGTGATGTAGGTATCAGTGTCAGGTTAGGTAATATGCGGGGCGTCCTGGTGCCTCAACATACCCAACTGGGTCGAAGACGACCGGTCGCCCTGCCGCATTGTACGCGCTGAGCGCCTTCTTGTAGTTCTCCAGCCCCTCAGGGGTCACCGTGCCCATGTTGATGACCAGCGCACCTCCCAGGCTAGCGAGGTCTGCGGCCTCCTCTCCATAGTTGGCCATGATTGGCGACGCCCCGATCGAGAGGGCCACGTTCGCAGCAAAGTTCTGGACTACCTGTCGTAGCATTTCAGCCCATCTGTCACTTCACCCTTTGGGAGCATGCAGGACACCATACCAGGTTCGTCATGTTGTGCGATAACGGCTTCTGCTCGTGAACGGCCTTGATCGCCACAGGCACCATCTCCAGCAGCTGTGTCTTGCTCTCCGCCGGAGTCGGCCCCGTTCCCGGCCGGATGTTGACGTTGCGGTGTGCAGCATCCCGCACCAAGCCCAGCAGCAGACGGGACGCCTCCTCGGGGTCCTCGGCCGCCACGATGGCGCTGACAACTGCGACTCCGTCTAACGGGTTGCTGGGTGCGCTGCCGCGGAACATTACCTGTGGAATGTTGGACGCGTTGATGCCCCCGATGCACACAGTGGGCACGCTCCCATGACCCTCCTCGGCGAGGGTCAACAGTATGTCCCTGAGGCCATCTGGTCCGATCACGTTTTTAGTGTTGGTCTTTCTGCATGGGAGAGTCAGCCATCAGGTTTGGGCAAGAACATGTAGTGTTGACGCGCGTTTGAGTGGAGAAAACGGTCCCGATGCCCAGGTAGTTGGCGCCCTGCTGGCATGCCGTGATGGCCTCTTGGGCCGTGTTGGCCGTGATGCCGATGATCTTGCTGGGTCCCAAGAGCTTCCTGGCCGTCCCTATGTCTGCATGCGTGCATGCACTCCTCAGTGGAAGCTCTCATCCATCTGCCCATTTGCAGCGGAAGTGGTGGTGAGGTGACTGACCCATATCATCCTGGCCAAGGTGCACACCCTCGCATCCCACGGCGAGCGCGACATCGACACGGTCGTTGATCAGCAGCGGCACCCCGTGCTTCTGCGTGACGGCGTGCAGCCTCTTGGCCGTCGCCACCAGGTCGCCTGTGTCGCTCGTCTTGTCGCGGTACTGCACGATGGTGACCCCGCCGCGGATCGCGCCGTCGACCACGTCGCAGATGTCCCTGTCGCCAAGGATGGCGGGCGTCGAGTCGGTCACCAGGTAGAGCGTGTAGTCAACAGCCATCTTGCACGACCGGGGCGTGTCGATTCGGGTTCGTGAAGTTGCGGGTTGTGGTCTGAGTCACTCACTGCACCTTGGGGAGGTCGTCGAAAATTGTAATCCTGCCAGCGCCAAGTCAAAATAGCTAGCTGATTGCAAAAATCACTCGATTACTGAGCAGAGCAGAACAACCCGATCTCGCACTTGTTTTGGTGGAGGTCGATCTCATCACCACCCACTACAGGGGTCCAGAGCAGCAAATACTATTAAATTTTATTATTTTATTTTTAATTCTTTATTTTTCTTTTATTTTTCTTTTATTTTTCTTTTATTTTTCTTTTATTTTTCTTTTATTTTTCTTTTATTTTTCTTTTATTTTTCTTTTTTCTAAAAAAAAGAGAGAAAGAAAAAAAAAGAAAAGGGAGAAGGGGTAAAAAGAGAAGGGATAAAAAGAGAAGGGATAAAAAAGAGAAGGGAAAAAAAGAGAAGGGAAAAAAAGAGAAGGGAAAAAAAGAGAAGGGAAAAAAAGAGAAGGGGAAAAAAGAGAGAGAGAGAGGGTAGGAAAAAAAGAAGGGTTAAGGGAAGAATAAAAAAAGAGGGGGAGGGAGGAGAAAAAGAAAGGGTTAAAGGAAGAAGGGGGGGGGAAGAAAAAAAGAAAAGGGTAGGGTAGGAGAAAAAGAAAGGGTTAAAGGAA
>JUJX01000036.1:222243-349380 GCA_000800745.1 Diaporthe longicolla
GGGGGGGGGGAAGGAGAAAAAACGAAGGGTTAGGGGAAGAAGGGGGGGCTAGGTTAGTAAATAGTAGAGTAGATGTAAGGAAAATTTAACTTTTAAGATATTTATCACTCTAGACCGCCCTAACCCACCCTCAATCGCACCTTCCACATCAAGGCCAACACAACATTTAACCCACCCGGTACCCAAGCCCAGCGAATTTTGGTTGGGCAACCACAACGAGCCAGCATTTTGCAACCACCCATGCGAGACTCTGCACCGGCCCTCGAGTTCACCAAGTGCGCAGATGGTTCTCTCGACATTACAATTTCAATTATTGTGCAATTGATACATCAACAACAGTGGTATGAACATAACCAACAGATTGCGCATTGTACATCGATCCTCCATCTCTACTTTTCTGCCATTTTCTCATCGTACAAACTGCTGTTCTTGTCCTCATACAAGCTTGCATTCCTGCAAGTGAACAGGTTGTCCTCGTCCACACTGCATCCAAGGCAGTACCTCCCATAGCACTGCCACTCCTCCTTCCCCGTTGGGCCATGCCCATCAGACAGCGGCCGTGGCTTCTTCTCCTCAGGCTTCGCCTGCCCCATCATCTTGAGCGCAAGGGCTCTCGCCTCCGTGGCGAACCTTGCTTTCTCTCTGATCTGCTTGCCGTACCTGATGAAAAGAAAAGGAAAGGGCATGCAGATGGCAGCCAAGGCTGCAGGCACAGCAGCACCACCGTGCACCCCCAGCTTCTCGAACATGACCCTCGTGAACAACGGGAACACTGCCCCGAATATGGATCGGATGGCAGTTGCTGCGGCGATGGCCGACCCAGCATAGACGGTGTAGGTGTCGACCAGATAATTGAGCAGGCTCAGAAATATGATGACCATGCCGAAGCCGAAGGGGACTGTTGCTGCAACCGGAATGACGAACGAGAACTCCGGGGAATTGGTCACAGCGAATATGGCCAAGCCAATGGGGGCCATAATTGCACCAAGGCGAGCTGGTCCAAGTCGAGTTTCCGGCGGCGCTCTCCCGCCAGGTGATGCCTTGGCCACCTTGATGTACGCCTTGTTTTGGAAGAGCATGAAGATAAGAGCAAACACCATCCCGATCGCGATTCCGAGGAAGGCAAGGCCACTGAAGCCGGGTGACAGGCCGAATCCCTTCTGGAAGACGATTGGGAACTCGGCGAACATCATGTACATGGCGCCGAAGATGATGGCCATGTAGAGAGACAAGATGCTGACGATGGTCTCCGAGAAGAGCAGCAGGAACGGCCTGACCATCGAAGTGCGCAGCAGCTCCGCCGTCGACTTGACCCCCTTGGCCTTATCCATGCGAGACTGAAAGACCTTACCCCTGGGGTCCGTCTTGGTCAACAGGACAGCCCTCATGCGCAAGAGCACAGGGGCATAAGTCTCAGGGACGAGGAAGTAATACAGCATCCAGAGCGCCCCCGTGACGCCCGCAATAAGGACACCAACCCCCTTCCACCCAGAACTCTGGCTCAGGAACCCCCCAATAATAGGCCCCAGCACAGGCCCCAGGAACGGCGCCCCAGAGAACACAGCACTAACCCGCCCGCGGTCCGCAAGCGAGAACATATCCGCGACAACGGTGCCCGAGTTGACCAGCGCCGAGGACCCCAGCGCGCCAGCGAGGCCGCGGAAAGTCACAATGACAAAGATGTTGTCGGGAAGCGCGGCGACGACGTTGCACGCCACGAAGGCGCCGTACGTGGCGAGGAACACGGGCCGCCGGCCAAACGCCTCGCTCAGCGGCGCCCACACCAGGGGGCCGAGGGCGAACCCCAGGACGAAGAGGGAGGTGCCCAGGAAGGCGGTCTCGTTGCTGACGTTGAGTTCTTGTTGCAGGTTGGCCACGCTGCTTGTGTAGGCCGAGGACGCGAATGTCATTGCTAGGGTTGCGAAGGCGTTTAGGGCCGCGACGAGCCAGCGCATGCCTGTGGGCATGTTAATCTGGAGGTCTGTCAGTGCTCCAGTTCATGGCATATCGAGTGAACCGTGGGTGTGTGAACTCCTCGCAGCAGGCCGGGGCGAACGTGTCTTGAGTCTACTCACTGGATTGCGAGGATCATTAGGGATAAAGTCGATCAGGTAAGGGTCCTCAGCTGTTCCCTCACCCTTCCAGTCGTGTGTGACTATCTCGCGAGTAACCAGTGCAGGCTCGCGGACGAGCCGCCAGTGCGATACGCGGGCGGGCTGGTCATCGGCCATTGAGGATTCATAGCAAAGCAGGAAATCAAAGGCGAGCAATTCGAGGGAGGAAGGGAAAAGCCCTGATTCAGGGGCGAACCAAGGTCCAGAGAGCCAAGCTGTAAAGCACAAGCAGGAATGGATATGACACGGGGAACTGTGCCTCCTGTCCACGAGGCAACACCAATGTGCAGACTTGGCAGAGAGCACCGTCCACGTCGGCGAGGTGCAAGGCAGCACATGACTATACACCCACGAGGCCCGTAAGGCTGTCACATATCCACCAAGGGGGGTAATGGGGGAGGCGCCGACGCTGCCAAGGATCATGTGTAAGTCAACGGGCGGGTGGGCAAAACAACATGGTGACCCTTGGTCAGTCATGCGGCTCTTGACAGGACAGGGGTGCCATTGAAACATGTCGATCACGAACAACCTGTGCCGTACTTGAGACCGGGGTTTCAAGCTAAGATCTACTGACACCTGTGCTTTTTTGCAAATCAAGAAATATTGATTATAGAGCGAAATTTGAATACCTAGTCTGGGCGGGACCAATGGGGAGTCAGTCTGCGGGCTTATACGGGCTTCCAAGGTTGTGCGTGGGCCAAAGGGCGGCGGCGCCGCGCAGGGGTCACGATCCAAATCCCGATGATAGGGCTTCTGGATTTGTGTATCATCTCGTGGATCTTCAACTTGGCGGGGGTTTTCATTAATCATAGATTTTAGTGGTCATGCCAGTGCTCCGTATGCCTCGGTATTCATAGCGTAGTAGCACCGGGAGGTCAACAACGGGATTTACGGTATCGAAGCTTTCGATGTTACAATTATAAATTACTGTGTGGATGCAGTTTAGGCCGTCCACTGAGACTTTCAAATTGTGCAAGAACGCACGGTATTAATAATCAAAATAGAGATCAGAGATTCGCCGCCGTGAAACCGCCGGGTATCCCAATACAGGGGACTAAGTAGATATCTACACCTAGCAAGACCCAGAGAAGGCCCGGGACAGCATGAAACTAAGACACTCATGTTAGGAACAAACTGATTATCCTATAGGAGGTCATCTTATTGGGCTCAGGTGTACCCTCTGTTTTCGTGGGGGCGAATCTCTAATCTCTGAAAATAAGAAATTTATCGCGTGTGAAATCAAGCTGAAGCTGCTGCTGCCTTCTCTACAGATGATTTTACATCAAGGTCTCTGCCTTGGGAGCCAGCCTGAATGTCTGAAGAGTAATACTGGGTGAAGTCATGCTTTAGTTTTGCGGGAGCCTTTGCAACATCGAACAGTTAGTTTCATGCACATCGGGGTGTAATGGCAAGCAAATTTACTTACTCTCATGACATTGGCCAACATGGCTGCTTTTTCTGGGCTTTGAGCAGCCTCGCGACACGCTCGGAGGAACTGGTCAGCTTCCAGGGCCTCCTCTGAGTCCTGCACGATCCGCTTAAGATTTGCGGTAGTGATGCCGTCCACCACATCCTGGAATATGCCCCTACGAACGGAGTCATATTTGTCCAGTATGCCCTCATCCGCAAGACCACGATGAATTCCGATGAGGCAGTCCGCCAGGCCCCCTACGTCGACCATGCCGTTCGTAAGCCCCATGCCGCCCATGGGATTACACAGGTGGGCAGCATCGGCCGCAAGCAGGACACGCCCCACACGAAAGCTGGGTGCACAACGCTGGTGGACTCTATAGGGGCTCGACGAGACGACCTCGAACTGGGATGCGTCTGACAGATAGCCCGGTAAAACAGCCTGCAATCGCTCCAGAGTTCTCTCGGGGGCGGCACATGCTACTCTGGACATGCTCCCAGGCTCACCATACGTAACCCGGAACAGGTTGCCTGGGCCGCCTATCCGGGCGACCATGCACCAGTTGGTCGGGTGGATGAGGAAGTTGACATCTGAAAAAGCCTCATGATACGCGTCAACGTCGTGCAGACGAACATTGACGGCGACAAGCCAGGTATCCCAGGTGTAGCCCGGGAAGGACTTGCCAAACAGCGAGGTGCGAACTGAGCTGCTTGCACCGTCACATCCGACGACGTATGATCCTTCTACTCGAGACGTATTTTCTCCCTTGCCTTCCTTGACGATGTCAACCCACGCAGAACCAGAACCAGCGTTCTGTCTGACGTCAACGACGCGGCAGCCAAATTCCACCTGGGCGGTAGGTTGGGCTTCGACAGCCTCCATGAGGATCTCCACGACGAGATTCAAAGGCAGGCTGACAACACCGTCTGGTGGTGCCGCATTGCCAGTGGGGGCAGGGGGTCTGGGTAATGCAGCCAGCAGAGACCCGTCAGGTGCACGCCATGATACGCTCGTGGGGGAGAAGCTGCCCTTCTCCTGCATCGTCTCCAGAATGCCTGACCGACGGAGCTCATGAACGGCGGCCGGGCCATAGTGCGTTGCTCGCGGTTGCCTGTCTGGCTCCATCGCAGCCTCTAGAACTCGAACATTGATGCCAGCTCGTGACAGATACAAGGCCAGTAGGAGGCCGGAGGGGCCGGCGCCCACAATGATGACCTATCCATCCGCGCCGTTAGAAAAAAGATCCGGGTGGACTCGGAGAGGTGGGACTCACGGTCTGCATGCTTCGTTCTGAATAGCTCGATAGTGAACGTGGGAGATGGATCTGATCGACAGGTCCTCGTCGAAAATCGTGGGAGATGTTCGTGATTCCCTTAGGACACTTGGTTAATGACCATGGAGGGAAGTCCCAAACGACGAAGTCTACAATGATGCCCCATGATCCTAGATTTTTGAGAGGGATTGGAAGACTCTTGTTGCATCACGAGCAGCTCTGATCGGCGGCGAACATGATTACGAGCGCCGAATTTCCTTTCTCAGAGGCATATCCACCAAGGGGTATCCGCCCAGTCGTTTCGTCTTTTGTTTTGAGACGACTTAAGCTTAACGGCCTATATCTCCGATCATACCCTCTTAAATCATATCCCCCGAGGGCATCTGGAGCTAGTCAAGGTGGATCTTCCCGAACAGCTTCCCCGTCGGCAGCTCCGTAGCATCAGCGGATGTCACCCGGCCCCTGGAGGCGCCAGCGCCATGTGCTTTTCCTTTGCATGTGGGTTGGACCCGCGACAGGTCTCGGCCGAGCTAGGCCCAGCTTGGTCGTACTCGTACCTGGGGCACTGAATCATTGCCCGCGCCGCAGAAAACAACGACAACCCTGCTGAGACTTGAATGTCCGAAGATGTCTTGGCAAGCATAAATAAGATGACACCGACCGAACGAGCATCTAACATCTGTCAAGCAAGCTTTGAGACGGCACTAGTCGGGCGAAAATTGGATGAATTAGCCGCGCCTCAACTCCCGTGGGGGCGGCTGATACGTGTCTGTCATTGGGGGCCAAGCTGCTACGTGCAGTTTTACGCGCTTCCGCGACTTACAAAATAGAGCCACATTCGAGTTCCTAGGCTGGAGCGCTGACGATTTTCTTGGGTTACGTGCCGAGAGTAACTCAATGCGCGTTTTATTTGCAGTAAATCAAGACTAATAGTACACTTGAGCACTATAGGATCAGCCAGAGGTGGCCCACAGGATCGTAGCATCAGCGCAAGGTCCATCGGATCGCTATATTGGATCTGGACCTTCTAATATAGGAGATGGGTGATCTCGGGCTCCACTGTTACACCGTTTTCTGACACGGTCATTCCAAGACCATTTCATCCCAAGATTGAAACCAGTATCACGTCTGCCAACTGACAAGAAATAGGATGCCAACGGCGACTGACCAGGGGTCCCTGAACCTCACAAGGCAGCTGGCCACAAGGCTCCAAGTCTCACAGCCTTACCTCGAACCAGCTCATGCCCTGGAGCTCCAGAATATTGCTGCTTTGGCGTGCCAATTTCGACTAACCCATGTTCTCTCCTCAGGAGATCTATCATGTTGGTCATAGCATATCTACCAACTGAAATCCCATCGTAGATGACAAGAAAGTGCAGCATCAAGCAGACCACATAGTCAGAACACCTCGTCGGCCAAGTGTTCTCGACCTGATCATGGAGTCCTCATCCCAGCCTCAACGCATTGTCCTTTTCGGCGACCAGACTGAGAGCGTGCTCCCGGCCGTACAAACGCTCTACAAGCGGGCGCCATCTTCTATCTACATCCAGCATTTTCTTAGAGTTTCTATCGACGCTGCGCGCCGAAGTTTGGACGAGTTTTGCTCCGGCTCAGAAAACACTCAATTCCAGTTTGATTCATTTCTGACATTGGCCGAACATTCCTCACACCGAACATGCCCAGACGTGGTTGTGCAAACACTTCTATTGTGCGTTGCACAGCTGGGGCATCTTGTATTGTATGTACATCAAGCTTCGACAAGAGGGATTCATCAACTAATCAGGTGGAAACAGGAAACTCGAAGATGACCCAGAATGTTTGCACAACTCCGTGGCAGCAGGCTGGTGTACGGGCCTTTTGCCCGCTGCCGTGGCTGCTTGTTCGCAATCCTTGGTACAAGTTCTCGAGCTCTGTCCCGATACAATCAGCATTGCAATTAGACTGGGAGTCGAGGCCTGCAAGAGGGCACAAGCAATAGAAACGAGCGATTCTAGCTGGGCGAGAGTTGTCAGCGGGCTGACAGAGAGGGAAGTCGACGATATCTTGACTCACTTTAATTCTACCTGTGTAAGCCTCCGACTCAATCATCCCTCTGCCTGATTACATCTACCGGGCACACAGCTGAACTTAGCCTCAATCAGAATATTCCACCTCTCAAAACTGCATATATCAGCGCTGTCACTTCGACATCATGTACAATCAGCGGACCCCCATCAACGTTGGACCATCTTTTCTCGTCTCGAGCATTCCAAAATCGAGGCCGTCGGCAACCGATAATTCCTCTTCAAATTTCTGCTCCATTCCATGCAGAGCATCTTCCAAATGTACCCTACACTGTTGCCAAAAGCATACACTCAACTCACAAGAGAAGGATCCCTCTACTTTCCTCAAGTTCGGGTAATCCAATGGAGAGACAAACGTTTCATGACTTGATCCCACAAATAATCGACGATGTTTTCCAAAACAAGATCCAGGAGAGCCAGCTACTCGAGTCTTGCGAAACGGCATTGGACAATACCCATCCCATACAACTGGTCCCAGTCATCGCGGCCGGTCTCTATCGGCGTCTCGAACTACATCTTGGAGCGGCCGGAAGCAACCTGCTCAAGTGTTCTTCTCAATCCAATGCCACATCAGCATGCCACAGAGATGCACCCTCATCTGAAGGTGTTGCTATCGTGGGCATGTCCGGAAGGTTCCCGGGCGCCGAGTCTCTTGACGAGTTCTGGACCGTGCTTGAGAATGGCGTGGACCTCTGCCGCCAAATACCGAGCGATCGCTTTGACGTCAACGCTCACAACGAGGATGCCTCCACCATGTCAGCCACGGCTCCATACGGGTGCTTCATCGACAAGCCGGGAATGTTTGACGCCCGTTTGTTCAACATGTCACCCAGGGAGGCGGCCTCCACAGATCCCGGCCAGAGGTTGCTGCTCATGTCTACATATGAGGCCCTCGAGATGGCCGGCTACACACAGGCTCCTCGTGAGGAAGAACGCGACACCAAAGTGGGAACCTTCTTTGGGCAGACCATTGATGACTGGAAAGAATACAATGCCGCGGAGAACGTCGACATGTACTATGTCACTGGTGGTATCCGGGCCTTCAGCGCGGGTCGTGTCAACTACCACTTCAAGTGGGACGGACCGTCCTACAGCGTGGATAGTGCCTGCTCCTCCAGTCTTCTCGCCATCCAGCTCGCATGCAACTCTCTACGTGCTGGCGAGACCAACATGGCTGTTGCCGGTGGGTCTAACATCCTGACGGGATGCAACATGTATGATGGTCTGAGTAGGGGCAGCTTCCTCTCCAAGACAGGGTCATGCAAGACCTTCGACAGCAGTGCCGATGGGTACTGTAGAGGAGAGGGTGTAGGCGTGGTAGTACTAAAGCGTCTCTCAGATGCCGTGGCCAACCGCGACCCCATCCTTGCTGTCATTAGGTCTTCGGCGACGAACCACTCAGCCAAGGCAGTCTCCATCACACATCCACACATCGAGACCCAGGAGCGGTTGTACCGGGATGTGCTGTCTCAGGCTGGCTTCGAGCCGGCAGAGGTTGACTACGTGGAATGCCATGGCACTGGCACACAGGCTGGCGATGGTGCCGAGTCTATGTCGGTGTACAATGCGATCTGCAAAGCACCACGATCCCAGCCACTGGTTCTAGGGTCAATCAAGCCTAATGTTGGCCATGGTGAAGCTGCAGCAGGGGTATCGTCTCTGATTAAGAGCATCATGATGCTGCAGCGCGACACTTACCTACCACATGTCGGCGTCAAGGGCGAGATCAACCCAAAGCTACCCCCATTCGCGGACAAGTACCGCATCGCGACACTCGGCCCATTCCTGCGCCAAAAAGAAAGGACTAGGAAGCTTATGGTCAACAATTTCAGCGCCGCCGGCGGGAACACCAGCATCGTCCTCGAAGATGCGCCTTTGACTCCTCAGGCCAACCCGCTCGAAAGCGCTGAAGACTTGCGCACCTCTCACGTGGTCACCGTGTCCGCCAAGACACCAGCGTCGCTCCGAGGCAACTTCGAGCGACTACGAGACTTCCTGGCTCGGTCCACCTCGTCTGTGCCATTGGCAGACATCGCATACACCACAACTGCTAGGAGACTGCATCACCCCCTGAGAAAGGCATACGCCGTCAAGTCCAGAGAGGAACTGGTTACCAAACTGGACAAGGACTATGCAGATCATGATGTGGATGGATCTGGCCCAACTGCAAACTCTTCGAAACCACCGTCCATCGTCTTCGCCTTCCCAGGTCAAGGCAGCAGCATCGTCGGTACCGCAAAAGTGCTGTACCACAGCTCTCCGTTATTCAAGAGAATACTGGGCGAGCTTGACTCATTATGCGCGGCCCAAGATCTGCCAACCATTCTCCCAACCCTCCTAGGAGATGCATCTGCACTTGATCCCTCACCACTGGAGGGCCAACTTTGCATGGCTCTGCTCGAAGTCGCTATGGTGAGGCTCTGGAGATCCTGGGGGGTCGAGCCGAGCCTCGTCGTCGGCCACAGCCTTGGCGAGTACGCGGCACTCTACGCTGCGGGTGTTATCTCCGCTGCGGACGTGGTCTTCCTAGTTGCCAAGAGGGCCTCGCTCATGCAGGAAATGTGCTCGCGCGGCACTCATAAGATGCTGTCGTTGCGGCAGTCGGCTGAGGATGTCAAGGTGGCTCTGGAGACAGCTAACTTGGCGTCGCTCGAGATCACATGCATTAATGGGCCCACCTCCACGGTTGTCGCTGGGCTGGAAGCTGAGTTGCAGGTTTTCATGCAACAACAGCAAGGGGCGGGGGTCACATCGGTTCTGCTGGATGTCCCCTATGCATTCCACTCGGCCCAGCTGGATCCCATTCTGGATGCATACGAGAACAGCACGTCTGGTGTCAGCTTCGCGAAGCCAAGAATACCCGTTGCATCGAGTCGCCTTGGCTCTGTTGTCGAGCAGGCCGGAATTTTCAATTCTTCCTATCTTGCACGACAGGCCAGAGAGCCTGTTCTCTTTTCTCAGGCAGTGACAGCTTTCCAAGAGACAGCAAAGGTTGATCAAAACACTCTCTGGTTGGAGATGGGCCCTGGTTCTACCTGCGTGTCCCTCGTGAGGCAGTCTCTGGGAACCGCACCAGCTCATGCGCTTTCGGCACTTGACAGCAACAAGGGCATCTGGGAGGGAATCTCATCCACACTAGCTACACTATACTCCCGGGGATTCAATGTCAACTGGGTCGAGTTTCACCGAGACTATAAGCACTCCCTCTCTGTCGTTAGCCTGCCAAACTATGCCTTCGACCTCAAGAACTACTGGCTGGACTACACGAGCCGCAAAGACCGCGTGGCTGCTCCGATTGAAGCGTCCAGCCCAGCCTCCAAGTTCACTTCATCGTGTTGGCAAGAAATAGAGGAAGAGAACTTTGGTGTATCGGAAGCATCAGTCAAATTCCTCAGCGACCTTAATAGGCCTGAGCTTGCTAGCCTGGTTCACGGTCACGCAGTGGGCGGCATCAGCCTTTGCCCCAGCTCAGTTTATGCTTCAATGGCGTTTTCATGCGCCCTTTACATCTTCCAGAGGCGCGATTCTTCTCTTGGCGGTGATGAGGTCCCTCCCATGGATCTGTCGGACATGGAGATTTTCAGCCCCTGTGTCGTGTCAACGGATGCCGACCAGCCACAAGTCTTGTTGATCACAGCCACGCAGCACTCACCATCGAGTCCCGTGGAACTCATTTTCAGCACATCATATGATGACGAGGAGACATATCGTCAAAACGCTCGTTGTGTCGTCCATCTCACCTCCAAGGCTGCGGCGTTCTCCGAGGCTAATAAGAACCTCTACCTGATCCAGGACCGAGCTGAAATGCTGCGCCGCAAGGAGCCGGAAGGTGACGTACACAAGCTGAAGAAGAAAATGGTGTATAAGCTGTTCAAGACGGTGGTTGACTACTCGCCGCGTTACTTCGGAATGGAAGACCTTCTCCTGAGCTCCGATCGCCCAGAGTCATGCGCCAGACTTTGCTTCGACACGCCAGCTGAACCGGAGAACTTTGTACACAATCCATTTTGGATCGACAACTTGGCCCAGATCGGAGGCTTCTGCCTGAATGTCAACCCACCCTCTGGCCAAGACGATGTCTATATCTCCCACGGCTGGCAGAGCATGCGCATCCTGGGCCGCCTATCGGATCAGGAGAGCTATGCCTGCTACGTCTGCATGCAGCCTTCGGATACACAACCAGGGGTTTGGTCGGGCGACGTCTATGTCTACAGCGGCAACGCAGTTTTCGCTCTGTGCATGGGGCTCAAGTTCAAGCAGATGAGGAGGACGCTGCTATACAACCTGCTTGGCCACGCCTTACCCAGCAAGCTGTCGCCGTCGGCGCCACCAACTCCACCTACCCTATCCAGGTCGCCATCGGCAGCGCCACTGAGTCGCGTCAATACCGCCCGTTCAATAGGCACGACCCCATTCCCCGTCCTTGAGACCCACAAGCCTCGCGTTAGCTTTGCGGATGTCCTTGGAGTCATTACAGAGTCAGCAGGGCTTGAGACGAGCGATGTGTCGGACGCCACTACGGAATGGTCAAACCTAGGGATCGATTCACTGCTTACGATCACGATCCTTGAGCAGCTCCGAAAGCTTACCAGCATGGACCTTGCCAGCTCTTTATTCACTCAATTCCCAACAGTCGGAGATCTCAAGGTGTACTTCCAAGGCCAGCTTGAGGCAAAGAGCCCGGTCGAGCCAGAGGTTGCACGACCCTGCAGGCCAAGGGACAACTCATGCTCAAGCAGAGCCAGATCTAGATCCTTCCTTCCCGCCGCTGTCAGCAGGCTCAGAACGTCTACCTCTGTCTCCTCAAGCTCCAGATCTTCCGAAGCTGACAGCGCTATTGACGTGGGTAGCCGGAGCAGCGCGTCCTCGGACTCTGCTGAACTTCTCATGTCCATCATAGCGAGAGAGGTGGGCATCAACCGTGCAGAGATTTCGCCATGGACCAATTTTGCCGAACTCGGTCTGGACTCGTTACTTACTATCACTGTATTGGCCATGTTCAGAGAAGAGTCTGGAACAAGTCTCCCATCGTCGTTTTTCAATGACCACCCGACTCCCAACGACGTGGACGCAACCCTGAACTCGGCGAAGCAGTCTCCCCTGACGTCGGTTGCATCGGAAGACTTCGAGAACAGCCCAGAGCCAGTAAAGGAGATGGCACCAAGTGTGGAAGAAACACGGTATGAAAGCAATCCAATCCTGATGCAAGGCACACCCCGTCCTGACGGCCAAGCTCTCTTCCTCTTGCCAGACGGCTCAGGTTCCGCACTGTCCTACATTAACATGCCGCCGGTGACCAAAATATCGTCCCTGCCGGTCTACGCACTCAGCTCGCCCTTCATCTCAGACCCGGATGCTTACGACCTGACCCTACCCGAGGTCGCAGCCGTCATGCTCCGCACAGTCCGCGGCCTGCAGCCAGCCGGACCTTATCTCATCGCAGGCTGGTCAATGGGAGGCATTTTGGCGTACGAAGCAGCTCGACAGCTCCTAGCTGTTGGAGAAGTCGTTGATCTACTAGGGCTGATTGACAGCCCCTGCCCGCGGACGCTACCACCTCTACCGGCGCCAACGCTTGACGTTCTAGACAAAGCGGGCCTCTTCTCCGGTATCGATGGGAAGAGCACCGTTTCGGTGCCGACGAGGAAGCACTTCCTCGCTAGCGTCCGCGCGCTGGAGCACTACACCCCTCAAGAGATGCCTGCCTCCGCGGCACTGGGCAAGGTGGTTGCAGTGTGGGCGAAGGACAGTGTGCTTGAGGGGGTGGTTGACCAGGCTAGGCGTGATGCAGTCATAACTGGAGACGAGATCGCTGGAGAGGCGAGGGACTGGCTCCTGGGAAAGAGGAAGGACTTCGGGGCTGCTGGGTGGGATAAGATCACGCGAAGAGGAGTGACGGCCAGATGCATCCCTGGAAACCACTTCTCTATCATGTCGCCGCCGTTGGTAAGCACAACCTTCAAATTCATTCTCAGCTGTGCGATCCCGCTAACAGATTCATTGCAGATTAATGACGTGCAATCTGTCTTGACTGATGCACTGTTGGAACTCGGACATCATTGATTGTACCGAGAATACCAGACTACTGTTGTTCTGAACATGGACTTCAAGGCCAAGATATTTTCTACTGTCGCTACTCAAATTTTCATTCAAGCTTTAGAATAAGAGAAAGAGTATGTCTGAGAAAGCACTCAGCTTCAACGGTGTCGCGGCGTTTGGTGGGGTTCATCTGATTGTACCCGAATCCATAGACTCTTTTCATCAATATACAGTGCCCAGTATCTCTTCAGATGTGGGGACCACGGAAATCTTCGATATGACAGATTCTCCGAGACCAGCTTCTCTTGGAAGCTTTGATGAAAACTCTCCGAGAAAGATCTCACTTCTAATAGCGACATCGGTAAATTCGTCGGGTACGAAGTATTAGACAAATTGCCTGCCACCACTGATTTGAAAACACCGTGCTGCCACTCTTTGCCAATATTGCTATGTTGAGGGTGTCAACAGAACAAGACATTTGGAATGGCACGGATAGGCTAACGGCACTAAAAAGATTTGGCCTCCTTAACTTCATATTCAGGGCAGCATCCAATCACGACCATATTTGAATGAAACCGTTTGGCGCCAGACCGCGTCAAGCGCCGCGTGGACGACGCGTTCCAAGTACGCGCTTTGATCGTTGCCAGCCTCATAGGAGGGTCATGGATGAACGCTACTAGGTGCAACTACTATCGTTTAATGTTACAATTGATCTTGAGTGCCTAGCGTTATCATCACAACTTCTCCGAGGTATGCTAGTCCAATTCAGCCACTGCGCATCCAGGAATCACGGATATATCAGAAATGATGCTTATGAGATCATGTGGAATAATCTGCAAGCGGGTATAGTACCTCAGCCCGCAAACATTTGTCGGTTATAGACTATGTGATTTAGTAGCGCAGCGCTCTCAACGGTTCAACAAGCTTAACTCTTTACTGATTTGTATTATCGTTCTTGCCAACGTGCTAGGCGAGCCTGCTGCTGCCTCCGAACGTATCAACAAGGCCAGCACCGCAGTGTGGTGACCGCGATTTCGCTTTAAGGATTAAAAAAGAGATGTTCTGGATCACAAGTTTACCAAGACTTTGCGTTGAACATTTCAGTTTATGAGAATCCGTTCCAATCCGGTTCCAAATAGCGCATGACAGTGCGCCAGAGGTCTTCAAAATCGGCCTCGTCTCGCAAGCGGACCCAGGCCGGCTCGTTGACGAGCTATATAAATGCGATTAGACGGATCTAAGGACGCTCCGTGTGAGTCCCCAAGATGAGGGGCAGCGCTGTCAGTGTGAGTTTGTGATCTGAGCATGTGAAACAGGCACAAGACAACGCTCTGGCAAGCCAGTGACCAGCCAAGTAATATGTGTATAAAAACGATCCCATTCCAAAGAATAGATGTTGAATCTCAAAGACAGATTCTTTTGTATTCATTTCTGATTCAAGATATCTTGACTCGCTGGGAATAAGCTGCAGTACCGGATTGCCACCGCAAACATGTTTACTGCCCTCGCCATCGCCGAGGGCGTATTCTCCTCTCTCTCCATTGACAAAACTGCTTATGTCCCATTCTCCACAGCCAAGGGAGTCCCACTCACCAAGCCAAAGAACAGAATCCACGATTACGATTCTTTCTACAAGATCTACACTGGCTTGGACCACGGAAACATGAAGGATGCTGGTGGAGATCTCCCTGACATCCGGAGTAGGTAGCCTTTAGGAGACCGCAGAGGCTCTCTTAGATCTTGCCCAGACTTCGAGGAGTTGTGAAAGGCACACTCAGCAAGACAGATGACTTGTCATCCGCCATCCCCCTCTTCACCCTACCAGGGCTTTCCTGGAGCATTATGGCTGATCTCCGGATGATGTAGTGTTCGACAATTATGGCTCGCATATCGGAGATATTCTGGATCATGGAGAGTATGTCTTCACAATTGTTCGACATCATTCCTTCTCGTAGGAAGTTGCTATTTCCCAAATCGAGAAGGTGAATTTCAACATGAAACTCGGCACTGACTATGAAATCATCACAATATAGTTGGCTTGCACCTGGCTCATCCGCAATCGTAAAGGTCATGGACAAGGACCATCAAAAACGGCAACCTATCTATACTCTCTTCACCGCCAACAACAATGCGATATGTGTCGCTCTTATCACCACAAGCTTTGCGGGCCTGGGGGGTCACTATGCGTGGCTCGGAGACTTGGGCTCTGGGTGTGTTGGCGACGATGACACGATTGGCACATGGTACTGTAAGTCTTCCAGAAAAGATCGGACGTATACCTGTCCCACTTCATTACTATTTCACCTTCCTAGCAGATCCGACAGTTGACAAAAATTAGTTGGAGGGATTGTAGTTCCTGGGACTAATCATTATGTAAGCGAAACTTGTTTCCCCTTGCCGTACCTCAAAGCAAGACCACGAGTGAAGCTCTCGTGAAGTAGCGCTCCACAGTTCTCCCCTCGCTTTCTCGAAGCTGACTACGAGCACCAGCCAAACTGCCTCTGGATCGACGCGGACGGTGGTCAGCCTGCTACGGCGTTTCAAATCAAGTGGCCGGAACTGATCCCACTCCCTAACGACCCCCGCATTGGGAAACCTATCAACAGCACTGGCACGTGTGAGACTCCCACCTTCCAAATCCGTGAGTCAATTGAAGGATTTCGTTAGTTTGCGTTGGTGTTTCTGTCAGCAAAACAGCAGTATCAACCCTCAAATGTCTCAGGTTAGCCTCGGATCTGTTCGATCACACGCTGAACGCGTCTTCATATAGACAACCATCAAGATCCTAGAGACATTCACTACGAAGTGCCGAAGACCGACGACCACGGCGTGCCTGTGAAGCCAAAGCCTAAGCCCAATCCTAGTCACACGAGACCGCGACGCTCGGTCGCGGCTGCCGCCAGCCGTCGTTTCCAGCAGAAGTACAACAACATGCTGGTGATTAATGACCTCGATTCTCAACGTGCCCATACCCTTTGCGGGTCCATTTCCTCTGCTGGACCAAATTTCTTGAATCCGAAGGACGGCTTCTTCTGCGATATGGAGACAAAGACGGTCCACCCAGTGTGTGCTTCCCAGGACCGCACAACTGTCTGCTTCGACCTAGAGCAGAACCAGCTCGGTAAGATTGATCGCCATGACAGTTTTGCTTTATAACAGGAAATTGTCTGTGGCGCATCACCAATCGCCGGCAGTGTGACAAATAAAAGGCACTCTTGCTAACAACCACGTGCAATATACAGTTGGCCCAGGGCTCCAGAAGCGGTCAGTTCCGTATGAAGTCCAGGACTGGAGGGTCAATAGAGGCGAGTGGCGCCTGAACGACGAGGAATAGGTCTCACTGCATGAGGAACCTAAGCTCCCAACCAGCCATCAAGCACCTCAGGTGGAGATTGTAAGGATTTTAGGTGGCTGAAAACCGGACTTGGCAACGTTTCTCCTCTTGATTTCTGATTGTTGCTTTTGTACATGATATTTCTTGATGAGGTCTTATCCAGGAGAGTAATTTTCAATCTTCCTTCGTAATACAATCGTTGTAATATAGTAAACCATTTATCGCAGTTCAGCTAGGTGTGGTCATCACATATTAGGCACGTAAAGAGTATCACCATTCCTCCTTTAGAATAAATCATGTTACTTAAGTACTGAAACCTATCTAACCACTGTTATCGGCATTGTATGTTTTTTAAAATGCTGGGTATTGACTGTTTACAACTATATAAAGGCGCTGCGTATAGCTACGGCTGTATATAGAATAGAACCTACCGGGGGGAGGGGGGGTTCCTACAATAGGTATATAATATATTTATAAATTAACATTTAAATAAAATTAGGACATTATAGTAAAATACTAGTAAAATACTAATAAAATACTATTATAGGTAAAATCTATTAAGGGGTTAATATTATATTAGAATTAAGCTTATATTAGAATTAAGCTTATATTAGAATTAAGCTTATATTAGAATTAAGCTTATATTAGAATTAAGCTTATATTAGAATTAAGCTTATATTAGGGTTAGAGTATATTAAACCTTTAAAGTTACTAGTTTTAGTCTTTATAAGTTAGCTAGTAAATTAGATTTTAATATTTCTATATTTCTATAGCTTCTAATAGATTAATAATAATTAAGTTAATAAATAGCTAATAAGTAGTTAGATTAAGGATAAATTAAAAAAAGAAAAAAAAACTTAGTTCTAGCGGGGATTAAACCCCCCTTTTTTACCTATATATTAGGGCTTAATAGTATATTAGGGCTTAATAGTATATTAATAGTATATTAGGATTAAAAGTATATTAGAAATAAGTAGATTAATTAACGGATATAAAAAAAAGTATATTAGTACTATAAAACGCTTACAAAAGTATTTGAAGATTATATAGTTAATATACTCTGGTTATGTTAAAAAACCCCCCTCCCCCCGGTAGGAAACGGAACTAGCCAGTTACTAAAACCCCGTGTGTGATCACACTCATCGGGAGATGAACATTGACAACTCGTGAAAGATATCTCGGTATTCGGGCAGCCTTGCATTGATTTTGGGGATGTCACTTCTACCCTAGGCTAACAAAATTCTTTCGTAAAGTTGTGGCTGTTTTTAAAAAGGGTGGGGAAGACGCCGCGGACGCGGGTGTGGGGCGGTCGGAATCAGGGGGTGGTCGGAAGAAGGGCCAACAGCATTATTTCAGGTATGAGATTGGAGTTAGATTCCATGCCTATTCCACTGAAATTTCCAAGCAACGACGGTTAGCAAACAGTACATGTTGATCTAAGCTCACTATGAAATCCTATTCCTTTCTATACGAGATCAGAGATTCGCTCCCGTAAAAACGGAGGGTATACCTAAACCCCATAGGATAATCTCACCCGGGACACCCTCCTACCTACCGGGGGGAGGGGGGGTTTCCGTTTACATTTTACAAGCCTTCTAAAATAAGCCTAGAATAGTACTAATATTTATTTATAAGGCTTTACTAGTAATCTATATATATCCTAAAGGTATATAGTCCTTTTATATAGTAGTAAATACTTAATAATATAGTATTTTTAAATAAAAGTATATTTCTAACTATAGTTAATAATAGTTAAACTATTATATCTTTATTAAACTTAAAACTTTATTAAATATAATCTGAATAAAGTAGTTAAATTAGTCCTTAAATACTAATTATAAAAGTTTAAAGTAATAAATATTTAAAAAGTAAATTTATTATTATATATACCTTACTACTTCTTTCCTATAACGTTAAGTACTAACGAGCGATATATACTAGTAAGTAATATACTTTTCCTAAAACTATTATAGTATATCTTATAACTATATTTTCTTATATTATATTTTAAAATAAATAAAATAAAAGAAGATAAGATTAAACTTACTATCTAAGCTCTTTAAAATAACCTAAAATTAAATAAATAATATATAGCTAATATCTACTAAATCCTTAAATCTACCCTTTATTATAGAATAACTAACTAAACTATATAATATAATACCTACCCTAATAATAAAAGATTAATAAAAATAGAAGAGAAGGTACTTATTTAATATATACTTAACTAGGATTTATGAAGATACTTACTTATTTTTAAAGATATTAAAAATATAGTAAATTCTTTACTCTATAACTATAGTAGTAGTACTATTAAAATTAACTAGGTAGAAAGACTTATCTTATTAGAACTATATTTTAAAATATATATTAATTATATATATAACTATTAGAGGGCTCTATATAAATATCCTAATATAATAAATATATAGTTTAACCTTATATCTAATATAAATAATAAATATAGTATCTTTAACTATAATACTTATAACTTTAATAAGTTAGGCTTTATAATAGGTATTAAATTACCTAAAATAATAGTTATATATTCTAATTAGTAAAGATAAGTAAAATAAATATAGCTTAGGAATTAGTAATAAGTAATACCTATTAAATTAATTAGTAAAGATAAATAATATAAATTACTATTTTTAATTATTAAAGCTAAAATTTACTTTATAAACTAGTATATTAAAGATAGCCTTTTAGATAACTAGGTAATTAAAATAAGCTTAAATAAATAGATAAGTAATAAAATTACTATAGAATAAATTTAATATTTTAAAAAATATACTATATTATATATAAAAAGTATCTACTAGCTATTAGTCTTTAATAGATATAAGAGCTATTATTTTATAAATTTTAAGTAATATTATAAATTTAAGAATATTATTACTCTCTATATACCTCTTTATTTATCTTATCCACTTTAACTATTAAATATTAAGTATTTTAGTTTATTAAAGAAAGTATATAGTATAGAAATTAGCTAGTTTAGTAAAGCTTAGATTACTTATATTAATAAGATAGAGTTCTTCTTTACTTTTTATACTATATATAAGAGGGTTTTTAAGCTAAAAACTATTAAAGGAGGTTTTAAAGGAGTAGATCTTATTTTATTTAACTAAAAAGCTATACTTTCTAAGCTAAATATTAAGATTTAAATACTAATAACTATACTAGGCTCTCTAGTACTACTTATACTTTAAGTCTTTTAAATATTATATAACTTAATATAAGTAGTTTCTTAGTTAACTTTAATTAAAGACTAAATCTCTTATTACTAAAAAAGCTTCTTAATACTAATTTTAACTATTATTAATAGGTTAATAAATATTTAAAGAGTATATAGTTATTAGCTTATATAGTTATACTTTTAATTTAAAAGACTAATAATCTTTAAACTATAAATATAGTACTTTTTAAGTATTAGAGGGCTAAAAAAATATATATATAGGATAAAGGAGTACTTACTATATAAGAGGCTAGAGAGTTAATTAATAAGAAGGAAAAGGGAAAGTAGCTAGCTAGTAAAATAAGTAATAGTATTAAAGAGTTAGTCTATAGTAGATTAATAAAAAGATAATATAGTAACTATAGTAAAACTAGGTATAATATATAAATTTATAAGAAAGATATAAAATAATCTATAGATTTTAATTTTAATTAAATTTAATTAATTTTTTTTAATTATAATATTATAATTTAAATTATTATACTCTTAGTATTAAAAAGGATATTACTTATTAATATATATTACTTATTAGTATTTAATATTACCCCCCTCTCCCCTCTTATTAAAAAATTTTATAAAAAGTTTTATTACTTTTATTTTTATTTCTTTAATTTCTTTTTAAAATCTTTTTTTTAATTTTTTACTTTTTTTAAAAAAGTTTTTCTTTTAATTTTTTTCTTTCTTTTTTTTCTTTCTTTTTTTTCTTTCTTTTTTTTCTTTCTTTTTTTTCTTTCTTTTTTTTCTTTCTTTTTTTTCTTTTTTTTTCCTTTTTTTTTTCTTTCTTTTTTTTCTTTCTTTTTTTTTTAACTTTTTTCTTTAAAATTTCTTTTTCTTTTATTTTACTTTTTTTCTATTTATTCTCTTCTTTTTAATTTTTATTTTTAATTTCTTTTTTTAATTTCTTTTATATTTTTTTAAAAAAGATTTCTTTTAAAAAAAAGAGGGGGGAAGGGTAGGAAAAGTAGAAGAGTTAAAGGAAAAATAAGGGAAGAAGAAAAAAAGAGGGGGGTAAGGGTAGGAAAGGAGGAAAGGTTATATAAAGAATAAGGGGAGGAAGAAAAAAAAAGAGAGGGGGGGAGGGTAGAGAAAGAGAAAGGGTTAGGGGAAGAGGGGGTAGGTTAGTAAATAGTAGGGTAGATCTAAGGAATTTTTTACTTTTTATACATTCGTCACTCTGGACCGCCCTAACCAACGACCCGAGCTACCATGCCAGTACCCACACTGCTGCCTATTTGACCCCAAAGACGTCCTTGTAAAAATCATCGAAGATGATCACCCACCGAAAGATTTGTTTCGAATTCCATATGCCACCTCATATACCTCATTGAGTCCGAGCAGTCTTCTCTCAGCTTTGCATATGACCATGGCCGCCACTTCCCAGTCTTTGAGAGAATATTAAAGAGAACTCCAACAGCTCGAAGACCAAACGCGTCTCCGTCATATGAACAATTCGCCGCCTCGATTCAAATTCTGGTCTCCCCCAGAAGACCCTGAGAAACCAAGACTCCCATATATTCCTGGGTTTACTGTCCAGATCAGCCGACATGTGCCACCGTCACCTTTCGGCGGCCTTGACTACGGCATGGGAATTCGGGAAGAGCTCCCTGAAAGCTACCTGCTCGGAATAAAACAGAGTGAGCTGGTTATCGACCATCCTGCCGCTCAAACGCCTCTGCCAGCCCAGTCCGAGACTACTCAGCTTGTCGTTACGACACCGATTGCTATCGGTGGAGTGCGCGGGCCGCAGGTCGTTGCCTGCGAAATTACCCCTCCATTCGAGGGTCACAAGCCGTTCGAAGCCGTTGCCAAAATATACGATCCGTTGTATTACAACTTTGACTACGACTTCAGCCACCAACCTCACGACACAGTGTGGCAGGCAGACTCAGACTACAGCCGAGAGGCCGCCGCTTACGAACATCTCCAAAGGAGCGCGACAAGCTTTGCACCCGAGTACTTTGGCAGCTGGAAATTTGATCTACCCATCACATGTAGAGGAGTCCCAACGTCCAGATCTGTGCGCATGATTCTAATCGAGCGACTCGACGGAATGTGTGTGCAAAACATGCGGGTTCGAAATGACCCTGATCCAGAGGAGCCCGATGACGCTTTTCACTACCCAGAAGATTACAGACTGGAGGTACTCGCCATGGCCATGGACGGATACGTGCGAATGCTCCATTCAGGTATTGACCAAAAGGATTTCGCAAGCCGTAATGTCATGCTCGTTGCTAGCACAAAATCATCCGGACCGGTCCCAGTCGTATCTGGCCTACCACTACCACGCGTAGTACTTGTCGATTACAATTGGTCCGTTGTATACGGCCTCGTTGACAGTGGCCGCCATTCGCGCGGCCGCGAATGTTTCGACCGCCGAGGACCGCTTCCAATCAACCCAATGCAGCTATGGTGGGGCATGCCTATGAATGAGTTCGTTGGATGGGTTCCTCACGAGTGGCACCACACACCAGATGTTAAGCGGGAATGGCTCAAAAAGAGGTTCGGCGGGACAGAGCGACGAAAGCTCTATACAATGGATCAGGAGCCTGACGATACTTCAAGTCACAAAAGTCGAGCTAGTGGAAGTCATGATGACAAAAAAGAGCTGAGTGACGATCCAGTTCCTTGGGGATGTATTCCGAGGAATCCCCTGTCGGATGACATGAAGGAACTGAAAGCCGAATTCGAAGCGAAAGAGGACGCCAAGGGAATCTCGACGCCACAGAAACTGTTTATTCTGAATGCCAATGAGTAATGACCGACCTCCGCATGGAGTCAGAATATTACAGGGGAGTAGACGTCTGCAGGGAGATTCCATGGTTGGCATTCGTCAGGTGCTCAGTTACATATGGTGAGAATCAGGCCTGAGAGTTTTTACCAAAAAGAATAATTGTTCTGGAACCCTTCGATCACAATTTGCCAACGTAGTTGCTACGTTGGTCAATCGGCTGGGAAGCGGTCACCTCTTTGTGAGACTCATTGCCACGTTTGGCGTGCTGGCCATTATGTTCTCCATCGACAGCACTTGAGCCACCCGATGTGAGTTCCACCTCGAGCGCTGGATCCCGGGGGAGGACGAGCGCTTCGACGACGACCAGCTTGGCGCGTCGCCGCCCTTTAGGCTTGGGCCCAGGAGCTGCATGGGTATTTAAACCGGAAAAATTAGAACCTAACTCTCACCTTGGAAATGTAATAAATTTCTATAGAAACGCTTTACTAAAGTATGGATCTTTTACTCTTTTTTGTCGGGCTTTCATCGGCACTCGAGCGTGCCTGGGCACAGCTTCCAGTTCGACTCATCAACATCGAACACGGTCCCCATTCTCCAACACAAGACATCATAGCATCTTGTCTTTGTCAACATCCATGTACTCTTCCAAATTTTACTTCATCTTTGCATATATTTATTATGGAAAAAGCTTTGTCCACGATATAGACTTTTGCAGTTTGCGGTATAATCGGTAAAGAGATTCAATCGACCAAAAGGATCACGCTTCCCTCATCGCAGCTCCCCGATGGCCACTCAGCCCTGCCTGCAAAAACTGCCTCTTATGCTTCTGCCACTCATCCTGTCCCAGGCGATAACACTCAAAGTTCTTTGCACGCTTCTGCACGCCTCGCCTGGCTCGAGTCCACAGAGGAAACCGCCTGCTCATCCTGCGATGTGTCCTACGCAAAATCTTTGCGGGGATGGTTGGTTGTGGCCGTCCTATCCAGAAATTATGTTTTTCTCTGACCTCTCGTGCCCTCTTGTACAACTTTAGCTCTTACTGTGTCTCAAGTGTGCCCTTTAATTTCTTACGCTACTAGAAAATCACAACCTTTGCCCCGGTGTCCGCTACGCGGCCTCAGTACCAAGGTGTGTCTTCCCCCACCTCTAGGACAACCCCTTATAGGACGCCCTCCTAATAGATATTTTCCGATGGAATCACGTCCTGTAGAGGAATCTCCCATAGAAGGCGACCACATAAGTTCATCCACAAGACTCCGCTATGACGCATTCGCATTTTTCAAGCTGTGGCGGTGATACGGTAATAGTATTTGTGGTCTCACAGAGCATACTCCAAAGCCGCATCGTCGATGCCGGTGGCCCTCATCGCACAAGATGATACGTATCCGACGAAGTACAATAGTCAGAGATTCTTAGAAGTCAGCTCAGTGCTATGTGAGGGTCGACAAATTTTTCTAACACTCCCCTGAAGACTTCTTCCCTGTTTAGCGCACCGTACGCTTTCTATAGATGTATCCGAATTAAGAACAAAACCGCTTATTAGCGCCGAGCTAACCTTGAAAATACGTTGCCATTGTATGTCTCCTTGGCAGACCCACAAGCAGGTTTACTGTGGTATGTCTGGGTCTTCTTGGCACTTTTCATTGCAGAAAGTGTACTAGCGCCATGCACGTCGGCAAGAGTCGCATGCAGAAACATCTTGAAAAAAAAAGAGCAGGCGACGGAGGCCGCGGCGCATTTTTGTGTTAGGCCACAGAGCGCCGTCAAACCACGCGAAACGACAACCCGGCACAACGGCCACTATCTACTAGTAAACTCGAGCAAGCACATCTTCGGAGTCTCGGAAGCTGTTACGCATGCATCCGATCGGAAACGCGTAGAAACGAGCGAAAAGCTACATCATGCCGTACTCCAAATTTCAAAAGCTGGATCGCGACCGGCCACAAATTCGACTGCTGCGCCTGAAACCAGGGCAATTGCACGAGCCCATCTCGGCCACATTGTCGCTCGCATACTTGGACGAACATCCAAGATACGAGGCGCTATCCTATGTCTGGGGAGATAGAGAGGACCTCTTAGACATAAGATTGGACGACGAAGCCTTTCCAGTCAAAATTAATCTGTTTGCCGCCCTTCGTCGTCGTGAGTACTCAGCCTGTTGATTTGGAGCGGTTTGCAATTGCTGGCTAACGCTTGTTAAGTGCGTGACCATCACGAGATCAAGGTACTCTGGGTCGATGCACTCTGCATAAATCAAGAAGATGATGCCGAAAAATCGTATCAAGTACGATTAATGACCGAAATTTTCAGAAACTCCCAGCGGTGTTTTGTCTGGCTGGGAGAGTTCGAAGAGGATGTAGTCTTGAATCAGGGTACCACTTTAGACGCCTACCGAGGCGAAGGAGTGACGATGGACAAAGTAAATGCGCAGCTGGCACTGGATTTCGTGATGAAATTATCAGAGTTGTCGACTGACGGGCACTTTACTGCTGACGAAACCTGCGTTCGAGTAGGCTGGGTTAGCGTTTCGCCTCAGGAGGTGACTGCATTAAATAAGCTGATGAGCTTGAAATTCTTCGATCGTATGTGGACGGTCCAGGAGTTCATTTTACCATCCCGCGTGGCATTGGTAATCGGCACTATTCGATGTGAAAAAGCTTTGGAGAGACTGGTATTCATGAATGAACGGGACTTGTGGAAACACGATCCTTCATATGGGGGATGTTGCAAGGCCGCTGTCGAAAAAGTGCCCGATTTTCCGGCCTTGATACTAGCTCTATATGAGAACACAATCTCGCTCAGACATAAGCGCGATAGGCAGCTGAAACTCCATTACGCCTTGGACAACTTTCGAGTTCGGAGTACTAAAGATCCCAGAGACAAGATATTCGGGTTGCTCGGCCTCACCGACCCCAGGGCCAGGCAACTGATTGATTACAAACTCAGCAAAAAGCAGGTATACATCAGATGTGTTCGCTACGGTCTTACCACCACAAACTCATTGCGCCCACTTATGAGATTACCCGAGACCAATCAAGACACGGCTTTACCATCATGGGTACCCAGCCTCGAAGCAAAAGCCCCAGACACCCACACACAAAATATGATGAAAATGGAGATCAAATATATATATGAAGGATTCTTATTTTTCAGCGCGGGAACCCAGCGCAAAATGGAATTGGGCTCTGGCGCGGAAGACGAGTTGCGACTTGGTGGGCGTAGGTTCGACAGCGTCAGACGCGTCTTCGAAAAGCCTCCGCAGACTTTGTGGCAGGCTCAAGGCGGCTCAATTCTGAGGCGGCGCCTGCGGGAGGAGTGGCGCGACCTGCTTGCATCCGACCCACGTCTGGATTTCGGCAACTATCCCAGCGGTGGGGATTATACGACGGCTTTCTACCGCACGTTCACATGCGACACTCTGGTGCCTATGGACCGCAAAATGAGGCGGGTCACGGCAGACGATGAAGGAATCGTGACGAAGGGCTTTGCCGAGGAGGGCTATGCCGCATGGAGTGGACTCTTGCCTTTCAGAACGTTTTTTATCACGGAACGAGGCTACATGGGGATTGGACCGGAAGATACCCAAGTTGGAGACGCAGTATATGTACTATTCGGAGGTCATGTACCATTCCTCCTGCGTGATATACCGGAGTCGTGGGAGAGCAGAGGTTCCCACACGTATGTCGGACACGCCTATGTACATGGTATTATGGATGGAGAAGTATTGCTTAAGGATGATATTCAGGATGAACAGGTTGTCATAGTATAGCTAGTTTCCCGAAGCCTCAATCACTATGAATTGTCAGCAGCTTCAAACTTCGATTTATGTGCAGTCCGGGAGTGGCATATCCGGATGGGACCCGTGTACTAAACCCTCGTCGATAGCATCACTTGATGTAGTCGTGAGGCGACTCTTGCATGACAGCCCGTTGAAAGTGTATCAACATGAAAGCACCACTGTTGATCGACCTCCTGGCGCATGTCATTGCGGCGTAACAAGAAGTTGCTAATTTGGCACAGACACCCAAACATGTATTAAGCTTGTCCATGTCGGGACGTCCCCCTCAGTAACTATTCATATAACAGAAGTTATCATTAGCCACGATGGAGATTTTGACATCAGGGGGGCTTGTCGCATCAACGTATACGCCAACCGCAATTGTATTGACAGGGGTGCCGGGGCTTGGCGTGTACTGACTCTTTGGGAGAAATGTGCTCCCGGGATCCACCTGCACGGCTTCAGCTTGATAATCCAAATATCTCCCACACAGCTCAATAACAATGGACGGTTTCTAAAGTAGCTCGGGCGTAGGCCCAAATTCAGAAACAAGTGGTTCACACTTTACTGTATGTGTGGTCGTATTACCAGAGCTGAACTTATTCTAACGCCACGAGCTGATTTGAACCCGAATGGAGCTGTTTAAGACGAACCTTTTATCATGAACATTCTGCGACCCAGAGTCGGTGGTTTGGTCAAAGCCCATCTCAGAGCTGCGGCTACCAAAGCATGCCTCCCTGCCACTACAACGCGGAGTGAGAGCACAGCAGCGCCAGCCAAAAACCCATTTCTGCTCGTCCCTTCTCTCGAGAAATTCAAAGAGACCGAAGCCAGTCGCAAGCCATTTGATTCATGCCTAGGTGTCTCTGTCTCACAGACCCCGGCTCCAGACTGGAAGTATGGTGGGGGCACCACTGATGAGTTATCCCGGAACAAGTCGCACATCGTGATCGACCCGAATGAAGAGGGCCGGGCCATGATCTCGAACTACAAGTTGCTCGTCTCTGCGATCCCGAGGCCCGTCAGCGTCGTCAGCACACTCGCAAAAGATGGGACGCCAAATCTGGCACCGTTCAGTTACTTCCAAGTTGTCGACCACGATCCCGTCACTCTTGTAATTGGCTTTTCTGCACGCGCTGATCGGCCAAAGGACACTCGGAGGAATCTAGAGGAGACAGGCGAATGTGTCATAAGCATCCTGTCCGAGCATTTCGTCGAGGCCGCCAACGCCACCTCGCTCGACGTCCCATACAAAACCTCAGAGTGGGGCCTGTCCGGCTTGACACCCAGGGACTCCGAGACTGTTCAACCGAAACGAGTCCAGGAAGCTGTTTTCTCTATCGAGGGAAAATTGCTTGAGATGAAAAGCCTTGACTACCACGGTCATGGGGAAAAGGGCAAGCCTACCGGCGCTTTAGCCATTATCGAGGCTAAGAGATTTTGGGTCCAAAAAGGTGCATTGAACGAGGCTCGCGATCATGTGGACCTGGAGGCATTGCGTCCTGTCGTGCAGCTTGGGGGAATTTCGTATGCCCGGGTTCGAGACACATTTGAACTTCCTCGCCCGTCCCTGCAGGCAGAGTTAGCAAATGAAGAGAAGGGCTTGGCACGTTATGTGCAGGCTGAAGTAGTAAATTGAGAATGAGATCGGATATTCGCACCCGCAAAAACAGAGGGTACACCCGTACTACGATCTAGGTATGTACCTAGGTAGGTAGTTCAGAGATCAAATTAAACAGATTGGCAGCTAACTGACAGGCATATCCTATAGGACATTATCCCATGGGAGGTTGTCCCATAGGAGGTTGTCTTATAGGAGGTTATCCGATAAGGGACTTTTCTATTGGAGGTTATTTCTTGGGGCTCGGGTGTACCCTCTGTTTTAATGGGTGCGAATATCGGATCTCTTGATAAGAGGCATACACAGATTCGATACAAGAGTAGATAACCGACTGAGATGGGTCGTTTCCAGCAGGATAAATTCAAATTTGAACACAACATAAGAAAGCATTTTCGGGGAACAACCGTGGAATAATATTGAATATATTCAAATACTCATCGGGGCCTGCTAGTTGCTCGATAGCTGGGATCAATGGAACAAAGAAAACCAGGCTTCCATGAATGCGGATCTCATGTCAATTCCGCACTTTCCAGCAAGGCCCTGGCCTCGGCCCCGACATCATATTTGAAGAACCAATCGTTGTATTCGTCCGAAAACACCTGCGCCTTCACGCTCGGCAGCGGCCCACCATAATACTTCCTGCATTCCTCCATCATGACTTCAGGCGGACCCATCATCTTATTAGAAAGTGTTTGAGTTGCCTTGATTCGGGGACCACGTAGTTCATCAAACATCTGCACCCGTTCCAAGACAACCTTCTCTGGTGATTGGCTGCTCTGTTCGAAATTGCTGAACAGGACCTCCAAAGCAGCGGCATCTTCAATGGCTTGTGACGCTCCCTGACCGTGAGTAGACAGCATCAAGTGCCCAGCATCTCCCACTAGAATGCCACGGCCTCTTGTCAAGTTGGGCACTGGATCACGCTTCATAATGGTAAAGACATTGATGTCCTTGGCGCCTTCGCAGATGACCTTGACACTTGGATGAAACTCCTGTAGGTCCGCCATAAGGTCCTCGTAGCTCGCCTCTGCGTTCCAGTTGTCCCCGATATCACGCTCCTGCGGCTTCGTCGGGTGCATGAAGGCACAGTACAGCAGCTGGTCGCCCCTAACTGGGTACGTGTTGAGCAGGACACCCGGCTTGCCGACCTGGTTGACGAAGAATGCAGTGAACCCGGATGGCTGGTCGCGGTAGAAGTGGCCTGCCTTTGGATCCTCAAGAATGGTCGAGATGGGCTGCATGAAACGGTATATGGAAAGAGGAGACTTGATGATGGGCTCTTCTTGGCCCGTCACGCAAGAGATGAGCTTTGAGTGAGCGCCTTCCGCGATGATGATGACGTCCTTCTGGACGGTACTTCCGCTTGCCAATGTGACCTTCCCTGTGTCGGGGTCTGCGTCGGAGACAGCTGTTCCCAGATTGATCTTTGGTGCAACGGCATATGGCGTCGCCGGCTTCTCCACCAGCTCGAGCAGACCTGCGTGGAGATCGGCACGATGGAAAATCAACCAACGTGAGCCATATTTCTCCTCAATGCCGTCATATCTCTCCGTTGACACCAGCGTACCGGTTTTGGCGTCAAAACGCCGAAGCTGAGAGTAGTCCATGGCCCCATACTTGTGGACATCGAAGCCCCAGCCGGCCAGGACACGAGTAGCATTCGCCCCAATTACAAGCGCAGCTCCATTCTCATGTGTGAAGCGGGACCGTTCGAATACCTCGACTGCGTGTCCGGCTCTAGCTAAGGCGATTGTCGCTGACATTCCGGCAATACCGCATCCAATGACACCAACCTGGAGCTGCTTCGATGCAGTCGTGCCAGTAGAACCCATGGTGGTTAGGGTAATGTAGTTCACGGATCGAGAATTGTAGGTTCGGGAGAATATAGCCTAAACTACGAATTATCGCAAGCTCTCGTAACCGGGAAGCTTTATTTATGAGGAGTTAGGTATCCTTAATTTGGGCGGAGAGCTCTTGTGAGTGGCTGATGACAATCTCCGCGCTGTGGCTGAAGCCAGCACATTCACGGGCCGGCCGGACATCCCCATCATCAAAAGCATCTGCTAGTGTCAACCCCACGAATCCGAAGCTTCGGAAGCAATGTGATGATGTGCGATATCTTACGCGTCACGACAGAGTTTCGCAGCACCGGAATTGCGATTACCCCACCGGCCAGTGTACTGCGTCAGGCTGCTCCGTGTGAATGGAGATGGCTACGAAGTTAACATGTCCACAATGCAGTACGAGTAACACTGCACCTTTATAGTAATGCAGGATTTGTAAAATTCATTTACAATGACCTGATTAGCCTCACTCCATCACTCTAAAAGAGAGCAACAGATATGAACAGGAAGACTAGTAGAGCGGAGTTTTCCACGCATGAGAACGGGCTTCTTCATGTACCTACCTGTAATCTTTACAGTCACTCGTTCAAGCCATCCGGTAGGTGCCCACGGAAAGCACATCTGCACCAATACTTGTACCATTTGTATACAGATTGACCCAGCTGTAGTAGAAGATCATGAAACGGGGAAGAATGACGGGTAAAACGAGCAGATTTTAGGTATCTATGAACACTAGCTCTGTTCAGGTGTTCGCTACAAGACCATGGCATCTATGCTTCTTTTAAGCCGCTATGAGCCAACTCCCCGTACCTAGCCCCCCAAAGGCAAGGCGGTCCTCAGCATAGTAAAAGTAAGGTACCCAGGTAGTCTTTAGTCTGCACAAATGGGTTTGCTAGGGCACAAAGCCCCGGACCAGCGCCACGGGTTTTGGAGGAAAGATTAGAGACAAAACAAAAGAAGAAAATTAAAACCAGGCCTGAACTTTTTGCAGGATATACTATGCTCTGTTTCACACAGACAACTGCAGTAGACAACAAAAGCCCAGCTCAGTTTGTTTGTCTGGAACAGCAAGCACGACCCAGCCGAAGTGCCCAATTCTGGACTTCTCAGCTGCTATCTGCCCAGGTGAGTGACTCAGTAATCACCTGGGCAGTGAATTGGCATGCCTCGGATGCGTGAATTTGATACAAGTGCCAATGAAATGGGAAGCAAGTGACTTTCAAGCACTGACAAATACGGGCATGGGGTGTGTACACCGCAAGGGGACAACGAGGCAGGAGCGTCCCTTCCGTCTCTGTTATCAGGCACCAGCATGCTTTGGCCGCAGTGATCTTGGTGCCACCACCTGGACCTTCCACCAATTCAACACATGAACCTCGAAAGCAAACAGCCCGGGCACTCACATCACCGTCGTGACCTCTACACTCAATCCGAAGCTCCATCGACCCAAGATTTCAGGTCTATTGATCCAGCCATCATCTCATCATGGGTCGCTGGGGAATGTGTGAGTGCTTCTTGCCGCCTGCAAACCCTCACCGACGCGTTGCATCTCGAACCTGATGCATGCAAAAGCCAAGAAGCGACCTTGAACTGGCACTGAACAATTCCATCACAGGTCTCTTCCAAGGCGACCAGGACTGCGACATCCGTGGCGAGACCGAGGACGCGATGGGCCTGACTGGTAAGGAAGGCGACGACGAGTACGACCCCGACCAGGAGCTGCGATCCACCGCCTTCCGCGACAAGCTCAACGCCGACCTCTGCGACAAGCTCTTCAAGGACTACCGCAGCAAGGAGGACACCTTCTGGATCCCCGACCGCAAGATGTACACCGTGATCCTCGCCGCCATGGTCATGCAGAGCGGCGCCGAGATCAGCGACGACAACATGCAGCATCTGCGTGAGATCGTTCCTCAGATCCATTCCAGCCCGGGCTATGCATTGCCCTTCGCCGATGATGGCTTCCGCGACCCTGGAAAGGTGCAGTTCCTGGCTGCGCTGGAGCACTACAAGGCAGGCACCCCACGTACCTTCTGCGAGATCAGGTTAGTGTCCTGCAGCTTCCTTGGAACCTCCGCAGTCACCGAATCCCAACGCCCGATGTCCTTTGCTGACCACTGATTGCCAGCTGCTACCACTGTGGCAAGATCCAGGCAGACCTGGGCAAGACACTAAATCTCTGTGCGAGATGCAAGGTGGCTTCCTACTGTAACAAGGTGAGCGTCATCCATGCACCGTTCCTCGACCTTTCTCGACTGAGGATGTTGCTGACTGGAAACATGCAGGACTGCCAGAAGGCTCACTGGAAGGCTCACAAGCCTTCGTGCTTCGACCACAAGAATCCTCCCATGATGTTGAACGTCTAGACGAGCCAAACTTCTGGAGCGCTTTGGCTGCGGTCTTCGGAACACTAAACCAGTGAAGATGCGTACAAGGGGTGGGCTCAATTGTGTAGCTTGATTGCTGTCAGAGTGGGAGAGGCGTGACCGACACAGTCTACATTCCGGCGAATTGCGTTAATCTCCCAACACAATTTTTGTGACGGTGCCCTAGCACTTTTCAGTGAATCAGGGGTTGTGGGCTTTCATAGACACTGACGTTGCTCGAGCAATTTCACATCCGCACCATTTTCCTGCCCAGGTACTCTTGATAGGGTCTTCGAAATAGAAGATACCAAGAGAACAAGAACAGTCATCGACGTTGGCCATACGCAGGGTACGCATTGGACTTCTCAGGGGAGCCAGTACGACCTTGTTGGGTCTAGTAGGCCTAGTGCATCTCACCCTCGTAAGCAGTACTCCGTTCTTACCACAATATAGGACAGCCTCCCATCCTCCTATGGGAGAACCACTATCCTATAGGTTAGACTTTAGGACACCCTAGAGAGTAATTCGGCCTCAGTGACTTGCTATGATTTATTTAAAGGGTCATTTCTGAACGTTCGGACTTGCTTCCCCGGTATCCACCCATGTAGCATAAGCTTGGTGCGAATTGGCCTCCGATTCACGTGAACTCCGAGATTGTGATACCTGACTACTGTGAACAAAGAATTTGCACGACTGCGGAGGAACCGGCGTATGCAGCGTACATGATCACAACGTGCCACAAGCTCTGACATGCGCCACCGAGACCTGGTGTAGTTAAGCCCCTAATCTGCCTTGAGCCCAAGCTTTCAGCTAGTTCTACAAAAGGCTGTATAGTAGCGGCAGTTGAGTGACACGCCTTGAAATCCGGGTGTCCTGCTTCAAGACACAGGTGATGTTGGTCTATCACAGGATGAATGGTCTTCCTATTATGGAGAGGTCGGTCAGCGCTTGATGACTGCCTCCCACACCACCTCCCATACTCCGTACTGCCACAGCATGCTCGATAGATTCATGATGGCGTGGAAGCCAAACGCAGTGTAACCACCGATTACGACGTCACTTGTATGAATGGTTCTAAATTCTTAGACGGTGGGCCGACAATTCAGGCAACCAAGTAAACTGTCAGACGCCAGCGCAACTCGCCTGTTTTGCCAAAGCATGAGTAAGCGTTCTTTCTCGTGACATTTTAACCCCCCCTGACAGCTGAATCCGAAGCATTTCATGTCATGTTATCGTGTGATCATGTGTTCAACTCACTGCCCCCATAGTCCGCGAAGATCATCATAGGTACTTCCTCGTCTATTCTACCTCAAGTTGAGACTGCAAAGTCCTCCATCGAAGATATTTCATTTAATACCAGTATTGAAGAAGAGGTTATTCCGATAACATGACCGAAGAATCTGGAGTCACTCGCCATCGCTCTCTGCCGGAATTGGTCAACCCGTCAACGCAGATACGCCTGCTGAAATTCCTCCGAGGCAGTTTAGAAGGAGCACCCGAATATTGTCTCGAAGTCCACGACCGTGCTTCCTCGCCACCTTATAAGGCAATATCCTACACGTGGGGGGAGCCAGAGCCGAAAAGCTCAATTGCTCTAAACGGCCATGAATTCGAGGTTCAAGAGAACTGCTACTATGCACTACGGCAATGTCGCGAGCACTACAAGGATGACTACCTCTGGATCGACTCCATATGCATCGACCAGTCAGAACATTCTTGGGAGAAAAACGAACAGGTTCAAGTGATGGGGGCCATTTATCAACGGGCGATCAAGGTCCTTGCGTGTGTGGGACCGCATGAACATGACAGCGAGTTCCTTTCACGTGAAGTACAGAGATGCCTGGATGAATCTGGTCTCAAACCTCCTCCAGACTCTCTCGAGCACAATGATATGAGACTTGTGTTGCAAAGCATTCCAAGAAAGCTTGTTCCAACCCCTTGGTCGGCTCAAGACAAAGAACGTCTTACCAAAGCCGTTGAGCATTTTCTCAGACGGCCGTATTGGACTCGAGTCTGGATCGTGCAGGAGCTTTGTCTCGCCAGAAAGATTCAGGTACTATGCGGCCTTGACGTACTCGAGTGGGTGGGCTTTAGCCATCTCCAGACTCATAATTATCCCGATGACATACCATCGGCAGCGTTTGAGCCTATGGACCCTTTTCACCATCAAATGGCATTTGAGGACGCCCATAGACTTACTTTGATGGATCAAATTTCCAGTTTTGCATCTTTCGGTTGCAAGGACGAGAAAGATCATGTTTATGGTCTTCGTAGCCTTGCTCAGAATGCGACTCGCGGCGACAAGGAGTTCCCGCTGGTGGATTATCACAAGTCTAATCTTCAAGTGGCTCTGGATGTAACCCATGCGACGAAGAATGAGGGCGCTAGTTACTTTGGCAAGGTAAAGTCTCTTGCTTCCGTACTGAAAATTTATGATGGAGACGAAGCCTTCAAATCGCTGCTCGATGAGCGAAAATTGCCCCACAACACAACCGCCAACAAAACCACTCTTGAAGAAGACATCGAAGTTAATAGAATCTGCGATAGTCTGCGCCACCAATCTTTGGCTGATATGGAGGGTATACGAAGCGAGATCGGTGGAAGACGTTTTCCAGGACGAATCATGTCCGTGCGAAGGCTCAGTGCCCCTCTGTGCTCTGACCCCAATGGGAGGCTCACTACTCGGCTTCATAGAACACACGCTGGCTCAAGATCGAAAACGAATGAGGTCAGTCACACGTTCTCGCCTCAGCGCCCTCTCTCGGCGAACAATATTTACGTGGACGGCGAGCTTGCGGGAGTCGTCTGCACCGAGGCACAGTCTGGCGATTTCCTCATCGCCAGCGGGCTGACCGATGTGTACAGTGGCAACACCAACGGCCAACACGTCCTGGTTGTGCGACACGGTCGTGGACATATCTTCAGAATTGTAGGACAGGGGGTGGTGCTACCCAACTTTGAAGTTGTGTGTTATTGCAAGGACAAGCATTGTCCTATTCGCCATCCCCCACGAAGCTTTGCTCTGCTTCTTTCAGAAGTCGATGCGTTTGTCATGGCGGCAAATTTCTACCTGCTCCATTGCGACTCTGATGCGACTGATTGGTGGTTCACGCTAGTGGAGACCGGAATACAGGGTTCGACTATGATATCTGAGTCTTCTGGTCCGTCGTTCGCCTTCTGTTCCGCACCAGGACACTCCGGCTCGCAGATTTAGAGAAGAAAGATTGGGGTCTCTTCTAAATCCAAACCACAACTATCTCCTTCTGATCCACTCCTCAGGTACTGAGGCGTGATGATTGTCATGCTGGTGGAATATTGGAATAGGTCAACTACGCCCCCTGGTGGCCATGAAGTGCACGAATACTGCTGAGATACCAGAGCGCCAGTTGTCTACATGATGCTGGCGAGGATCACGTGGACACTTGTAGAGGTGAGCTGCACTAGTGTAGTTTCATTCGGCAGCGAGACAGAAGGTAATAATAAAAGTGGACTTCATAAGCACTAATCCACGTTCAAGCCTGACCTCGGGACGCCAAGATGGACGCGACCAGCTCCACAACCCCATGGGGTCCGGGGTAGAAAACCTGGGGATATGCGCGATTTACTGCGCGTCGAGGGACCACTCTTGGCGGAAATGGAGACATGCAATGCTGGGGGTGAAGTGTATTTGCCTGATGACTCGCCGAGGTAAGTGTGGCTCCATTCTGTAACTACGAATCCACCTACTTCATCAGACTCGTCTATATGGAGACCAGGTACCTAGGTCGGTTTGATGGTTTGCAACGCGCGATCAAGGCTCTCTCGCTTTCCTCGCCACGACCCGTGCTCCAATAAAAATATTATGGTAGAGAAGCTCGTAGCGAAATGGTCATTGGTTCAAGGTTGGTGTAGCGAGCGACAGTTCACACCTGGGCATCCGGTTCTTTCCTAGAGTCCTCTTTCCCCGCGAAACCCCGCCATATGGATGGCCTTGGCCAACCTTGGTAGCGTGTCTCGTGCAACCTGTTTCCTCTCCTTTGCCAATCATGGTGTTCTGACCTACGCCTTGGCCATGTCTGCTGACAAGCTCCTCTTACCCCAGATTCGCTGTGATAACCGTACATATGTGCCTACTGCCCAGAGAAGGAAGGTGTGCTGAACACAAGTGGGACGTATAGGCATGGTGGCCTGCTTCGCCTCCCCCGCATTATATGACAATAGCGGCGTCAAGAATTGAAGCCGGGGCTATCGCTGAGTCCCCATGTAGCGAGAATAATGGCATAACATCTATCTAGTATAAGGTCTCAAGACGCAATCACTTCTGCTGGCAGTCTTCTCGTACTTAGGTAAGGACTTCAACGCTTGCTATTATTCTTGCAAACAATTTCCAAAAACTTTAACTCTGAAACTTTCCGTACTAGAATGGGCTGCTTTAACACTCATGCTACTGGCACTCTCGATCCCCCAGAAGTGCGCAATTGGCGTATCCATGTCATCGCACTAATCGCTTCTATGTCGGCCCTGGCCAGTAAGTACAACTGAAGTATAACACGACAAAAGAGGCAGGGAGCTGAACATCATGATAGTGGGGTACGATACTGCCGTTATTGGCGGAACTATGGCGTTGAACTCGTTTATCCGCGATTTCAAAATGGAAGGCATGGCTAAAACTGTGCGCGACACCACCCAAGGCAACATTGTGTCTACTTTCCAGGTAAGTTCCGAGGCAAAAGATATGACGCGTAATTTGCACTGACTCTTCCAGGCCGGCTGCTTCTTCGGTGCGCTTTTCGCTTTTCCCGCCGCCGAAAGACTTGGTCGGAAGAAGACGATGATGATTGCATCCAGCATCTTCCTTGTGGGCGGCACGCTCATGACTGCATCACGTGGTTCCCTCGACATGATTTACGGAGGACGTGCAATTGCCGGTCTTGGCATCGGGGCATCCTCCATGGTCGTTCCGGTGTATATCTCCGAAACAGCGCCGCCGTCTATCAGAGGTCGACTCGTGGGCATCTTTGAGATTGCCTCACAGGGCGGCGGAATGCTTGGCTTCTGGATCAACTACGCTTGCGACCGCACCATCGACGTGAATGGGCAGGCACAGTGGGTTATCCCTCTGGCGCTTCAACTTGTTCCTGGTCTGCTCCTCCTTCTTGGCGTTTCATGGTGTCCCGAGTCACCTCGATGGAAAGCACGTGGAGATGACTTTGAGGCTGCAGAGCGAATCCTGACCAAGATCCGCGGCCTTGATTCCAATCATGCCTACATTCAGCATGAAATGGCCGAAATCCGCGCTCAGGTCGAACTGCGCAGTACCAACAAGCTTAGCAAGAAGGCTCAGTTCATGAAGCTGTTCCAGAAGGGTGTGCGCAATCGCATGGCGATCGGACTTGCGCTTATGTTCTTGCAGTCTTTCACTGGTGTCAACATCATAACCTACTATGGTAAGCATCACTTTTCACCTGCTACGGATCCCCGTCTTTCATGGTTTGGAATGTTCTGGAATAAAAAACTTTAGGCCCCGTTGCAGGACTAACGTCACCACCAGCGCCCCGCATTTTCGAGACCCTCGGTATTACTGGCACTTCTACCAAGCTCTTCTCCACTGGCTTTTACGGCATAGCGAAGACGTTGGGTATGTTCACGTTCACCTTCATTGTCGTCGAACGGGTTGGACGCCGCAAAGGCCTGGTATGGGGTGCTGCTCTCGGATGTATCCCAATGTGGTACATCGGAGGATACGTTATGAAGAGCGATCCAGCAGCAGCCGCCCTGCGCGGAGTCGTCAACCGCGATGGTTGGGGTTATCTTGCCATGGTCTGCGTCTACATTAACGCCTTTATCATCTGCGCAACATGGCAAGGCATCACCTGGACCTACGCATCAGAAATCTTCCCCCTGGATATTCGCATGCTCTGTGTATCCCTCACCACCGCGGACACCTGGCTCGGGTCGTTCATCATCGCGCGCAGCACGCCTTATATGATTTCGGATCTCGGATATGGCGCGTACTTTTTCTTTGCTGCAATATTGGTGTCTATGGGCATATGGGCGTTTTTCTTTGTTCCTGAGACGAAGGGGATCTCCCTTGAAGAGATGGACGCCCTGTTTTTACGGCCCATGCACCGAGCCGTGTGGGCGCAACTGCGCGGAAAGCCCATCTTGTCAGAAGAGCAATTCGTCGCACAAACGAAAGGCATAGACCCCATACGAGATGAAAAGGAGCTTGACGTTGAGGGCGTTAGACATGTCGAAAGGAGGTAGACCTTTCGATTGGTGTGGCTTGGGCTCATTTTGAGCTGTATAGGTATGATGATATTGTTCGACTTCCTAGAAAATGAAGCGCCTGGTCACATAGAGATGAGTGACACTGGGGCTAGTAAATACGCCTTCTGAGTACCTCGCAAAAATCTATCAAGTCACACCATTCTTCGATACCACGCTCTGGATGCTGAAATTCTCCAGATACATGATTGGTAGAATTATGTTCAAGTCTAGCAAAATGACAACTTTCCAGTCTGGCCCTACGATAGATGACCGGAAAATCGCCGAAGGGACCTTAGCAAGTGTGACTTACAGTTTCGATGACAATGCTTGGTGACCTAGGGAGCATAGGCACCTGTAGGCTCTAACATAGGTGCATCAGGCAACCTGTCGATAAGAATTCAATGTATAAAAGAATTGTATAGGAACTAGCTTAAACACGGGAGGGACATGTTTCTTAAATAGGCTCATTCCACTGCTTACAGAGCATGAACAGTCTTGCCAACCCTTGTCGCATATTACAGTATGGCCGTATTGAGCGTAGCCTCACGTGCTTAGAACCCATATCCATTGGCCGTGCCAGACTCCGCATGTCAGCAAGTTCCCAGCTTCCCTCAACATTCAGGCAGCCACCAGCTTTTCCGTTCATCTGTTCTCGAGCCATCGTCTACTGATTCAATTTCTACGGTCTATGTCATTTCAGACGCTCCTCCCATCATTGACGCCAAAGCCAGGATCCTAGTCGTCCCTGATGGCAGACGCAGAGAACCCCTCGTGCCTGAGACACAGAGCGGCACGGACTATTTGGCTCTTCCAGGCCCTCATCGCCGCAGGTCTGGCCATTATCTGGGTGAACGACATACTCTGGGAGGTGAAATATCCCAGCTATGGAGCAAATGCCTACCCTGTGATAAGAGAACTCTTCTTATCCCTCCTCGCAGCCATGATAGTATCCGCCGTCATCGTCCAGTGGCACTACTCCCCAGACTCGCACCTGAGGGTCACCGCCAGGCTCGAGCTGGTGAAGGGCTCATCGCCACGGCCATGTGGGCGTGGCTGCTACTGGACGCGGTGCTCTTCGTTCCTAGGTATCCGTATTACAACGACCCATACTGCAGGCGGAGAGCGGTGAGGATAACTTTCAGCGCGTGGTCTATCGCCATCCCGTGTACGTGACGTCTGGACCATCATCCGTCTTCCATAATGTGCTCGGAGCTGACAGACATACTTAGGTGTCTTCTTCTACCCGGCTATGTTTTGGAGCGCGAAATTGGCTCGTCAAGCTAGGATGCGGGAGACAGTAGCTGGCGATAATGGTGCGGCGGTGGGCGAGAACACGCCTTTGCTGCGCGGTGGGTAATTCATGGAAATTTGCATAAGTATTGGATGCAAATGAAATTACAAAATGGGAATTGGATGACATCAGATTCAGATATAAGTAGGCGAAGTTCTCGTGGTGCAACGAAAGCTGTTAAAGATTGCTTACCTATCCTAGGGTAGGTAGGCTAAGCTGACGAAGAAGTCACGAACAGCGAAATATTCTTGTTCTATCGCGAGTTGTGGACAGGAAGCAACTTCCAGCACTATCTGGGAGCATGTATCCGTTCCGCTGCTGTTGGTCGATAGTTCAAACAATTGTAATAGTTTCTGGAACAACCAGTCGGCGTTGCAGCATCCCTTCGATCTCTCCATTCATGAATCCGTGTACGAAAGCTTCACCTAACAACTTGTACGCCTTTTTATCTGAATTAGGTCGGAGCACAAAAGCGACATCGGCACCATATATTAAGCTGCAAACATCTCCCGGCCGTGTGAGAAGTGGCCCTACGCCAAACCCTCCCTTGTCAGTCGCGAAGAGGCACCGGTTGATGCCGACATCTTTCACCTGATGCTCAAACGTTTCTTTATTCTCTGGAATCCGCAAATTAGTGGGCTCTAGGTCATCTCGCGCACAAAGGGATTTCAGAATCGCATTTTTGGCATCAGGTCTCTGAGGGAATTCGCCAAGAATGTTGGACCAGCTCAGGTTTCTTGATGTGTCGGAAACATCGACGAACCTCAAGGAGACCTCCGGTGTTGCTCTCACATCGATGCAATAGGCCTTGGACACTCTATCCAGTATCACGCCGGGAAGCTCGAGTTTCTTTGCTGCGAACTTGGACAAATCAGGTGCCCACTCAGGAGGTGTTGCGCGATACAGTCCTGGATATCGGGAGATGTCGTTCAAGACCACGGAGACATTCCAACGAACAACCCATGAGGGAAGGTCTTCCTCTATCGTCTTCTCTGTATGTTCCACTGATGACAACAATCGTAGCCCGTACCGCCGGAGGAGCTGGCGAGACACCGCAAAGTGCATATTCTCTAACTCCATAAAATAATCGGGCCAGACTAATAAGCTTCCGTCTTCATCCTTCGCTAGTGGGTGGGCAAGAAAAGCGTAGATGTGGTCTCTTGCATCAACGCAGTCTAACAAGGCACCGTGGTTCAGAAGGTCAATGAAAGTGAGAGGGTGTGCTGGCTGCGTCCAGTCGTGCCATGCTCTATGCACAAGGAGCGAGGGGATCGCAAACTGATGAGCCCACGCCTGCCCGCCTTTCCACCTCATGACTTTCAGCATCTCCCTGTAGCTGAAATCGCAGCGACCATATAAGACACGCGGGTCACGGGCGAGGCCGACCTCCTGGATGACCCATACCCGGCGAAACCACGGAAGGCTCATGAAATTCGCAACGCTTCGCCAGCGTGGGTCGTCTCGTAGTGGATCGTCTTGCCTGAGGGCTGGAATGTTGGGATGTCGGCCCCAGAGGAGTGCGAAGCCGTTCATGAGCGACGCGACATCCTTGTCTTCACCGCGTTTGGGCGGGTCGCCCACGCACACCAGGACTTTGCGCGCGTGGCTGAATATACTGCCCATCATGGCGACCTGTTGGCTACGCTCGTGGAGATCGAGCTGGTTTATGCATAACGCGTCGGCCCAAACCAGTCGCGTCTGGTGACGGTCTCGCGTTCTCCGCAGAGCCCAGTGCAGATTGAGAGTGATGTCAAACGGGCTTCCATCCAATGATATCGTAGTCTTTTTCTTTTGGTCGCCCCAGACGTACGATAAAGCGTCGTAAGGTTGTGCCAACTGCGGCAAACATTGTTCAAGACTAACGGAGATGCTCGAATCCTCGGGCGACCCTGGTTCCAGGACGAGGAGGCGTGTTTCCCCTGCCTTGAGAGGCTTATATGCTTGTTGATTCGTCATGTCATCAATGTAATTAGCAACCGGTAAATTACTCACAGGGTGAAACTCGAATAACTTGAAAATCTAGGCCGACAATGCGATCATAGATCCAGCCGTGGTCCGGCTTCAGCTCGATGTTGTACCCCACACTCAACGCCAAGCGATATTTTCAGCTCACCCACGGCCCCGGTTCCTGGGCAGACGCTAGAAACAATTAGGCAGGTTGATAGACATGGTTACCGTAGCTCAGCAGGCCTCCGTCAGCCCTAGAATCCCCAACTACAGATTGCTCATTTGAAATCTGGAGGGCTTTGTTGACGAGAATTTCCAAGGTTTTGACTTGCAGAAGACGCCACGTACTTACCTAGGTACCTGACATTATATCCCAATGGCTTCGGCCTATTATCAATACACGCCGTTCGCGCCTGATGCCGATGAGATACGGCTGCTGACGCTCCTACCAGCAACTGACGAAAATGCAGAGATAGTCATCAGCTTGCGGAACAGCTCAACGGAGGAAGCAGCTCGTCATTACGAAGCTTTGTCCTATGCATGGGGCTCAGCAGACAACCCACAAAAGATTCGTGTTGCTACCTCTATCACGACAAATACAAGGGAGGAGGACGTGGCCAACTCACCTGATATTGCGGCACCCCTTCACGTGACAGACAATCTTGGCAGCGCTTTGCGACATCTCCGGTGGCAGGATGCTATTCGAACACTCTGGATAGACGCCATTTGCATCGATCAGCAGAACGTGGCTGAAAGGAGTGAGCAAGTGGCCAAGATGGGGCACATATACCGTTCAGCCACCCGGGTGCTGGTTTGGCTGGGGCCAGCTTCACAGGACAGTGACTTGGCCATGGGGCTTGTGGACCATCTTGGCCAGGTTTTGCGTTTCGACCCCCTATCTGAAACGTTCACGTCGACATCGATTGGAGCAATTGAGCCTCACTGGGCTCAGGTCGCTGAGCCTCTTCCGTATGAGCTTGCTGAACTCCGAGCGTTGGGGAGTCTGTTCGCAAGGCCGTGGTTCGAGAGGCTGTGGGTGATTCAGGAAGTCCTTGCCAGTTCGGAAGCCATTGTAGTTTGTGGTATGCAGCAGACAACTTGGCGATCCGTCATGGTCGCTGTGTGCTGTCTGGCCAGCAAGGACAGCGCAATGGGTCGACAAGGTTGGAGACCTCGCGTCGCGGAAATCGAAACTGTCTTCGATACGAGCTTCAATCACCAGCTCTTGCACCTGGTGAATCGCACGCGGACGCTACAGTGCGCAGACGATAGGGACAGGATATACGCAGTACTAAGCCTTGCAAAGGATGAGGTGATGATCAAACCAGACTACTCCCTGAGTACGATCCAGGTCTTTCGGGAGCTCGTTATGCATTGTGTCACCAAGCGCCGAGCGGGATTCCTTGCATTTTGCAACATTGGCAGCCGAAAGCTTCCAGGGCCCAGTTAGATACCTGACTGGACTGCGACAGGAAAGACACAACTAATTCATGGTTGTAATGCGGCAAAATTTGCGGCTCAAGGAATCCTTGAGAAGCCGTCGGATGGATGCATCCAAGTCGCTGTCGTTTGCGTTGGCACGGTTACAAATGCCGACATTGTCTCGATTCCGTCGTTGAGCTCGAGCCTTATCATCCGCGAGATCCTTCGCCTTCTGCCGGTTGAGGTCGAGTCCTCGACGTACAGAACTGGGTGTAGCTTGCTGGAGGCATTCTCAGGCTCTGGTATGCTTAGGTATCACACAACGGGTACTCACAAAGCTGGGCTTCCAACAATAAAAGGGCAGATAGATGCTGTTCGCGCCTGTATGAGAGCCCGGGATGGCGCTGGCTTTGAACAAACCTGGGAGAATCGCGCTTACCTTGGCAGGGTCTATTTAACTACGAAGAACAGAGCCTTAATTAGGACTCTAGCACCATCGGATGTAAAAGTGGGCGACAAAGTTCTTGCGGTTTTGTCTTGTGAGTCATTTACAGTTGTACGACCAGTCCCCGGAAATGAGACCCGCTTTAATGTGGTGGGAGAGTCCTTTCTGTACGGGCTGCATAACGCAGAGGCTGTACTAGGGCCTCTGCCAGAGCATAGCCGTGTCGAACAGCATTACCATCCCGAATCTCGTGGATTCTACCCGGCATTTCGTGATACAGGGACAGATGAAACGTCATGGATAGACCCGCGCCTCGACGCCTTGGGCATCCCAAGCAAAACGAGTGCAAGGGGATTGCCCTTAGTCTTCGAAGGAGACGAGCTGGAGAAGGCGGGAAATCATTTAAACCGTTTTGACATTGTCTAGATGCATGTTAACAACTGTTATCGGCATCGTATGTTTTTTATAAACGCTAGGTCTTGAGCAATTACGACTGTATGAAGGCGCTGGCTGCGTATGGCTTCGGCTGTGTTCGGAATAGAAACGAAATCGGTTGGCAGGGCTAGATTGCTTGCAATGACTTGGCGAGGCCCTCTACTTCTTGGCTTTGTTATCGCGAATTGCAATCTGGCCTGCGTCAGTTATCAGGCCGCCGTTCATATCCAAGACTCCAGGGGGACACAACATGATGGACATTATGATAATCTAGCACAGCTGGAAAATCTTGTAACTTAGGATATTCTTCCGCCGTCCACCTCTCTATGTTGGTGTCTTCCTCATGGATATTCATGAGTGAAAGAAAAGGAGTCGGATGATTATAAACATCTCACAGTTTGTCCTGTCACATAGAATCCATCACCCTTTTTAACTATTGTCATATTCACAACTAGTTCCATTTCTATTCCATATACAGCTATAACTATACACAGTACCTTTATACAGTTATAAACGCTTAAGACCTAGTACTTTTTTTTTAAAACAAAATGCAATACTGATAATAGTAGTTAGATATACTAAGTAGGTATATAGCCTTAGCCTTGTGATGTATAGATAAGCGTAGGGAGAACCGCTCCGAACAACGCCGTCGATTGTCGACATATAGCCTAAGGGCTAATTGACAGCGAAGCAGTCATACAGCGAGGCGAGAATAGTTGTAAATGAAGAGGTATCCGCGTTGGGGTGAACACAACACGACTCAGTGGAAATGGTTGCGAGTTCCTGGTCTGAGACATCATGCCTAAGGGAAACAGCCTCTAACTCGCAATTAGTTAAAGCCTGTCTGACTAGCCTGTAGATGGTTACACCTGCATTCGTAACGTAGGCTTCTACACCATGATCTTCTCTGAATACGATGATCTTAATTCGATTTCAGCACTCTAGCTCTCCATAGCAGGGAAATTCCCGTGTGTCCTGGTCTGAGTTGCGCGGTTGTCGAAAACAACCTGGTCCCAACCACCACATCGAGACCGCCGATCTCATGAGACATAGCCTTAACCCGCCCCCCTCACGAGCTTTCATCATTCTGAGTATATATAAAAGGATTTAACTTGCTCATGTTTTGGATGTGGGCTGTCTCATGGAATGCTGGTTTTGCCTCCTTGCTCCGTGCAGTTCCTCCCACCGGGTGAGCTAAGTTGACCCGATCCCACTTACTGGTTTCTCTCTCTTTTCATCGCAATTCTCGCCAATATGGTGGGTAAAAACGCGGTTTCTTTACATAGGATCGTCCTATGCCTTCCTCTGATCTGGAAGGCCAGCGTTGCGAAAAAAGGGACGGTGTGCGAATGGCCAGCTGAGATCGACAAATGCTTGGCATGTCCTTCAAGCAACCCGGCCGATCTGAGTTGGGGTTCGGGTGGATATGGTCTCGGGGATGATGGGCTGCCTTGTGTGATCGAATCAAGTCCAGATGGATGGCAAGGCCCACCTCGCCCCGGCGGTCCAAACGGAGGCCAAAATCCTTCAGGGCCTCCAGGACCTCCAGGGCCTCCAGGACCGCCAGGACCTCCAGGACCTCCTGGGCCTCCGAGCCCTCCCCCCGGTTCAGGCTGTCGTGTCTTCTCATTGACAGCGACGTGGGGGATTGGAGCACCAGATGGAAATTCTCGAGAAATGTTCATGATCAATGGCCAATTCCCAGCACCGAAACTTGAGATCAACGAGGGAGAATGCGTCGAGATATACTTTCAGAACAGCTCTCCTTTCAACACGAGCATTCATTTTCATGGTAGACCTTTTCCAGCGCATTCTCAACCAGTGTTAATCATCCATGCTGACATTATGGCTCAGGAATTGAACAATATCGGACTCCGTGGTCCGACGGCGTACCTGGTATCTCCCAGCGAGGTGTCCGGCCCGGAGAGAAGTTCGTTTACAAATGGACTGCGACTCAATACGGTTCCTACTGGTATCATTCACATCAAACGTCCCAAATCGATGATGGTTTCTTCGGTCCTATCGTAATTTATCCCGCCAGGAGTCGGCAGACACCGTACAGCTTGATATCGAGCGACCCTAATACGCTGAACGCCATACAAAAGGCTGTTGACAATGTGCGCCCACTGATGCTATCCGACTGGCAAAAGTACACGACTCAGCAGCGTCTCGACTTCACCGTCAAGTCGGGAGTCGTTGACTTATGTTACGACTCATTGCTATTTAACGGTAAAGGAAACCAGCGCTGCTACAGCCCGGCTGAGTTACAAGCCAACATTCAGCCGTCACAGAGGCTCGGGTTGTCTCTTGTCAATGCTACAGGTCTCACTGCGAAAGGGTACCTTCCCCATTCAAATTATGCTTGGTAGTAGCCAGTGATCTGACCCACAATATCTAGATGCCTTCCTGCGAGAACGATCGCTCTCCAGGCACCGCGGGTCGTCAAAGACTACTCGGCCATACCAAGCGATGTATACGATGTCTGCACTCCTACGACAGGCTCTCGGGAGATCATTGACGTGGTCAAAGACGGAGACGGCGAGCAATGGCTGGCGCTGGATCTTATTGCTACATTTGGCGTGCTGGCCATTATGTTCTCCATCGACAGCCACCCGATGTGGGTCTACGCCGTCGACGGGGCCTTTGTCGAGCCGATACCAGTGGACGCCATCCCGATCCAGAACGGCGCACGTTTTTCCGTCCTCATCAGGCTGCAGGATTTTGGTAACTTCAACATCAGAGTAGCTTCAATCGGAGCATCGCAGTCCGTCAGCAACTATGCGGTTCTTTCGTACCACGACGTGGGCCAGCCAGCCCCAAACACACCGTCCGTGGCATACATCAACGACATAGGAGCTAATACCACGTCGACTGTGAGGTTTTTCTCGCAGAGGCTAATGAAATCGTTCCCGCCAGCCCCGGTTTCGCAGACTGCCGACAACACCTTTGTCCTGAGCATGATTGTGGCCGGACAGACGTACCTCTGGGCTCTGAATAACACGATCTACCCCCTGACACACCAGACGGAAAGCCCTCTTCTCTTCAACCCACAGCCCTACATAAGCAACAACGTCACCATCTCCACGCTGAACAATACCTGGGTCGACATCGTGTTCGTTACGGCGACCTTCCCGCAGCCGCAACATCCGATGCACAAGCACGGCGGCAAGATGTTCATGATCGGGTCGGGGACCGGGCCATTCCCATGGGCGACGGTGGCCGAAGCGGCGGCGGCCCAACCGGCGAGTTTCAACTTCGTCAACCCTCCCAGGAGAGACACCTTCGCCACGGCCGCCACGGTCAATAACACGGCCTGGCTGGCTATCAGGTACTACAGCAACGACCCCGGAGCCTGGTTCCTGCATTGCCACATCTCATCACATTTCGACGGCGGCATGTCCGTGGCTATTCAGGACGGCGTGGATGTCTTCCCTACCGTTCCTCCGGAGTATCTGAACTTCTAAACTCGGGATCACTATTTCAGCTTTGTTGGAGATACGACTTTGAACCATGTGGGTTGTCTTGGTGGATGTGTAATGAATCTTTGGAATGGAAGGACAGGCAAAGGAAGATGGATATCTCAATTTGTGTAACTGTGAATAATTATCAGTGTTCATTGGCGCTGTGAGTTTTAGCTCGCTCCATGAAGTATGTAGCCTCTAGACAGCAGGCCATATTGGCATAACCTTGAATAGCCGCAATATAATCTGACTGTGCAGCACCATTGCTTTATTGAATCAAGACCGGAAAGTAAATCCCGGCGATCCACCTATGGCTGAGTGGAGATCTCGGAAACCAATTCCAGCATTCAGCTCAAATGCTCAGACTTCCCGCGCAACCAGGAGCGGAAAGCAATGCCCGTAATGTTAACATGCTTGTGTGGAGTAGGGCCGGGCAGACCTGCTGTGGCAAGTCATCGCGGAATGCGGGAGTACAGCTGGGATCCACAGCTTTGGATCAAGGCAATTCCGGCCGGCCCCTGTTTTAGAATATGCATTGTAAATACCGCTTACTTGCATGCTGCTCTCACACAGTACTCCGTACTTCACGTACTACCACTCGGCACACTGCCAAAAGCAGGATACTAAGTGCCTCAGCCAGTCCTGCCTGCGCTCACGAATGTTTATATATATGTTGAATCACCTTATTCAACTCGTCAAGCTTTGTTCGGCAGGCTCGAATTCACTGTCAATATCCAGCCGTCTTCCTATTTTCTGGCGGACCATTCACAACCTTGTCTCTTCCAATATGACGGACATCTCTTCTTTCCACTGGGGCTTCGCCACGGCTTCGCTGAGCATGCAGCCAAAGCACACCCTCGAAGACAAATTCCATGCGCTACAAAATGCTGGATTTGAGTACACAGAGCTGGGGATGGGCGGTTTCATCGAATGGGTGCGGCAACAAAATCCTAACCTGTGAGTACAAATAGAAATAGACAATTACCATGGCGGCCAACCTGTGCTGATCTTGCATGGTAGACCCCCCTCAACGGCACCCGTGGAGTGGGCAGATGCCGGAGAGCCCGACCCATCTGATACCGAACTCTGGGAAGCTCTATACTCGTACGCTCCCAAGGTTGTAGAGTTGGCCAGGGGCTACGGCCTCTCCATGCTAATGCTACAGCCTCTCAACCAGTTCGAGGGTTGGGCAAAGGGTACAAAGCGTGAGCAGTGGTCTCGAGCCAAGGCCGAGAAATGGTTGCCTCTCTGTGCCAAGCTCGGGGTGGAGCAGATCCAGGTGAGCACCAGACTACCTGAGCACTTTCGTTTCTAGCATCTCAGCTCAATACCTCAGGTCGGGTCCAATGACCACCTTCCAGCCGAATTCGAGGACGCCAAAGTTGCTGAGGACTTGCGCTGGCTTGCCGGGCTAGGAGCTGCTCAGACGCCACCGGTCAAGATCGCCTATGAGTCGTGGTCATTCGGCACCAGAATTGTATCATGGGAGCACACGTGGAAGCTCGTCCAGGAAGGCGTGAGTTTCCATCTCCCCTAGTAGTCTAATTCGACCGTAATAACCATCACCATATCACAGAACCACCCTAACCTCGGTCTGTGCCTCGACACTGGCCATTTTCCATTCGGCCCGATGTACGGGTGGGATGTTCTCGCACCAACTATGTGGAGCGAGGAGGGCTTCCAGGCCATGCTGGGCCGCGTGCGCGCCGTCCCTGCCGACAAGATCTTCTACGTCGAGCTTTCCGACGTTGTTGCCCCAACCACGGCGCTCGGTAAGGGTTCGCGGTTCGATGAGTGGCGCATCAAGGCCAACTCACCGCGCGGTGACAACTTCGTGTGGGCCGCATGCGGACGGTGTCTACCCGAGGTGGGCACCGACGCTGGCAGGGGCGGCGAGAAGGGTGCTGCCAGGGTTGCTGAGGCGCTCAAGGCGATCCTAGACACTGGTTTCAAAGGTTTGTTTTTCTTTGTCTCGTTGATATTTGCTCTGGCCCACGCGTGTTTTATAAATTTTGGCACTGACCGATTCGTCTTGTAGGACCGTTGATGTTTGAACCATTCGAGGCCCTGTCGATGGAGACTGGAGATGATGTTCTTGCGGCGTATGCCAAGGCAGGCGCTAAATCTCGACAGCTTCTCACCGAGGCTGTCAAGAAATTGTGAGGGTATAACGGCGAGCATTGAGTAGGAGATGAAGCAGTTTTGCTTGTGCCATAGGGTGTGAATCGGCGATGGGTGCGATTGAATCCTGTAGCGAGATTCAGAATAGGTGAAATTTTAGAGTACCTTCTGCCCTCGAAAAGCAGAAGAAAAGGCTTTCTGGCCGTAATCTCGCCCACTGCATGTGGTCGTATTAGAAGCCATCATGCAGTTCACTATTCACAGACGCTTCGGTCCGCTTTGAACTTCACAAGACCGGTGCCTGCGGATACCAGTTGAGGGAGTGGAAGACTTCATTCACGTGCGGAAAAGTGCAGGAGGGACTGCTCATGAGACGCTCGCGCTTAGGTTCGGGGCATGAAAGGGCAGGGGTAGGGGAGAGTCTTAACTATTGTCACCCATAGAGGATGTGAGCACTGACGCGCATCCCAGGAGACCTCCCTTCAGCACAACGTCGAAAATAATGAGATCGGGGATTCACACCCGCAAAAGCAGAGGGTACACCCAAACTGGTTATCACATGGGAGGCCATCCTATGTGAAGTCATCCTATAGGGCCTTGTCTTTCAAGACTTTGTCCACAGGAGCTTGTCCGGTAGGAGGCTATCTTATAAGACACTATCTTGTTAGATGTTGTTCCGCAGGGCGCGGGTGTACTCTTGGTTCATGCGGGTGCGAATTCTCAATCTCAAATAATAGCGTGAATATTACAAAGTAGTCACCCAGACACCGTGGCTATCGCTCCATTTGTACGAGATCACGACTACGGCATCAGAAAGTGGTCATTATTTGACATCTTTGTGGTTCTCTATCTGTTTGGTAGCTTTGTTGAATATTTGTTCCTTACCCTAGCGCAGCTTTTCGCGCACTCGCTTATTCAAGAGCAGGCGCATTAGATCTAGGGTCCTTGGGCCCGGCCCAGTTGGAGCAGCCTCTCCATCCGCCATCAATCCTGAGCTCGAAGTCATTCATCATGGAGTTCTCAATCAGGAAAAGAATGCCCGACGCGACTTCATCGGCCTGTGATGTCCTCCTTGGGAAGATTGCCGCAGCATCGAGCTCAGCGTTGAAGTAAGGCTGTTGCGTGTCAGCGAGGTGCACCTGTGTCTCTGCGGAAATGTTGACAAGGACTTACGATACGATCGGGCCCCATGAGCGCCGAAGCTACGACAGCGGGCGAGACGGAGTTCACACGGATGCCGTAGGGGCCGAGGAAGTCTGCCATACCGCCGGTTATACCGAGCACACAGGCTGTGAGATAGTTAGTCGCGAATTGAAACGAGTTGTACCGACCGACGATTCTTACTCTTGGTAGGGCCATATGTAAAACAACGAGCAGGAACTGGGTGTGCCACGGCAGAGGCAATGTTGACGATGCAGCCCCTCTCCTCGGTAGTACGGGGAGCAAATGGTCCCTCATCGGGGTATTGGCTGTTGATAGCATCTGCGATCACGGAGTCGACGGCGAAGGTACCGTATGCGTTCATGTGGAGCACCTTGGCGAAGTCCTAACACATGGTCTTAAGTTGATGTGTCCAAGGGTATTATATCAAACATTGGTGCTTGCTCACCTTCGCGGAGTCAACTAGCTTGTGGGACCATGTTCGAGATGGAGCAATGGCCGCACAGTGAACGCCACCTGCCAAGCTGCCCTTGGGGATTACCTTGAGGGCTGCGTTGGCTGAGGCACTGAGCGCATCGATGTCCGAAACGTCTGTTTTGTAGTAGTATGCATTTTTTGGGTGGTACTCCTTCACCTTGGCCTCGCCGGCTTCTTGAGGGAGGACGTCAAAGATCTATTACATCGACATTGTCAACACATTATCACCACACAGCTTGTGCAGCTCAGAAAATCACGACTTACCACAGCAATGCCACCTTTGGCAAGGATTGCCCTGGCCGTGGTGCCGCCGATTGAACCACAACCGCCGGTGATGATAAACGCTGTTTGGAGTGAGTATGAAGCCAAGATGGGAGCAGATATGTTGACTTACCCTTGCCTTCGAGCTTCATCTTGATGTTTTGAGCGCTGTCTTCTTTCTCGTTTCTCAACTTCGTTTTTATCCTTTGTACCGGAAGCCTGATTTGCAGTGGTATCTGGAATAAGAAGAGAGTAGATCAAGGGAATTCAATGTTATAGTCTGGAATCCGGTGTATTGTCGCTGCTTGGGGCGAGCGAGACAAGGTAGCTTATAGCTTGAAGCAGAATCATAGCACATATGCATTGTCATTTACTATTCATCAATCGGGTCGCAGAACCCACAAAACATTCGGCTAACCAGTGGCCCGGACTGCGGGGGTGACGCGGAGCATGGGGAGTGAGGAGAACATGTGGAGTTCGCGTGGAGGTCACCCGGCGGAAAAGTGTATACCCGCAACGCTATTCCGGGCAAGTCAGCCTCATGCCATCCGCGCTTTCGTTACCCAGACTGGCGCACCCTGTGCTTTGTGGCAATCTTCGCCGGCCGGCCGGCCACCTTGTTCCCGTTCTTATTCAAATCGTAACTCTCGCTGGGCCCCAATGCATGGCACCGGATCTTCCTGCACCCAAAATTCTGGTCAGCAAGTCTCGCCGACGCGTCGCCCACCTGGGCAGCAGCGTCTGGAGCACGCTGGTCGCGTGAGCTTGCACAGAACGAGGCCAAACGCGACAAGCGACAGGACCTCGACGTAAATCATCACGTATTTTCCCGTCGGCTGATCTGACTTCAGTCAACTTGTTTCTGGCTCCCCTAGGGTACGTGACTTGTGATTTCACATCTTGTCATATAAGCCTTGGAGGCCGACAGGTCCCCCAGCGGACAGGATTCGCATAGCTGCATGAAGTCCCCCTTTACTTGCATCTAGTTGCCATCTAAGGTATAGCTGAATGCGTTGACCGACCTGCATACGTCCTTGGCAAAGGTTTGCACTGTCTGGGCAGCGACGTCCACTCGTTCCAACCTTGGAAGCCGAATACGACTCGCATTTCGCTTTCTACCTCTCAACCCATCAGTCATGTCCACTTCCACTTTGCTCGTGGCAAGGAATCTTGAGCATGCCCCCTGCCGCCACGGGAACGAGGGCCTGTGGATTCGAATGCGTTATTTTACTTGGATTGCATGATTGGGGTAAGCCTTTCCGTACAACCCGTCCAAACTACTCCAGTGGAGTACATTCGTGTGAACGTCTGTCTGCCCCATGGTCTATCCGACAGATCCACTATCACTGCCCACTTGGCACCGAGATCACATGGGCCTGTGCCTTGGCCACGAAGTCGTAGAAAGTACCCAGTACATGCGGCAAAACACAGCTGGACGACCCGAACATTACGCCTTTATTCAACTGAAGGGAAAATAACAATGGCCCACATAGCATTGTTTCATCGAACCGTGTTTCTAGGAGCTCACTGTTGAAGCATGACGTACTCGCGTCGTAAGGGTCTCTCGGTCTATGGGCTTGCAGATGTAACCTTACGCAAGTCAAACTTTACAACTGGCGCGTCCACTTACTCCATCCATTACTGACCTATGTGCGTCGGACGAAGACTTCAAGTCATCGGACCGACGTCTACTTATCTTGAACTGTCCATACTCGCTCGAAAGAAGTCGCGAGCATGGTTAAGACTTTGACAGTCGACAAGCCCCTGTTCGAGCTGGGCAATACCCTTGGCGAAGGTAAGACGGTAGGCCCTGTGATTTTTCGATGAGGACCATTGTAACTGACAGCACGACTAGGGTGCGTTTGGGTTGGTGCACTGTGAAGAGAAATCTCCCGGAGCACCTTCTAATATTCGACAGGACTCACGCTCGAAACGGCTATACTTCGTCGACATTGACCAAAAAAGGCTTTATACGTACGAGCCCTCCTCTGGAACAATCGGATACGAAATATTCGACCACAAGATTACGGCGATAGCATTGCTGGAGCAGGGGAAGGGGGTGAGTGTGGAATCTACATATCCGTTTATCTATCAAGGGGGTGCAGCAACTGATTTTGGCCTGGTCCGTAATCTTAGCTCGTAGCCGTCGCCAACGATTTCTTCGCATTCATCCCTGCATCCAGTATCCCGTTTCCACCCACCGGGTCCAAACAATCTCTGAAGCGTATCCCGACGTCGGTCACGCTGTCCTCGAAAGAGAAGCGGTTCAATGATGGAGCAGCGGATCCTAAGGGCCGCTTCATAGCTGGCACCATGGGGTTCGAACATGGATCCAAGTATGGGAAGATGTATGCGCTCTCGGGGGGTTCTGCGGGCCACTGGGAGGCACCTCTGGTACAGGCAGGCGTGACTTGCACAAATGGAATGGGCTGGAGCAAAGATGGCAAAACAATGTTGGACATTTACCCCCTTCCTGAAGAATGTTTGTACGGCCTAGTACTCGGCTAACAACAAATGCTTCCCAGGTACTTCACAGATAGCTGGGTAAAAGAAATCGTCGCTTTCGACTACGATTTGGTAAGCTGCCAAGTCGTCGCCGCTGTCATGTTCAGGTAGCTGACTCAGATCGTGGTAAAGTCACCAGGCAAGATGGATAACCGCCGGGTCCTGTCGAACCTCCAAGGCTACGGTGAGCCAGATGGGATGTGCCAGGATACCGACGGTGGAATATGGACGTGCCGCTGGCAGGCGGGAAAGGTCATTCGTCTTACAGAAAGCGGCGAGGTCTCTGTGATCATCGACTTTCCGACCGCATGGCACATGACCTGTTGCATTTTTGGTGGTGAGAACAACGACGAGCTGTACGTGACCACAGCTGCATCGGACTATAACGGCGAGATCCTACCTGAGCGTTATCATGGTGGCAGTCTATTCGTGGTTAAAGGTCTTGGCTTCACTGGCGTTGAGCGGGGGCGATTTAGCGGGTCGATGGAAGGACTTGAATAGATATTCAGCAACTTGATTTAAATATAAGTATTCTATACTGGTACTTTTTGTTCGGGAGAAGCAATGTCCGCTTGCCTTTGCCACTGAAACATCTCATCAAATCAAGTTCATGTGGAGGCATATCCACCGTCGTTGGCGGAGACCAACATTGGTGGTCTCATGCTGTGTCAACAAGCAGCAAGGTTGCGTGAATGGTGAATACAGCAGAGTGGGTCAATAAATCAAGCGAATACTAGGTCATATCGAAGCGTATCACTTGTTTGGGGTTTCAGAGTGTGAATGCTACCTGTTATAAAACCATAGAATACATTGCATTGCGGAGAGATGCGAGTCGACCACGACACGTCTGTCCGGGATCACCGATTCAAAGTACGTACTGAACGGCTATTTACAAGATACTCTACCAGGACTCTGAGCCTTGAAGTATCCCCATAGTGTATTTGCACACTTCACTCAGGACACCTTATCTAAGCAGAGACACCGCCATCGGGGGAGGAAGAATTGGCGGCGTTTAGTCGTTTCCGGAACGCGGTCTTCTCCCGCAACATTGCATCGGCCTTCTTGACACCGAAGCCATGTTGGAAGATGGCCGAGGTCTCGTCGATAGACAAGCCCTTGGTCTCAGGGTAGCAGAAGAAGACAAACACATACCCGATAATGATGAGAGCCAGATAGAAGCCATAGGTTCCCGCAGCAGTGAGTGCCTGCAGCTGGGATAGGTATGCAACCGAAACGACGAGGTTGGCGATCCAGCACGCTGTGGTGGCAATGGCGGAACCCGCAGCCCGGATCTCAAGGGCGAGGAACTCGGATTGGTACCAGACGATGTGCGAGTAGGTGAGACCGAAGGAGCAGGTAAATAGCACAATGGCGCCGAGGACTGAACCAACAAGGGCCGAGTTGTATTGATGGGTGGATTCGAGCTGTCCAGCGGTGTCCTTGGTGAGGAAATAGAAAGAGATCATGGCCCAGAAGAGACCAATAATCATGCCGGGAATGATCCACACAAGCAGTTTGCGTCGCCCGAATCGGTCGACAACAGTCATACCGATGAAGAGGAATATGGCATTGCCAGAGGCTAGGATCAGACCGGCGGCCGCAGAGTTCTTGAGACCGAGCAGACCGAAAATTGTAGACGAGTAGTACAGAAGGGTGTTGAAACCAGTCAGCTGCCCGAAAGCCTGTACTGCGGAGACAGCGATAATGGCTCGACGGTAGGGCTTGTTGGTCCAATAGATCGTCATTCGTTCGCGGACAGTGTATTGGCGTTGCAGAGCCGTGGTGGCCTCGACATAGTGGGTCACAACACTGAGCTTGAAGTCAATGACATCCTCTGTTGCTCCTTTGTAGATTTTCCTGAGTGCTGCCCGAGCATTGTTTTCTTGACCGCGGAGAATAAGGACTCGAGGGGACTCGGGAAGGAAGTGCATGAGGCAGAGTTGGACTATCGATGGGACCACACCCAGTGCAACTGGACAAGGTATTAGCACGAGTTGAAGGGTGGGCCGGACATACTGATGGAGAAAGACTTACAGAGCAATCGCCATCCGATGTGATATGGAACCTTTGCCTGGAAGGCTGCTCCGAGGGCACTGGCAACGACCTGACCAAAGGGGATGAAGAAGGCGTTTGTACCAATACATCTTCCGCGGACGGCAGTCGGTGCCAGCTCCGCAATGTAAAGGGGCCCGATCACGGCAGCTCCGCCCACCCCGACACCGAGGACGATGCGGCCAACAATCATCTGCGCGACTGAGTACGAAGCTGCGATTATAATGGCTCCAATGGTGAAGCTTGTGATTATTGTTAGCCTCTGTTCTATCCTCGGCTAGTACTGGACAGTGTAAGAATGGCAAGACTCACGCAACGTCTGCAATGGCCATCGACCATTTTCTGCCCAGCTTGTCGGCCAGACCACCAAGTATCAAAGCCCCGAAGATGGCACCAATTGTGGTACCAGCTGTGATGATTTCTTGCTCCTGATGGTTGAGGACATGACCCAGGTCCGACCGTACCATTGGCAGGGCCGAACCGACGATGGCAGTATCATAACCGAAAAGGAAGCCGGCGATTGCAGCAACCGAGATCAGGAATACGAAATACGGGGTGATCTTGTCTTCGTTCTCGGCTCGTACGAGATTCTCGTCCTGACCAAGCAGTTGTCATCAGCCAAAGTCCAACGCGAACCGAAATGATTCGCTAAGGCGGTGTGGTATTGTGCTCACAATAAGCGTACCCGATTGGGCCGGAACGGTGACCGCATCCTCGATATGGGATGGGACATCAATGTCTTTCGAGTCTTTCACGTCCATGTTGGATTGATGTTACTCTCTGAAACGGTACTGTAGACTATTTGGTAGTAGCAGGCGTGGGAGGAGGAGGAGTGGTTCAGGCTGACTTGACTTCCTGAGAGAGGCTGCCGGCAGACGAGATTGATCCCAGTATATAATCTGTCTCCTCCATAGCCTTGGCTACGCTTCCAACCTGGGGCTTGGACGGGGTTGGGCTAGGGCGTTCTTGGGGGTGGCCATAGCGACCTGGGGCCCCAGATTCCCCGGATTTTGAGCGGGACCGATGTTATTACCTCGACAACCCGATAGATACATATTTTCCAAGACCCCGACCAACGTCATGCTGGCCCACCCTCCAAGTGCCCACATCGCGGTACGCCCGGAAAGACTTCCAGGCAGACCGGAAAAAGTTGCACCTTGCGCGGGGAGAGTTACGATTCAGCCGGACGAGGCTGCAGACTTTCCACAAAGAGTTACCCTTCCTGGCATCCGGGGAAAGCACATATCCGGGACTTCTTTCCATTCCGCGTCTTCTCGAGAAGGTACTCGCCGGAAGGAATCCCCATCCTACGGCTATAGCAAGAGTTCGCGGCATCTGGGTTGAAGCCCACACCAAGAAGAACACACAGAACTCCATGGGCCCGGGGGCAATCTCCCGACGATAATCCGAGCCTGGTCTTTGCTACACCCACAGCCTCGATGCTTGCCCAGTGCTGCAAAATCGCGCGTTTCCGATGTCTTTCTTGGATCAAATGGTCAATTGTGGGCGGGATGCGGGGAAGTGATGTCGTATCCGGGTCTTAAAGGCATTGCGGCTGGCATAAAGCCCGTAATGAGAAATTCAGCTGCCAAGATCCCTCGCCCAAGCGAGGCTGACAAAATCGCTCCCCCATGTACTAGTTACATCGCCAGGTACGCTCACGATGCTTGGCCTGGCACATCGAAAGTGACATACTATCAGGTTAGGGCCGCACTAACGATGAGTCCTCCATCGTCCCATGGGGTTGATGGACCTGCGAGTACCCACGTCCCGGGCCCATCTACGCGTGCGGGGAGGACATTCGCGTCAGACTCGCCTGACCAAGTGTCACAGCTTTCCGAAAACTTGCATTCCCGGACAATCTTCGCGACGTGCAAAGACACGAAAGCGATGCTATCTGCCTGGCTGCAGTACGAAGTTCAACCGACATAAAACGCCAGACCCAAAGGTCAAACTTGCATCGTACTCACTCCCTTGACTAGTCGATCACCCCTTTCCAAAGCATCTGCGACAGTGTTCTGTACACCATGGCTCCCACAGCAGTGTTTGATACTCCTTCTCACGCCGTCAAGGCGCAGATCGGCGACCTAAAGGCGCACGCCGCCAGCAGGACCCTGAACGGTCTGGAGGCGAAGGTTGTTGATGGCAAGGTCCAAGTTCAGCACTCCCCACCGCCACTTGCCGATGATTACATGTACGACTTCAAGTATAATCACGCTCTGCCCACGCACAATGCCCTCGGTGTTGCCATCGCGGATGATGTCGATCCCACCAAGGTGGCTCAGGACCTTGTAGCTCAGCTTTCAGACATCCTGGGAAACGCAAACGCACAAGAATTCGCGGATCTCTTCATAGAGTACGGTCAGTAGTACCCCCCTCCTAACGCTCGTCTTCGCTAGAAACCCTAATTTTGTATCAGGAGTCTGGCGTGACAAGCTCACCTTCACGTGGGACTACCGAACATTCAACTTCCGCGAGAACATTGCTAAAGCAGCCAGAGATCTGCTCCCGATCACCCATGCCAGAAACTTTCAACTCATCACCCCCCTTCCCAACATCCAGAGACCGTATCCCGACCTGTCATATCTACAATTTGCTGTGTCGTTTGACACCGAGGTGGTCAACTCCCATGCGGTGATCCACGCAGTTCAGACAACCGAGGGCTGGCGCCTCTGGACTATGCACACGGTCATCGAGGGTCTACTCCAGTTCCCACCAGTCGGACCCAGAGATGGTCATCAGATTGGTCCCATAAGCTGGGAGAAGCAACGCGAAAAAGACGACGATGAGGTCGTACCAGATGTTGTTATTGTCGGCGGTGGTCAGAAGTCAGTTGCTCACTTCGATTACTACACTCATTGGGAGCTCCTTATACTAACATTGCCACCATAGTGGATTGATGGTTGCCGCCCACCTGAAGGCTCTGGGAGTCCCCGCCCTCATCGTCGAGAAATCTGACATTATCGGCGAAATCTGGAGGAAGCGCTACGAATACCTCTCTCTCCATTTCCCTCACTGGGCCGACCACTTCCCATACTTCCCCTACCCTGAACAATGGCCCACCTACACTCCTGCACAAAAGATGGGTCTGTTCATGGAATGGTATGCATCCGCGCTGGAACTCCATGTCTGGACAAGCTCGACAGTCATCAAAGCCGACCAGCCCGACGGGCCGTCTGGCGGCTGGACCATACAAGTCAACAAGGGTGGCAAAGAGACTCGAACCCTGAAGCCCAAGCACCTTGTGATGGCCACATCTCTCTGTGGAGTCCCGACCACTCCGATCATCCCCGGCATGGCCGAGTGGAAGGGTGGTGTCTACCGCCACTCCACCACCCACGACTCGTCCCGTGACTGGGTAGGCAAGCGAGTCCTCGTGGTTGGAACCTCGTCTTCTGGCATGGATACCGCTTACGACTGTGCCCGACGAGACATTGACGTGACCCTCCTGCAGCGGTCCCCTACTTATGTCATGTCCCTGACCCACTCCGTACCCCGGGCAATCGGAGGCTACGAGCCCAAGAACGGAAAGCGACCAGACATCGAGGAAGCTGACCGTGTGACCTTCGCTACACCCACCGGCCCAGGCGAGGAGCTCGGTAGGCGGAATGCCAGGGTACTAGAACGGCTTGATAGGGACCTGCTGGACGGCCTCCACGCAAAAGGCTTCAAGACCTACCGGGGTCAACGGGGTACTGGTAATGCCACTCTTGGCTCCACCCGGAATGGTGGTTTCTATTTTGAGGCCGGTGCATGTGAGCAGATTATAAACGGCAAGATCAAGATGGCACAAGGCCATATCGAGAGGTTCACGGAGGATAAGGTTGTTCTCTCAGGTGGTCGAGAGGAGCATTATGATCTGGTCATCTTCGCCACTGGCTTCTCCAATACGATCGACTCGATACGGAACACACTGGGTGACGCCATCGCTGATCAATGTGGTCCTATCTGGGGCGTCGACGAGGAAGGCGAGTTCAAGTCAGCATATAAGGAGTCCGGTGTGCCGAACCTGTGGATTATGGTGGGATATCTCCCGTTCTCCAGGTTCAACTCGAAAAGAGTTGCGCTGCGGCTCAAGGCGCTCCTCGAGGGTGTAGCTCGGGCACCTTACAAAGGATAGAGTATCTTAGGCATATTGATGACGAAGGGAAGGCTTCATATAGTTTCCATGTTGATCATTGTATGCAATAAACCCGCCGGCGCTTTTTCGCGTTCTCGCCTTCATCTAACGCTGATAGGGCGGACCAAGCGTGGTGGCAAGAAGGTGATAGGCGAATAGCAATGGAGACGTCTGATCGTACGGGAAAGTAGATGTCGATGGGTGAAACAGCTCTTGCAGGGCAGGCTGGTGAGATTGTATTGAAGCTACAAAATGCACGTAGTCAGGCGGCAAGAAGGAGCAAAATGATTCACAGCGCTGCTCTTGGTCAAATTTCGGGCCGAGGCCCATTTCTTCGCGCCCCGAGTATCCGGTCTCTTCCATTCCGGGATCCCGGGCCGGAATTCGGGTCCGGTACGGTATGCCGGGCGGAGTTGGACACCTTCCGCACCGATCTGTACCAAGGTTGCAGTCTCTAATCATAAGAATCTTAAGGTTGCTCTTTTCAAGATTGAGTTTTGCAACGCCATCAGGTCTTATATCTAAAGTTGAGCTAACTTGCCAATGGTACTTACTTCAATTTCTAGGAACCCACAGTTTCACGCCTCTCTTCCGGGTTCGTACCGGCCCCCCCGGCTTCCCCGAGGGTCACCATGTAATGCATTCCTGTCAGATGGCATTTCATCAAGACAACCTTGGAAACGAGAAACATCTCCTAGTCCTCGGCCCAGTTATATGCTTCGAATTTGTGAATATTGCCGTCTTTGCCCATGAGAAGTCTGGGGCCTACGTGTGTCAGCATACTGAGTTCGCTTTGTCTACACGGCGATGGGAATTTGTCGGAGGAGATGAGGAGCTTCATGAACTACATATTTACGACATTCACAGACGAAGCGTAACTCCGGGCAACCATCCAGGGATACTTACGTGACTACTCGAGGCTCGCGAATGGCTTGATGCTGCATTCGTCTTGTTTGAATATCGGTTGGCTCCATGATCTACCCGATCTGTCCAGTAGAGGCCTTTTTTGCCTGTTTAACATGATTGAATTAGACTGCTGCCAAGTTGGGCATCGGCCCCGAGAGAGATCTACTCCAAGCTATCTACGTAAGAGGCGGTCTTGCTGTTGGTGTAGCACTCCCTTGCGGCGGCAGGCCCTGCCGCGGCACGAACGGCACGAATTCATGGGTAGGGAGACCTCCACCAGTCGATCTGCCTTCAGCCTCTGCAAGTCACAAACGCGCTACCTTATGACCAGCACCTGGTGTCGTCTGCCCCCGAAGTGGGGGCCGTTGTAGTGCGCTCAACAGTCGGCGCCTCCGGTGGATTACTAACGAAGAGTGCATGTGCTCGATTTGGGACCAGCTAGAGGCAGTCCTGGTCGGGTTTAGGATGTGTTACGTCCGTCATTGCCGTTCTCTGACATTTGCACAATTCTCGGCCCGTCCACACTGGAGAAACAATCAGGGTAATTCTGGAGAGCGTCGGCGGTTCGAAGTTTCCGGAGCGCCGACGAATGTGAACACGGGGCTAATAATGGATCGATCTAGTCTAGGTAATAAGCCACAATTCTTAGATGAGCCGCCCCTCTGGGATCGGCCAGCAAGCACTGCTGACGCAAAGTGCCGGCGCCACCATCTTCGAGTCGGTGACGCTGTTTAGTACTCAATCCCGAAATCCGGACGTGCTTGCTTATCTGTATGCTTTTTCTTCCACTTCGAGAATGCTGATGTGTCTGTCAGTTTCTTTTTTCTCGGGCTATCATGTTGCGTGGTATCGTTTCTAACACCGAAGTCGCCATTCAATTACAGGCTCTGTATGATATTGTAGGGGCAACTCTTTTCTCTTCCGAATCACCTCCTTGACGATTTCTTGGCAGCAGGTTGGACTCTCAATACGTATACAGCCTGAAGGCGTACGGTCCCTTCGCACAGTGGTGATTTCTTGGCAGCCTCGCAGTCTTCGACTGGAGTTGTTTCTGTCCTTGTCCCTTTCTCCCCCGCATGGCCAACAGCTCACGGACGCCCAGCATGGAGATCAAACAGGGTGGCGAGGATGTTGCCCCGACGAAATTGTCATATTGGCGCACAGTTGCCGATCAAGCTGGAGTCACATCAGAAGTACTCAACTACCCATACGCCGGCTCTGGCACAGAGAGCGATCCATATGTGATCCAGTGGGTCCCACAAGACCCTCGAAACCCCATACTATGGAGCCGACCGAGAAAATGGTTCATCACAATGATGGTATCTCTGACAACACTGGCAGTGGCTCTTCTGTCTTCCGCCTACACCGGAGGTATCCGAGAGATTATCCAGGAATTCAAAATATCCCAAATAGTCGCTACTCTTGGTGTCTCACTCTTCGTGCTCGGCTTCGCGATAGGACCGTTGTTATGGGCCCCTCTGAGCGAGCTTTTTGGACGACAGTATCTGTTCATCAGCACGTATGCGGTGTTGACGGCATTCAACGCTGGGTGCGCAGGGGCGAACAACGCCCAGACTTTGATCGTCCTCCGCTTCTTCGCAGGTGCCTTCGGGTCGTCTCCCCTCGCGAACTCGGGTGGCGTAATCGCCGACATGTTCCCGGCAGCTGAGAGGGGTCTAGCAATGGCATTATTCGCAGCCGCTCCTTTCCTCGGCCCCGTTCTTGGTCCTATAATCGGAGGCTTCCTCGGCGAGGCAGCAGGTTGGCGATGGGTCATGGGGTTCTTGGCTGCATTTTCGGGAACACTTTGGCTCTTGGGAACTGCCCTTGTGCCTGAGACATACGCGCCATACCTGCTTCGACAACGAGCAGCAAAGATGACCAAGATGACGGGGAAGAATTATGTGAGCAAGATGGAACATGAACAGGGCAAGGTCGACCTAGCAGAGTCATTCAAGACGGCACTCCTGCGTCCTTGGATATTACTGTTCAGAGAGCCCATTGTTCTGCTTCTCTCGCTCTACATGGCGATCATCTACGGGACTCTCTACATGCTTTTCGCAGCTTTCCCCATTGTCTACCAACAACAACGAGGCTGGTCTCAGGGAATCGGTGGCTTGGCATTCCTGGGTATCATGGTGGGAATGGTCTTCGCTATCATTTATACGATTCCCGAGAATGGACGATATCAGCGAGTACAGGCCAGAAACGATGGCGTTGCACCCCCAGAAGCCCGCCTTCCCCCAGCAATGGTAGGAGGCATTGCCGTTCCCATCGGCCTATTCTGGTTCGCTTGGACAAATCAAACATCGATTCATTGGGTTGTCAGCATCGCTGCTGGCATTCCTTTCGGTTTCGGAATGGTCTTGCTGTTTCTAAGCATCATGAACTATCTGATCGATGCCTACACAATTTTCGCAGCCTCTGTTCTTGCCGCCAACTCGGTTATCCGCAGCTGCTTTGGAGCTGCGTTTCCACTGTTTACGTCGTACATGTACGCCGACTTGGGGACAAACTGGGCATCGTCAATCCCGGCTATCCTAGCACTTGCATGTGTGCCGTTTCCATTCCTCTTCTACAAGTACGGAGGCGCTATCCGTTCTCGGTGCAAGTTCGCTGCGCAGTCCGAGGCTTTCATGGCTCGGCTCCGAGAAGCCGACTCTTCCGGATCGGAGGAAGAAACCGAGCAGACTGGTACTTCAAAGTCTACGGATAATAAGCAGGAAATGGCAAATAAACGACCGCATTCAGACCAGGAAAAGCACCGGCGGCATTCCTCGGCCAGTGACGCAGCGGGGTCCACACATCGTAGATCATATGATGGCAACCCATATAACATCGATAGAGTCAACACTAGAGAATCCTTTAGAGCAGAATAAGCAAGAACATGTGGTAGTCTCGTTCTTAATATGTATACATTCCGCAGGCGCACGGTCCAATCATACAGTGGTAAACGCTCAAGAGCCAACGTTGTCCGAAAAAAAGACAGTAAAGGGGGAAGACTGGGTATGCGGGCTCAGCCTTAAGAAGAGAAAATAAAGAGATCATGTATTCACACCTTTGACAACAGAGGACCCACGGGGGTATACCAGGATGGGTATCTTATTGGAGGGCATCCTATAGGAGGTTATCATATATAATCTTATTTTCTTTTTAATATTATCATGAAGGAAGTCATCGTATAGGAGGCTGTATTATAGGAGGCTCTTATATAGGAAATTATCTTTTAGGGTTTAGGAGGTTGCCCTATGGAGGTTGTTCTATAGGGCTTGGGTGTAGTCTTTGTTTTTGTGGGCGTGAATATCTGATCTGAAAAAGAAAAACGACATATCTAGGAAAATTAAAGACCATAATAGCGATAAACAGCTTTGTTTTCATTCCCCCAATGTTGCATGTAACAGCGTATGCGATGTCTGCTTGCAGCGTAATTGCCCAAGACCATTTGATCGGCGGGTTTAATTCCTGAAGGCGTGTACCGTTGTTGGCTGGGACTGTTGGTTCGTCAAAGCTGCAGAATTGACCTGGTGGACATGCACGCAAGGGCCATCAGAACCAGTGAACTTCTGGGGCTGCCAAGATTGTGGATCTCATCGGCGGGGCAAGGAATATGCACCGGCTCCGACCTCCAAAAGTCCGAGGCGGGCGTCTAATCCGAGATTTCAGAGCATACACTGTAGTTCTCAGCTCCAAAGCATTATCTTAAAGCCCTATATCCTGGTAAGCGCTAAGAGGAAAGGGGTGTTCTCTAACTGTCATAAAAGCCAAGAGCACCAAGTGACAGGCAACGATGAATTTGACCGCGAGACTAAGCGTCCCGGGCAACGGGCTACTGCACCTGTTGGCCCAAATCCTGCACCGAAATTGGAGCACACTAGAAGTGGTTAGCACCGATCCGGCATTAGGTACGCCGATCCCAACGGTTTGACAGAAGTACGATTGGTCAAGCCCACGTAGCCTGTCCTTGGTCGTCAGCGCTGAAACCAAATAACAGCCACGAAGGATGGGGGCGCAATGGTGGTGGAGCGTATATGAGTTCGTTGATGGAACCCAACCCTTATCAACGCTTCGAGGTTTCTTGACCTGCCAAGTACTTGTTCATAACTTGATATCTTGGGAAACAATTCACATTTTGTCATCCTACTTGATCAAAGCCAACACTACGGTCGCTCATAGTTCGTTTTGGCACTCGGAAAGGTCGGCACGACGAAATTCAGATGATGGCTTCCGCGAGGTCCAAATCGGTGCAGGACCACCTTTCCAAGAGCGGGAGCAACTTACGACCCATACTGACATTTCTAAATGGCGACAACTCCTGGCTCATATCATTTCCAATCCCTGAGAAAGAGAGACAGCCCAACGGGAAGGCATACTTCCACATAGTCTCCGATCCATGGTTAACGGGCCCAGCGATTACACTCAATTATTATGCAATCCACATGTCCCGTCCGCATCCTCCCGCCTACAAGAGTGGCAGCGAAGTGGAAGCCGTCGCTTACGAGATTGAAAAACTAGCCCACGACGCTGGGCACACTTCAACAGCTCCGACTAGCCGTGATAGTGTCATCGACCTCATCTCGATAGCCCAACAGAGCCCCGATCACAACCACGAGGACACCCTGAAGACGTTTCGGAGAAACATACCAGTCGTAGCAGCCACGGAGCCTGCGGCGGCCATCCGGGCGGTGAACCACTTCGAGACAGTGGTGGACTCACTGGACCTAGTTACTAACACTCCGTCCTTCCAATCGCTGCACCCCAAATCTTCGGTCATACCGGCCTGGCTCAATATATTTCGTCTACCGGGAGCCTCCTTTGTCTACTTCGCTACTGCGTTCGTCTGGTCGCACCCTGAAAACGGCACCACAAAGCACGAAATCATCATCAATGCGCCTCATAGTATTAAGCTCGAGGAACCCAGCATCCAGAGGTTTATATCTCTCCTCGACCAGGACCAGGACACAACAGTCCTGACACTGCTACATAGCCTGAAGTCGAATTTCTCCCGGATCGGACAGCACACGTTCGGCGTGCATGGAGGACTTGAGCTAGAGAGACCTATGAAGCCGAATTATTGGATTAGCACCGACAGTTCAAGACTAATCTATTGGGGTTTCGTGTTTTGGATGTTAGGGCCGTACGATGTATTTGATACAATTGATTCGGGTCTGCAGAAGGAGGCCGAGAAGAACGGTGGGATTCAAGGCAGGCGGCCAAACCACCTTGAGGTGGAAAATGGGGATTGGATTGTGCTTAAGGGGTGATGTAGTATGGTGGACTTTTTGAGTATTTATTCTGTCATAATCGTCAGGTTAGGCTGGTCAGAACCAGATATTACCAATGGAAGATAGAAATCGTCAAAGTATGAGTCTCAATTGATCCATTGCAGCCTTCAAGACCCACTCTGATGGTCGTTGGTCGTTTCCTTTCGGCAAAGTCTTGCCATCTGCCTGCCCTGAAGGTCTCCGCCTCTCCAGCACACTCACTCGAACACTCCGGAATAATTCATGCATCTAAATACATTTGAAAAGTGTAGTAATATCTCGTGACTCCTTTTCAAATAGCAGCCGGCACACTCGAGGCGCATACAAGCACTTGAGCCCTCTTCCCGTCGTTGGTAGCCTGAGGTCACCCCGAAAGCTGTAGCAAGAGCTCACTGGATTGACTAAAAAATGGCTTCTAACGAGAGGCATCAAGTAGCATCGCCTCCGTCTCAGCTTCCAGCCTCAGAGCCTTTTCGCGACATATACCGACGACGACGAAGAGGTTGCCTGGAAGTGTGAGTGAGATGAGTATACAGACTACGATTCCGGGCGCTTTAAACTTGTCCACGACTGTATGAGGCGCCGTGTATGGCTATGGCTGTATATGGAATAGAAACGGAACCAGCCAGGCAGTTAAACTTGTCTATCGTCCTATGCAAGAGCTGCTCCGACAAGAGCCGGAGAAGCGCATCTCGGCAATGGAAGCCTCCGGTCTTATTAAGTGGACAGACCATCGCCGCACGTGTGGATAAATTGCAACAATGTGGATGAGCAAAAGGGTGAAGCAGATAAAGAGAGTCAGGAGAACGATGGATGGGTAGCTACACATTCCACTATGTTGCGCTGTGTTCACGTAAATGGTACATATCCGGTAATTGGACATGTCAATCAGAAATCACACCTTCAAAACCTTTTTACTTCAGTAATAGAGTACTTCATACGCATTTATTGACTCCGTGGGGAAAATTGGTGTTAAGATTAAGAGCCTGAGAAGAGAACAGCTACAACCGGCCAGAGACCTGCCATCTGCCCGCCGTAGATTCGCCATCATCCAACTAGCAGCATCCGATGGTCGTATCGGACCAAGTCTCAATTTCCACAAGTCAGTTTGTACGACTTGTATTCCATATCCGTCCAGAGGCAACCGGTCCTGGGGCCCTCGCGATAAGCCTTAGGAAGGGATGGATCGCACAAGGCGTCCGAGAAGAACGTCACTAAAATCGGGTCAGAATCTGATATTGTGAGTACGAACGGCAGAGACGCAAGAGACTTACGGGTGCAACCTTCCTCGAGATGCTGCACGTCAATGCCGCGCGTACCCGTCTGCAGCGGGAGACATTGGTCCTGCCTGTCGCCGATGAATGTCCCCAGCGTGTGCGACCCACTCGTATTGCAGTCCCAGTTCCACGCTTGAAACTGGGCGGGGGACGGGTATTCCTGGGCAGCGACGACGCCCGTCAAGGCAGCAAGTGAGGCAATGAGACCGGCGTAATGCATTTTCGTGGATCTTTGAATGGATGTTTTTCTTGTTTATGACTTCTGTTGTGTCTTGAAGGTCTGTGGTGTCATGGAGAGCGGGATCAAAAAAAGAAAGAAAAAAAAAACAGAAACCACGCGCCATATTTACATACTAATCATCAGCGTTCTTGCAGCCGTCATTGAACCTCCACAATACACGCGACCGGAAATAATTACCACACAGGACCTTCAAGGAAACCATTTTCGATAGAGCGGGCCGGATAAAACAACTCCGTGAGTAGTCATTACCGTGGTCCTGCCAGCCTGGGCATTGCCCAAGGTTGTCGTAATGTTGATCGTAATGGCCACGACCTGATAGGCAACCGAGGTTGCGGTTTTGAGTCGATTTGTTCGGACAAGCTTTACCCGCAGCACTCACCGTACTTCAATCAATCTATTTAAATAACCACAGGACCTGTCACGCCATTTTCTCATATGCGTCTGACAATTTGGTGCTTTACGGATGTCGGGACTCGCTTCCAAATTGAGCGTAGCAAGCTCGTCAGCCCAATGATATCACAACTCATTGGCCCGTCTTGCAGGGGATATATCCAGCACATCATGTCAGTTACATTCCCTTTTGGAAATAGGCATCTAGAGTAGACAGGGGCATCTGGGGGCTTCTGTCGCTCCTCACGGTGAAGGTAACGTGTCAATCGAGCCTAGCTTTGCTGTAGATGAACTGCAGTTGCCGATGGCTTCCGACCAACAGCTGTCCATGGAATACGAGCGTGTGTCGATCTGTTAAGGCTTACTGAAATCCTAACCTCCATCTTTATTAGGCAAAGGGTATGCCTGCCACAGAGTGGGACCACTGGAGACGAGTGTAGCCGCAAGGCGACAGCATTTCACACGCTCAACAGGACGGCCTGCTTCGACGCCAATCGAAAACTGGTCTTTCAATAGCCTCCGCAGCAGAGTATGGTCTGGACCCGTAGGTTTCCCGGCTTGGCACCTGCCAAACTGGTGCAAGCAAGGTCGCAATTATTCGCTTCTGTACGGAGCGTTGACGCAACAAACCCAGAACGGACGGGGTTCACGGGCCGGATGATAAACTTGGTACTCAGTAGCGTTTACTGTGTCTTATGGTTTTGGGTATGACAAGGGAAGATTCATATCCATCGGGCAGCCCGCTACGTTAGCCCAAGGATCCACGACAATTCAGTGAGCGAATTAACCTCGGTTACTCCAATTGACTGAGCTCGGAATGTTGCATAAACTCATGCTGTGCAGGCACCTAGGTAGTCTTTTCGCTGATGCGCAGACAAAAGATGCTTCCTGTTCCTGTATTATATTTCTCTCTGATCACTAACCGACAGAGAAGATGTCTTAAGCTATCAAGACGTCAAATCCATCCGAATCGTACCGGGCCTCTCCTACACACCGCAAACATGGGCTTTGAGGCAGAAGTCGAACCCTCTGACCATTCTGCTCGCATGCGGCCATAGCGGCAAGCCGCCCCTGCCAGTTGCCAGTTGCACGAATTATGCTCTTGGAAGTGGTCGGAGGGTCAAGAATCTCATCCCAACAGTCGAGACTCGTAAGGTTGGCGTCCCCCAGAGGCTTGTAGTGTGATGGTACGGAGCCGGTATCACTTGCGCATGAGGAATCGCCCTTAGCCTGCCGTTCCTCGCTTTTGGAAACATGCTTACATGGACCGGCCCACGTTATCATATCACTGTCGAAAGCCGAGAGGATGTCCAGATCGCCAAGGTCCTTTCCCTTGTCGTTCACAGAGATGACGGACTCCAGGAGAACAGCGTGTCTGTCCCGGAATCCTCGAGCTCCCACGTCAAGCGTTAACTCGAATTCTGTCAAGCTCAGGTGAAGTGAGGTGCCTTGGAAAGAATCGAGAAGCTGGCCGTCAAAAGGTAAATGGTTGATCATCTGCCAAGACCCCGCGTCTACCTCTTTAAATCTCGGGTCCGCCACGGGAACCAAGAAAGCCATTTCCGGCCGACCGACATTCCCGAAGACTCGCCTTATTGGGTGTTGCCAATTATCCTCCCAGGGATCGCTTAGAAGAGCAGAGGCAACGAAGATAGAGTCGTAACTCGACATGGCCATCACACGTTTCAGGCTTCCAGAGCCGATAACGAATCGGCCAGATTCGAACGTGGCTAAGCAGGAAAAGAAACCCGGTAACGTGGGGGGACTTTTCAAGGAAGACCGAGCAGCGCGAGCCCATCCTGCGTCAAGCAGCGGGATTTTGAGCACTTCAAGGCTCACTGTTGCACCGGGTAATCCTTGGTACAGTGTGCTCGCAAATACCATGGCCGTTAGGGACTCATCCATCTCGGTATAAGTCAACCAATCTTCAAGGCTCATGAGCAGAAGGTCGGGTGACAGGTAGGGGACTTCAAAATAGCCTCAACCTCCTCAATTGTGGCCCGATACTCATCTCCAACTTGGGGCGAATTAGGTTGACGATGGATCTGACAGCCTTTGCTCTTATAAATGCTGAAAGAGCCCCGGTCCCCTAGCACGAATGAATACTCTGTGTGTTCGATTTCTCTCGGCTTCGTAACCCATTGGAGTTCGTCGTGTGAGTGTTGGACATCCATATTGCTAAACCATGCCCATTCTTCCCCAAGAGTCTCGGCTCTGAGTCTCTGGTGCGTATTGAAGCATTTGACACAATATACTTGACCGCAGGTTTCTCCAGGCTCGTGGATGGCAGGGAACTCCTCGTAGTCCAAACATGATTCTTTCGTCCATCCCAGAACCCAGCGAAAGTGGCCATCTCTGGAATGAGCTTCGCCAATGGCCGACTGTTTTTGTGTAATTCTTCCAACAGGTATGGCTGATGCGAATTCATAGTTAGAAGCGAAGAAATCCGGGGAGTCATGGCCCAGAGACTTGATTTTGGCTTGGTTGCTAATATACTTGATGAGTATCTCTCCCGAGTCTGCCTCCAACGACTGAGCGATATGTCGCAAAAGTTGGATTTTCTCTTCCACCATTTCGTCGCTGATCAACCCAACAATGTTCTTGTAGCTTGTAAGACCAAATGCAGGGGCTTTGAATGCGCGAGAATCTCCAAAGAACTCTCCACGTGACCGGATGCCTAGAGAAAGCAGCTTATGATACTGCTGGCTGAGGATGCCTGACGCTCCCAAGTATCGACTAGCAGCCCCGGAAAGCATAGAAATCCAATCCAAATCTTGAGGACCATAATCATGGGATTTGTGAGCGCGTTTAGCAACATCCCATATAAGACAGACAAGCTGGCAGCATCGTGAAGTATCCGGGCAAAAGCCGCGCAGCCAGGACGAGATCACTCTACCCAGGACGACAATGAGAAAGTCGTCCATGGAGACCCTTGCTCTGTCAGAGTTGACTCTACCATGAGCGACGACTGGTGCGGAGTAGTAGCGCATGTGTGCCATGGGTAAGGACCAGAATATACCCTCAGAGTCTTCGTTTGCCGGAGAAACGTGCACAGAGAAGGTAAGAAGAGAGCCGTTCATGAGAGGGTCATGTTGTTCAACGCGCGTCATCACGTCAGAGAGTACCATCATGTCGGGATAAAGATGCCAGGCCGAAATAGCCAGCAACGTGGACCCATCTCGTATCTGTTGGGGGATGCCTTGGACTAGCTTTTCCATGGCCGTCATAGCAGACTTCCACGCCCTGGTAACGCTCTCATACAGGTTTCGGCTTGAATTGACTGGAAGCTCGATTTTACTGATGATTAACATGAGTTATGTTTGTTGGAACTTTCTGTCCGCGTCTGCTGTCTTGATCCAAGACCTGGCGCTGCTGTCCCACGCGGCCAGCTGATCGCGGTTGAAGGTCTGTTGAGCTGCCATCAGAGCCGCCATGTTGCCACCGTCGAGCGTGCTCTCCTTGACTTCATTTATGCGGCCCTCCACCAGCTCGACCCATAGGGAAATGGCCTGAGCTTCGTCCCAAATCCTTGCAAGCATGCAGGCCAGGAGCTGGGTAGCTATTGCGCCCCTGCCCGAGGTAGCCGCAGCCCAAATGTTCGTCGCATCGGGACCTGCCTGCGATGAAAATATACCGAAGGCTGAATTAGATCCAGTGGAACTTTCGCTGCTGAGCTTCGACGAGATTTGCGAAACACGTTGACCATATGCGCTGACAAGGTTCGGGATTGGTGGGATTAGAGGCTCAAACAGCGCACCTAGCTTGCGTGCTGTGATATGAGGTAGGCCGGTCTCAGCTTTGTCTTTACGGACCCTGGAAAGAGCGTCTCTGACCCCATGGAACTCCTTCGGGGCTTCTACCTTGACGAGGGAGAAGTCGAAATTTAGATTGGCGGCGGCGACGGTCAGTTCTGTTGGAATCGACAGGAGCGAGGACGTAATCTTCCCAATGGACGACATCTTTTCTGATGTCGCGAGTAAATGAAAGAGACGAATGCTGGAGAATTCAGAGCTTGCTGGCGGACGATATTCCAAGGGCACAGGGAAGGGGCTCGCTTCAATATCACGCTGAGCAAAGCGCAGGGGAGATCGCCGCCAGAGCCAAAGGCAGCTAGGCAAGAAGTCCTTCTCCTGTGCTTCTAGTAAGGCAGCCCAGCTTCGCTTGCTGCTAGCTGCGAAGGCATATTGCTAGGTTGACAGGCTGACAGCATGACAGGCACATGTCGGGCACCATCCGTGTTGTTGTCACTGAGCGGGGCCACTGTCGTGCAACCACACACATGAAGCTACCTAGGTAGATCACAAGTCTATTGGGCCGGGTTTGTTCCGCGTCCCCCGGCAGACTTCCATCAGGGCAGACACAAAAGTCGCAGCTCAGGCCAATATTTTGAGGAGACGCTACAATGAAATGCCTCAGTGGAACCAGAGGCTAGTCTAGCTTAGTGTATTTTCCTTTTTCGGACAACTATGATAGGAAACGATTATTTTATGTTTGCAATGCAAATAGATTTGGCACTTGCTCTTTAGTAGTATGGCAACCAGAATTCTGGAGAGGACTATATAACCTAGAGAGAAAGAGAGCCATCGATAAAACCACACAGGTCAACCGCCGGGGACTAGTCAGATTAAGACGCGCCAACAGGGGTCAATTTCAAGAGAAGGGAGGGCTTGTTCCAAACAAGATATGCCTTTTGACCCTGCATCCAGTCGCCCTTGAGAGTGGAGGCTAATGATATATCGAAGTTGTAAAGCAGACGGGCTAGAGTAAGGCGCAACTCGGCCCAGGCGAGGCTGTTGCAACAGCAGTAAATGCCAGTCAGCATACAAGGTTTCGCAGCGGATAGACAACAGGGGCGTCTTACTTTTTACCCATGCAGCTCCTGGGCCCAAGACTAAAGGGCGGCGACGCATCAAGCTGGTCGTCGGCGAAGCGCTCGTCCTCCCCCTCCCCCGGGATCCAGCGCTCGGGGTGGAACCTGTAGGCGTCGGCAAAATACCGCGGGTCTCGCGTCACGGACCAGGTCCACGCGGCGACGATGGTGTCTCCGGGCACGCAGTGGCCACAGATCTTGGCACCGCCCCTTGGGACCACGCGGGCCAGGCCGGACACGGAAGGCGGGTACCAGCGCAGGCCCTCACTCAGGCAGGCCATGAGGTACGGCAGGTCGACCAAGGTGGACGCCATGGTGATGTCCTCATGGCGGGCGAACCTCGAGCGCAGCTCCTTGGCCAGGCGCGCCATCTTCTCGGGGGCCTGGAGGAGCGCAGACAGGGTGGCGATGAGCGCCGTCGAGGTCGTCTCGGAGCCGGCCATGATGAGCATGACGGCGTTGGACTCGAATCTCGGGTCGTTGATGTTGATCAGGTCGTCGATGTTGATCAGGCCGTCGATGTTGATCAGGCCGTCGATGATGTAGTCGCGGTCCTCGTACGTGCCCTTGCGGCTCATGCGCTCGCGCGGCATGTCGCGGGTCCTCTGCTCGTGGGCCGCGACAGAAGGGATCAAGCCGCTCATGAAGATCCATACGAGCGCCTGGCGCAGGGTCGTACCGACCACGCCGAGTAGGGCGCTCGTCCACATCAGGACGCGGACGTTCTCGGTCAGCGTGGTCACCCAATCGGTCGACTTGGCCTGGCGGAGGCCGCCGAACTGGACGCCAAAGGCCAGCTTGCCGGTGATGTCAAAGGTGAGCCAGTTGAAACAGTCGCGCATGTCCTGCGGCACCCGCCCAGCGGCGCTGCGCTCGCGGAGCTGGTCGATCAACAGGTCAACGTGATCGACGAGGATAATCTCCTGGCCGCGCAGGGCCGTCTCGCTGAAGCCAGCGGCGAGGTGGCGGCGCATAAAGGTGTAGTGGGCCGTCTCGGACACGTTGGTGAGGTCCTGGACGTGCTCGGGCTTGAAGCCGTACATGCCCTTCCACTTGACCATGCTGCTGTGGCTGTAAATCTCCTTAAAGGCTTGCGCGTCGGCGAATGCCAACTCCTCCGGGGTTATGCGGACCACCGGCCCGTAAAGGGCGTGGAGTTTGCCCACGGCGAAGGGCATGTCGCCACGAAGATAGTGGTAGCACTTGGCCAACCGGGTGGCACGCCACAGCAATGGGCCTGGGAAAGACCGTAGCGGGTGAAAGGCGACATTGTAGACAAAATTGGCAGTCAGATACGCGACAATCGCCGTGGCTGCGGCGGCTGCTATCGACATGTACGGCATGGCTTTGAGCAGGATCCTCAGAGGAACAAGGAATTTGGAGGAGTGACGCACATCCGGGTTCTCTGGATCCTCAGAGGTTACCTGGGCTCGATAAGTAAGATGGGTCAAAAATACTAATTTAGTCTCTGAAAAGGCGATCCTTTGTTGACTCTGGCAGCTCTTCTACATGCGAGAGGCGACGTATTACGCAGTGGCTCCAGATCACTCGGATTATTCTATGTCCCGAGACCATAGATTATAGTTGCATTAGGAGCCGGATCGTTGCTGAATTGACTGCGCAAGGCTCCTCAACCAACCTTTCCACCGGGCCAGCTGGCAGCAGTCAGCGACGCTAATGCCAAGACCGGCGATGTTGGCTCCCTAGTCGCATAAGGATATCACCTTGCGCGTATTCAGGATTCCAAGTGTGTAACATTTCTCACACCGCTTGGCACGGCACTTTCTCTCCGGAGACGATCATCTCGGAGGACGACTATTCACGAGCGGGGGCTGACTGTGCTGCTTGTGGGGGTTGGGTTGCAACCATATCGCGTCTGCCTTTTCGGGACATGTTGGCCGTCTACCGCGACGCGGTCCGGAACAATACCTTCACCGTCGGCTGCAACGTGCTCGCGGGCGCGGGGGCGCCGGACCACCCGGACAACGCCGTCTTCCCCGGCTGGCGCGACCTCGCCACAATCTGCAACGTCGTGCACCAGTGGGACTTCGAGGCGCCCCTCGACGAGAACCTCGCCTTCAAGCGAGAGCTCGTCTCGGCCATCCAGCCGGCCGTCGAGGCGGCGACGCCCGGCACCGGGGTCTACCTCAACGAGATGGACCCGTGGTACGAGGGCGACTGGAAAACGGAGATGTACGGGGTCAACTACGATCGCCTGCTCGATATCAAGCACACGTACGACCCTGATGCCTTGATGTGGGGCCTCTTTGCTGTTGGCTCCGATGAGCTTACCCTCGATGAGAATGGGAGACTATGTCGAGCCTAAGCAATGTATATGTAGCTGATAAATCATTCTTGCGGGCATCTTTGACATTCAAGCCTAAAGAGCCGTCAGTTGGTGCTTTGTTACTTTTCCTTCTCTTCTACCTAGAATATATGGCCTCGCATCTGGACAGATTGGTTTGGTCCCGCCAAAATTCACCTTATATCCAGACGTAGACTATATATGCCTATGGAATAACAAACCGGGACGTGGTTCTGGCCTGCAATTCGTTGCGCGTCACTGAGCGGACTCAGACAATCACGGGGGTGACCCGAAATATCGTACGCGCGCAACAGAATCTGCAAATTCAATGACTTGGAATATACAGTGACTCACGACCATCGGCTTTCAAATGCGAATACCTGATCTTCTTTTGAACCGCTAGATCTTGGTCGCTTACCACATACATTGTATACACTTTATATGTCTGGGGATTACAAATGAAACCATCTGGGCACCACTTGCAGCCTCTGGTTGGCAATAGTTGTGTGTACACACTCTTCTCTGCTTCCAATGATATCAGGCTATGGCTCTTCATATGTGCAATTCAAAAATAGGAGGGAGAAAAAGAGAGGCTCCATAATTGGTGAGTGTTCAACGCATAAAAGATCAAATAATTTCAATGTCTGCCATCCTACTCAGAGCAAAGAAATCGTCCGCGCTCTGCGAGCTTGCAAACTGGGACAATCCTACGCGTCTAAAAGCCTTGGTATCTGAGCTGATGAGTATCAGACCAAATTTGTCCATGACGCGGATATGAAAAATAAAATCGAGGTCGTGGGCTTCGGAATCCACATCCCAATCCACGATATCTGCTTGTAGAATTTTACGGGCCCGATCATACGGACTTGATTCAGTCCAATTATCGGGTTCCTGTTTCGAACACAATGTAGGAAACTGGCTCTGTAATTCCGGTCTGAACGGCCCTCGAAGTCGAATTGTGCCCCCAGTGACCGGTCCAAAGGGGAGCTCCTTACTCTTGAGATTGGTCGCGCACTCAAGGATCTCGAGGTAAGGCTGCCCTTGCTCATCTGTTTCTTTTGATGAATCTCCGCCAGGCCACTGTATTCCTCCGCAGCACATTACAGAAGCCCATGACCAAGACGGAGCAACATAGACTGACGGACGAGACTTTCTGAGCTCCCAGGGAAAGCAACTTGGTCTCCAAAGGAGATATCCTCGAATTGACGACTTCCACAAACCGGCTACGTATTCATCTTTGCCGCCATGCGCCTCCGAGAATCTGGAGGCCAATGCTGCCAGTGCGACCAGCCTGTCTTCTTCGTGTGTTATGTCGCGACGGGTGTACTCAGTAACTAGATCCATCCACTCGCGTTCGACGTGTACACTTTTGACCGGATGTTTCCTGGTCAGGAACCGAGGCCGGCTGAACTCGCCCTTCCATTCGAAAGCACCGCAGCCTCTTTGAGCCCCGTTGCATTGCCAGTATAACTCGTGCTCTCCGAAGTAAAGCATGCGCCGGCTGAGAAGTCTCTCCTGGAAAGTCCATGCTCGAGACATAATTGGATCTCGGGGAAAGACATCATCGGCGTGGACTGGCTGTAATACAGCGATTCCTGTTATTCCCTCCCGGTTAGGAAGACGGAATGGCACGACAAGCCGCGGGTATTGATACGGCCAAATGTCAGACGACCCGCGCTCCCGCGGTTTTCGCTCTTTCAGGAAACCCTCATGAATGTTCGCGGCGCTTGAAGCTGACAAAACCACGTAGGCTTGAGAGTATATCTCCGCCATGCGGGCTAGCTCTTTCTGCTTATCCTGGACGTCATTTTGAATGATGCAGTATGCATCAATCCATATGTACTTAAACCCTAGGTTCTGTGTAACAAATATCGCATCTTGGATAGTATGTGGCAGGGCTTCGAGTTGAATAGTCTGTTTCAAAGCCTGGATGTTTGTTTTAAAGAGGGCACCGGGAACCGTCGGATAACCCCAGCAGTAACTAAGTGCTGCATACCTGCCCACTTCTCCATGTGAAGATTCATGAAGTCTCAATGTTGTCACATCAATGACACGGGAAGGCAAAGCTGTGGCAGCTGTCAGGCTGCTTGCACAACCTGGATGTGACGTCTCGCATTCTGTCATCCACTCTCTCATCTGCTTAAAGCCTGCTTCTGAGCCCAAGTAGGCCAGGAATGGACGCGAGCTGATGATATCGGATGCTGGGTCATCTGCGTTGATATGGTGAACCAAGTCAGCACACCTAAAACCTAGCATTCAAATTCAAACTATCAAGTCTTACCAAGATAAGCCTGAATGCGCAGAGACATAATTGGAGAACCCGGTATTTCTGTCCGAATTTCCAGGACCGTCTCGCCGAGCCATTTCCTGGTAAACTTTGTCAAAATTCCCCGTTTTGACCCATAGTCAGGCCAGTCAGTTCTTTCCCTTCTTGAATGTTCCTGTTGATGTTCTCGAAGTTTCTCGACATAATCCAAGAACATGACCCGCAAGGAGCATTGTGTGTCCTCAAGTGTCCCGCCGCAAAGGCTTAGGCTGCCGCTCTTCGGCTGCGAGGTCCTCAGAACGTCCGGGCTTGCCAGGACACCTCTACAGAGTTCACAGAGCTTGAATCGAGTCGAGGGGTGTCTTGCCAAGTCGTCTTCGGGGAGACCTGCATTAGGCCTCCACAGAACTTCTTGCGGTGTTTCGGACATATCAACGTGGCTACTGGGTGCTAAACGCTTTTGTAGACCCCCGACTATGTCAAGAGCGAAAAGCCAGTGAGATTTCAAAAACGAAGCGTCACGGTTAGTCAACTTAAGCGGGGCGGCTGACAGGGGATTGAGCGGGGATTTTGGCTGGCAGCTTGGGTACTTCATTTGTGTCATTCATCGACCTCGGGACTTAACATGAGATTAAAACGCCTTAAAATAATTGGAAATGGCATGTTGTCGTCGACGTTTATCCTACATACAGAAGCTTCCGCGAAATATGTACATCTTGCAATATCATGCAGCGAATCATTGACCACCAGGTCCGGACAAGCTCAAAAGAGTAGATGCCGGGGCCTTTCCAGGATAGAATGTGGTAGGAACCGGGGGAATAGTGAAGGATGCCGTACTGGGGAACGCGCTCTTCAGATCGTTCGGCATAGTCGATGCCGCGTAGGCCGGCGCAGTCTTGATCGTGGTATAGCTTGCCGCATACGAGGCACTACCCGAGTTGCGCAGACACGCCCCTTTGCCGTAAGCACTCTGGCATACCCAGGTCACCTCCTTGCTGCCGTCACTGGTCCACAGGTTGACGTTGTCCACCGTGAGGCCGGTACAGGGTACTGAATCATCGCACTGCAGCCTGATTGTAGGGCGCTTGGAATCGCTGTTGTAGCCGTGCCAGTTCCTGAATGTCAGGTTGCTCAGTTGGACGCCGGCACCACCGCTGTCCTTGCCCCAGGCTTCGTTGACAGCCAGGACGTACGACCCGCCGTTGTTGATGATGTTCTCCCAGGTGATCGAGTCCACCGTGCCGCTGCCGCCGTTTGTCTTGACGTATGCCCCATCTGCTTGGTTCAGGTAGATGTTACTGTATAATACCGTGGAGATGTTGGTGTCAAGTCCGAGGGAGCCAATGGCACATCCGCCGCTGATGTTGCAGTGCACGTCTTCGACGAGGATGTTGTTTGCTGGTGACTTGATCGTAACACACTCGTCTCCATTAGTAATCTCAACATCGTGCACCCAAATATTACTGCCCCAGATGTCGATAGCATCAGTCATGCCAACTGTTATGCCCCGCAAGATCATATTGTAAATCTCTCCATTGCTGGAACTGTCGAAGACCAAGTAGTATGAAGGTGAATCGACCAGGGCAAAGCCGTGCATGGAGAAGTTCGTCACGCCCGTCAAGCGCATGAACCGAGGTCCATAGTTGCCTTGAGAAAGGAATTGGTATCCGAAGCCCTGGATTGCACCTTTGGAGTTGCCACTGAAGATCTCGAGGTCATCACAGCTTTGAAAAGAGATCATGTTGCCACCGTCGGTACCGGTCCTTGGATGATGCCATCGAGCTGCAATGCTGCTTCCTGGCCACTTCTCAGGGACGCCCAAGTGCTCATGGCAAAGGTGCCTGGAGGTAAGTTGGGTGGCCCACATCCCGACCACCCCCTGATTCCGACTACTTTTCACACACAAAATCTACTAAAATCGCATTTTTATCTCCACTATATAATTTGCTATAATAATAGAATAAGTACTATTAAATAGCCTAAAATTCCTTTATTAATATTAAAAATATATTAAAAATCTAAGTAAGGTAGAATATTACTAAAAGTATTTTTAAAGTTAGAGAAAATAAAATATTAAGGAGATTACCTAAATATCTAAGATTCCTTAATATTTTAAAAACTAGGATTTTCTCTTAATATTAATTTCTAATTTTTAGTAAATATTCTTTATAAATATATTAATATATTCTTTATATTATATAAAAGGATAAATATTATATATAACTTATAAGATATAGTTTTTTAAGATATAATATTTTAATTTCTTTCCCTATAAAATTTAAATTTTAATCTCTTTTATTTATTCTAATTTAATATTTAAAATTAAAAGGAGACTACTTTTAATATATTTAAAACTTATAAATTTTAAAAATTATATTATTAAAATTATATTAAAATATTATTATTTGTATTATTTCTAGAAATTCTTTTTTTAATATTTAAGTTTAGTTAGAATTCTTTTATTATTTTATTATTAATATAAGAATTATAAGGTATTTAATGGTTTTATTTTTATTAGTATAGTAAATTGTATGGTGGAGATAAAAAATGCGATTTTGGTGGATTTTGTATGTGAAAAGTGGTCGGAATTAGGGGGTGGTCGGGATGTGGGCCACCTAACTTATGTAGACTAGGCCGCCTTTCCTGCAGTCGACCCAGGCACTTGTAAGAGGTGGACCAAGGTCGGTCTTCCCGTCGGCTTTGGCGCCATAGTCCAGAGCATTGCAGAATTTCTTTGCTGCTTTGCTTGCAAAACTAGTGGTCGGTCCTACCTTGCCCGAGAGTTGGCCTCGAGCAAGGCAGCTCAGCAAGGCGACAGCAGCAATGATGGAGGGAAACATGGTTGTATAGAGTCAGAATGACACAAGCCCAGTTGAATGTAGCACTGCTTACTTGACCGTGCCAAGGAAAAGTTCATTTCTATATTCTGTTCGCTCGCAGCCCCAGCAGGCATGCCCAGGTAGGTGTACGACATTTGGATTGGCTCGGACTTCTAAAAAATTAATCCATCATTCATCGGGTCCGAGTTCGCGAAATCACACTGTAGTTCTTCCCCTGTAACATAATGAAAGTGCGCCGGGGTTTAGCGCATGTAACACATACCCACCACTGCCACCTCAATATAAAAGGTGCGGTCTCAAACTCGCTCCTTGAATGACACTTTATTAAGAACTTGAGTGTCTTTGTAATTAGGGGGTAACATCATGCTAGTTGTTTGCCGTGAGAACCGTGCTAGGTCACAAGTCGCCTGACGCGATGTTGCTAGGGCAGTGAATCCCCACATAACTTAATATATCTGGCACCATTAGCTCGCCAAAAACGGACATTGCCATTCAAGCTTTCCGATGGAATGAAACATTCTTCCACTGGGGTGGTAAGGTTTTCTCCACGATGCATACATACTCGACGGGTTCAGTCTGCCTGCTTCTTAAATACGCGTATGCATCCAAGGACCAGCGCTGGGGTGGGGGCAAACGGAAGAGACACATTGCACACGTCGCTGGTATCTTACCCCTGTGTCTACCTGGGTACATGTGACCCTCAGTCTTTGACCAAGTGTCCTGACAGGGATAAAGGTTGAAATTCAAGTTTCCAGAAAGCCCTCAGTGCTCCCCGCCTACGCATACACCTACCGGGGTCTCAGCGCTGCATAGTAAGTAGTATCTATCCCTCGGCACGACTTGGAGCACATAGTATGCCGCGCCACTTGTAATATGAGCAACTGTAGCAAGAAACCAGTATTTGGTCGCAAACATAACTCAAATCATTGAAACCATCCACACTAGATAGGGCTTCCAATGGAGTGAGAGCATCTCTGCAACTGAATTGAATACAGCCGGAGTGTCTCATATGGACTCATGGGCTTGTTTGCGACGACAGTCCACCGGGTGAAAGCCCACCATGCTCCACGCTTGGTCTCCCCGACCACCTCGGCCATCAAGCATTGGATAGCTTTTGCTACCTCTTGATTCCCAGTCTGCCGTGCAAGCAACTCGTGGATCATGAGACCACACTCACGCGTTGGGTAGGCCATGCAGGGCGGTGCGTCACGAACATGGAGGCTGGATTGACCAAGTCGGCTTCCGCAAACAGTTTCGGCATATTTGGGACCCAGTTGGGAGCTAGCCGTGAGTCTTGTCCTTGGGACACCTCCAGCAGACGGCGCAAGGAATCGGTCTTGCAAGCCGAGTCGGTCGTCTCGATGCGGAACGATGATACGTCGGCCTCGCCCCATTGAAGATAGCCGCCGGGCTCTGCAGTCCTTGTCAGTGATCAGCTGCATCTCCTAGTAGTATGCTTTGTAAGGATGTTGTGGCCACGCACTGAGTAAATCAACGATGTTGCGCAGGACGCACGGGACATCTTGGTCCTGCAAAACAAAGGCGAAGTTGCGCACATGGACAATGTCGTATTGCCCAACCAAAGCAGCTTGGACGGATGTCTTGATGTCCCAATGCTGCAGCGTCACTTTAGGCGGGAGAGACGCAGTAGAGGGTGTTGCATTCAGAGACACATCTAGCCCATCGAGACGAATCGTGTCGGGCAGTTTTTGCGCCAGGTCCATCAGCCAGACACTGCCAATGAAGCAACTGTCAGATGAATTGCGCACCCTACAAGCCTGGCACAACGCCTCGCTCGGCGGCTGTTCAAAGAAGGCAAAGGCTGGTTCTCTCAGCGATGCATGATGGAAGGGAGAGGACACATACCCAGTTCCGGGACCGACATCGACGATTCTGACAGTTGAAGAAGCATCTACAGGAATTTTCGGATAAAGGTGGTAGCCGAAAAGCTGGACCCACATGTAGTGCTGTAGATTAATCCTATTATGATATAATTAGGTTTCATCCAGCCTTGACGGTCAGAACAATCTCAAATTACTCCACATAACACTAACCGGCTGTCGTCCCAGACATCTCTTGTGAACACATATTCTGGTGGTGAGGCGATGGTTCCGGGCGGGAAGGTAGAAACGTGTGGATTCGTGACTGCGGAAATAAGCCTCAGGCAAATATCACCACAGAGCAGGTAATGTGGCTTTATCCGCCTTTACTTATGCTTAGTCTTGAGCGTTTACGACTGTATGAAGGCGCTGTGTATGGCTACGGCTGTATATGGAATAGAAACGGAACCAGTTATGCTTGCGAGATCAGGTTCCTGTCTTAACGAATTTCCTATCTTACTTGGCCTCCTTCAGACCGACATTAGCGCGAAAGGATAATGGAGAAACAAAGCCAACAGGACATGATACGCAAATTTGCAAGCCAACAACCTGCGAGATCCTGCCTCTCTGATGTAAAATTGTCAGCCAACAGACCAACAGCAAGTATTAGGTTCCCACATTGGACTTTGTAGCATTGACACACTGCATTGTGCGCAGAAGTACCTTTCTCTTCATACCCAACATGTTGTTCCAACAATGCGAGCCACCTCCAACCTGATTCAATCCCGCCACAGACGCACCAAGTGTTCGGGATAGTCCCGTTCCGGCTGACTCCATCCCTACATATGCACCCTGCAGTTGGGCGTGGTATCACACGCCGAACACCAGCCAGCCCATGGGCTGCGAGACCATCTCAATACAGTTGGTTCCGGTCATACAGAATCACCCCACGACTGACGAGTGAATTTGGACCTGTCAAATAACACTGTCTCCTGTGCCGTCTTGTGGGGGGAAAGGGCGCTCGGAACAACGCCGGGAAAGACCTCGATCACCGGTTCGAATACATCATTATCATGGTTGACTATCACAGGAAATTAGGTATCACTGACTGGAAGTATATGTTGTCACGCAAATTGAATGATTTCAAGGGGCACCTTGCTCACGTAGAAAATGTGAGTTAGTCCAGAGCTAAAAGAAAGGATTCTAATCATTCAAAATGTAAGTAATAGTAAAACATGCCCCAGGAAAAGGTTGCAATGATAATCTAGAATACTAGTAGCAACCCTGGAATGAATTTACAATTCATCCCAGCCAACATAAGTGGCACCTGGTAGGGTATAATTAGCCACAAATTGACCGATCTCGCCACTGGTACTGTTTCGCTGCATCACGACAACGCGGTTGTTGGCCATACATGCAGCAGCAATAAGAGAGCCGTCCTTGTTGAATTGAATTTGGCGGGGGCTCTGGCACCCGACCGGGTAAAGGTTTACAAAGGAAAGCTTGCCTTGGTTATCGACCTTGAAGACGGCAAGAGAGTCCGATTGCTCAAAATCAGCGATGCTCGGGTCGAGGTTGGGGATTGTGAAAGAGTTGTCGAGGCGGTTTGAGACCGTGATATACCCACCTGAGAGAATGATCTCACCTGCCAAGGCCCCACTCGGAACAGCTTTGTTACCAAAGGTGCTGACCTTACCAATCTGGGTCATGCTCATGCCATTCTTACCATCGTAGGTGACATTGAAGGAAGTGATGTTATTGGCCAGCTCACTCACGACGTGGAAGAACGTGTTGCTTCCAGCGGTCTGAAAGACACCGTGGCGAGGTCCAGAGCCAGGCTCGAAACCCACGGTATCGAGTTGTGTGAGCAGGTGGGAGGGGTTGTGAAGGCTGAAGACGTGAACGCTGTCATAACCGAGGTCAGGGGCCACCATGAACTTGCGAGTCGGGTCCAGAACGACCTGGTGGATGTGCGCTGCACTTTGGCGCTCTTCATTGGGGCCTGAGACCGGGAAGTGCACGGACATATTGAACCGGCGCTGAAGGACTCCGTTATCCTTTATTGTGTACGCAGTGATACCTGCGGGACCGGGCGGTCCTCCATCGGGTGAGCCGTAGTTTGCAAACGCGATAGCAGGCTGGTCTGAGATATTGAATCGTGTACTGGCGACTGGAGCATATGACGTGCTCATCTCCGTCAAAGCTTCCAAGACACCAGCGGTCGAGGAATTCAGAGCGGGTACTCTGAAGATGCCCAGAGTGCCGGCTTCGTCGGAGCAGTACAAGATGCTGTTGTTCTTATCGTGCTCAAGCCAGACAGGATTAGCGCCGCATTCTGTTGCGACGGAAATATTATTGAGCGTGTAGCCAGAATTGGTGTTGGTCAACTGCAAGGAGGTGATACCACCAGAGTAAGAGGCAGCATACAGAATTGCAGGGCTCGCGGCCTTCGTAGCCGCAGCCGCAGCAAGTGAAACGACTGACATGTTGTAGTACATATCGAATGAAACTCGATACTAGAGAACTTGTGTGTGTGTGATAGAGAGAGATAGAGGGTGTGTTGCTCAGGATGTGGTGTGATGTTGATGAGGTTTGAGTAGACACGGGAAAGGGGGAGAACAGACAAGCTGTTGATATACATCTCATGTATCTTAAGCTTGAACCAATCACAAAAATGGATAACGAAAAGTACAAAGTCGTTCAAAAGAGTTGAGATTGTCCTTTGTCCATCTAAAGTTTGCTCCCATTGATATCCAGTCTTTCAAGCTGTCGGCCGATCCCGCGTTGGCCGTGTCGTTGCATTGTTAGGAAGTCTAGACGCGCGGCCAATGCTTCAACTACAGTCTCATAGGGGGAAGAACTTCGCGGCAAGAAATGGACGGAACAAGACAACGGATTCTGCCATTATGTTTCTTCAACCAACGCGTCTCCGCGCAAGGTGAGGTGATGCAGTCTTCTGTTGCCATTAAAACTCTACTTTGAGACCTGAGACATGGAAACCTGGACTACACAAGTTTCTAGGCTCCAGATCATCACACCAACGTCAAATTACTCACATCTCCCGAAATAGATCTGAATCTGGTCTTTTGCCTTTGGGAGAAAAGTGTGGATATCGGCCAGCTGGCGCGGGCGTGGCGCGGGCATGATATAGTTGGGCGAAAGCGGCGCTGCCTGACTTAAGCTGGTCCCCAAAAACCACAGTGAAATGAAAGGCAGAGAATTTTTTTCATATACTTCAAATATCAGTACGATCAACGGTCCATACACTCAAAGATCATTCACGGCGGGTTGAAAGCGCATCAAACACCAACGTCTGTGAGGACGGTGCATCAGCCCCCGTCTTACGGATATTGCCTTCCCCTTCCTAATGTGTTCCAACGAGGTGAGGAGTCCCGAGAGCAGGAATTATCCATAATTTAAATATTCAGACGTCTTGGCTAGCCGCATCACAATAAGGGCGTACACTGTTTCGTAGCAAGAACAGGGTAAAAGGTATGCATCGGAGTCAAGGTCGCGGGCAGCAACGCTTCTAGTCCCGGCTGGAGGATAACACAAGGAAATCTCACGTCAGCAAATCAGAGGGGGACCACTCTTTCTACAACGCATTTAGCGATCCTCGCAAAGCATTGCCATTTCTTGCATGCAATATGGCATATCCGGACGTTGCTGGAGTTCGACTAGTACAATTACGGAGAAATAGGTGGGCCTTGAGGGCGGGGCTCGATTGAGCGTCATGAGCATAAATGCATCAGGCATACCTCAATTATCCACAAGTCGGGCCTAATAATTGATCCATCATTGTGTATCATCCTTGTATCACCATGTTGTCTGTCTACTATATCGTGCCCTTGACGTTTGTGTTGTACCGCGCCTTAAAGGTGATTTATAACCTGTACTTCCACCCATTGGCAAAATTTCCTGGGCCTAAGCTCGCCGCCGCATCGCACTTATACGAGTTTTACTGGTCCATCGTTCGGGATGGAGAATTCATCTGGGCTTTAGAAAGGATGCATCAGAAATATGGTGTGTGTTTTGGGCAAAGTATCCCGATTTTTTGCATTGATTTGACAGATCACAGGCCCCATTGTGCGCATTACTCCTCGCGAACTCCATATCAGTGATCCCTCGTTCTACAATGAGATATACGCAGGTAACCCAAAAATGGTGGAAGGTGACTATCGCTTCACACGATCCACTGGTACCACAAATTCTATGTTCGCTGCGAACGATCATGACCTACACCAGGCGCGCCGCAACAGCTTGAACCAGTTCTTTTCCAAGCGGTCTATCTCCAATATTCAGCCAATTATCCAGGATAAGGCGGAGCGAGTTATCAAAAAACTACAAGAGGCAACTCATATCGGGTCTAAGGTCAACTTAAACGTTCTGGCGTCAGCATTCACTGCCGATACTATCTCGCATTATTCGTTCGGGGTTTCCATGGGCTGTCTGGATGGGGACGGTACGGAGAATCTTCTGACAGATGCAACGTAGGCAGTGCTAGCCCTGAGCCACTGGCTTAAATTTCTTCCCATTAGATTCACAAACGCAAAGAAATTACCTCCTTCGATCGTGGGGCGCCTCTCCCCAAAGGCAGCTGTCATCTTGAGAACCCACCGCACAATCAGCGCCATGGCATTGGAAGTGCTCAACGCCAAGGAGCCCAAAGCTCCCAACGAGAACATGTTTGCTGCCCTTGCGGATCCCACGCTTCCAGCGGAGGAACGGACCCTTGGGCGACTAGAAGATGAGGGTTTCGTGTTTCTAGCTGCCGGAACGGAGACTACTGCCTGGAGTCTCAGTGTCACCATGTTCTATCTATTGGACAACCCTGGCATCTTCTCAGCACTCTACCATGAGATCGAGGAGGTTATGCCTAACCCGACAGAGTGTCCTCCCTTGGCAACTCTAGAGAACCTGCCGTTATTGGTAAGCACCTCGTTGCCAACGCAACATACAATCGACCACATGATGATAACGCCGACTAACCACTTCGAATAGCGTGGTGTCATTAACGAGGGCCTCCGGTTGTCTCTGGGCACACTATCACGGCATCCTCGTATTGCACCGGACAGAGTCTTGCAATACAAGGACTGGGTCATTCCTGCAGGGGTAAGCCCCGCTCCTCCGGCATCTTCCTGACGAAATGCGGCTTTGGAGTAGCAAGAAGATAATTACTGATACGGCCAGCAGACTCTCTGCAGCACTGCCACTTACTTCGTCCATACCAACTCAGATCTCTTTCCAGAGCCTTGGTCTTTCGACCCATATCGATGGATACGCGCCGTGGAGCAGGGTGTACACCTCGAGAGCTATCTTTCACTATTCACGAAGGGAACGAGGTCGTGCCTCGGGATCAAGTATGTCATATGAATCAGTCAGTGCGGAACCCAGTGCACTAACAAATGGTGAAATTGCAGCTTAGCCACGGCAGAGATGTATGTACTCGTTGCTAACCTGGTCCGACGTGTCAAGATGAGATTATCGGAAGTTACTACAGTAGACTGTGTTCTGCCGGCGAAAGACCACACCATTGTGATACCGAAAGATACTTCTGGTATCCAAGTCTATGTGTTAGGAATGAATAATGTATAGGGCGTTACCTAGACTGTTATTGCTTTCCCGTCGCAGACACGCCGGAAAGGCTCGTCTTAGGGGGGATGACAGTATAGGGCCAGATAGAGCCCTATATCTACCCATATATAGACTTCAACTATAGATATAGCATCACCCACTCTGCAAAGTTTTGCCATTTGTGTGCATGCTGATCATTGGCAGGGTTTACCAGGTTGTCCGCCATACGGTCATAGCATCTGTCCTCGCAACTTCCTAAAGGTCAACCTTCCATCCAGACATAGGAGAGTCTCTTCGAGGCAACCTCCTGTAAGACAATGTCCTATAGGGTGAGCTCCTGGGCTTCAACAGCCAGGATCCAAAGCGAGCTGAGAGATACCTAAAGAAGGATAGTATGAGAAAGTGGCGGGTCGTGCAGTCATCCAGGGCGGAGATAACAACCCCAATTGGAATGAAGCCGTCGGTGTCTGCCAACCCTCCCTAAGGGGTTGGTATGCAATAGACGTAGAAAAAGGAAATGTGGAGGCTCAGCCAGAATCCATTTCAGCACATTCGACGCCCGAGGGCGTTGTGTGCATGCATATTTGGTGCGAGGTGTGAAGCCTTTGTCCGATTGATTAGCTCCTGTCTGTGTGCATCCCCATTGAAGTCATCGTGTACATTTACGTTAACACTGCATTGTGCTAGCCTTCTAGAGAGGAAAGGGGGGAGCAGGCTCAGCTAGATCCTCGAGATACTCTCTAGCGCAGCCCCCAACGGAGGAAGCTGGGCATGCAGAAAAGAAATGAGCTGTCGGTCTCATTGATACGGATATGCTAATCCAAAATTGGTAAAGTCTGTCCATCAAGCGTGCATATCTTAGCACGTACGCGGTGGACCGATTCTCAATTGCCCCGGTTGTCTTTCAACATTGACAAGTTGAGTACATCCGGGGACAACTTGGGCCCTGATTAGCGGGGAACAGGCTAACAAGCCCATTCAACACATTAGTCTACTAGTACTATTTAATAGTTCTATGATCCAGCTGGACATGAACCTTAAATCTAACGGGCCTCCATTGGGAAATGCTGTGCTGGCTGCGTAAGCATAGATAACTGGGTTGCATTGAACATCCGGTCAAGCGTGTGCGACCAGGCTGGCGGTACCATATCTCCACTCGTGGGCTGGCGCTGGGTATTGACACCTGATTGAGAAGATCCTGACGCTGGGAGTGGGAAAGGTAGGGGTTTTTGAGGGTTTGTTACACAGCAGGATGGTCTAGTGGAGCAGGAGCCAAGAAGGAGCTGAGCGCGGAGGTGCTGTGCAGCTTGGCGGAGCACGGGGTGCGGACGCTGCGCTGCCACGGTCCGCGGTGCCGGTGTCTTTGAACATGCCGCGGGATGGCAAGCTGTAGACGACCGGGACGAATAAGTAGCAGAAGCATGGGTAGTACCTAGGTATACCACTCTCGACCTGCTTGTGTGTAGCGAAACTGTTCACTAAGGTTTAAACCGCTTACGTCTTTAAACCATGAATTAATATAAATGGTAAACGCTGGGTCCTCGAGCGTGTACCATTGGATTAAGGTACCACATACAGTATTTATGCGAATTAAGAACGAAACCACCCAAAATAAACAGTCCAACTTCACCTCCTAGATACCCGCAGTTAGACGCCATAAACGGCGACTACACCGCTCAACGACCGTTTACGCCCTCCCCATAAGCCCTCAGGAGGGCTTGTTTCGGTAGGCTTCGGCTTCGGCTGTATACGGAATGGAAACGGAACCAGGTATCCCTGTCTGGATCCTCAATACACTCAACCCACTCAACCTTGAAAGTGGCCTCTAAATACCTCCCACTCGGTTGCCAAAGCCCACCGGGGCCTTCACAGCATCAACCCTGTACTCAGTCGTGACTTGGATATCCCCAAGCCCAATTTCCTCCTCGTGAGATTCAAGTCTCCCAAACATCTTTCTTGAATACTGATGCTCACTACCTCCGCCGAATCCTCTCCCACTCCCCCCAATGGTGATAATGTCTCGTGATGGCTTTTGTGAGGACTTGTTCCGTTCAGTCAGAGCGTGTACAGCTCGGAAGAGAAGCGGGCCAAAAGTGGGCAAGCAGGCGCTGATGACACCGGAAGATACTTCAATCACACACCAGGTGCAGGGTTTCAACAACGTCCCTTTGCAAGAATTAGAGACAGATATCCAGGAAGCTTGCCCAAGTGCAGTGACTGAGAGCTTACATGTTGCATTCTTTGGATCGTAGAGGAAGAGAACAGTGAATCGATAGATACTGGACCCGAGAACACTGTGCACGAGAAGGTGGCGACCTCTGGTCAGTGGCGAGCAGCAAACAAGGCAGATAGATATCTGGATGGAGATGGACGCGTGAACTCACAAAGCTCCGAGCGAGAAGGTCAAAGAGAGCGCAAACTTTTGATACACTGTTATATGCAGCTTCAATACCAGGGGAATAGGCATGCACAGTATCAAAACGTCCGTCATGATATTGGGTACTGCGGAGGTGGTATGCATTAGTCGAGACATGGAGCACCTGGGCACAAGCAACATCCTCACCAGCATTTCCTATCTGAATCCAATTGTACTCGATGCAGTGGCCATCCACTGAGGGCGTCCAGGCCTTTCGAATGGGGCTGCATTGAAAGAGAAAGACGAAATAAAGCGCGATGCCCCAGGCGGTGACGACGGCAGCAACGATATATGCGGTGATCCTCAATTTTCTCTCACGTGGGAAAATGCGTATGTACATCAGTAGAATACTGTGCTTGATGAGGACAATTGTCGTAACGTATGCGAACTCCATGGCGAAGAGGGTTTTGGACAATTGTGCTTGCCGGTCGAGGGGTACGTCGACGGCCATGCGTCCCAGGCCGTGGGAGACTTCACCATAGTTGCACCCACCGACAACGTATACCATAAGCTGCATGAAGTCAAAGACGATTAGTTTGATAACCTTTCTTTGCAAGGGAAGTCAAAAATCATGGGACACTCTCTGCGGCTGTTACACCCACCAGTGCAGAAAGGAGCACCCAATCATCCGGGCCACATGCAGCTCCTCGAACATTGCGGGCCCAGAAACGGGCTGCGACGAATGCTGTAGCAAGTATAAGGGAGGTAGTGGTAGCAGCAAGGGAATATGAGCTCTTATCCGGACCAGGACGAAACCCAGCGGCCCTGATTTGGACGAAGTGGTCCATTTCATGAGTTCTGCGATGTTACCAATTAACGGCGCGGATGGTATTGTGGTTTCCAAGAAATGGTTGAGCATGTCACGAACTCAAGACTCTTTCCTGCGTGCCACGCTATATACTCAATGCTGTCCTTGGAGGGGTCTGAGTTCTGCATTGAAGACGGCATTCAGCCCCCTCTGTGCATTGTGGCTGCTTATTGTTTGCTCCTTGTGTACAACTTGAGATGCAGTATTGATCCTTCTGCTCAACGTGATAAGGCTCCCCGAGGGTCTACCTGATAAGGCTGCAAGAAATTGGACACCGGCCTACAAACTCAGTATGACAGACCATGTGCTATTGCCTAGGCTGGTGTGCCCATACTCTAGCTTCTAGTTGGGTATGTAAACATCTGCTCTGTGGAAATGTAGACGACCCCACAGCCAACACAATAGGATTTACCTGGTTTCGTTTCTATTTCGCATATAGTCGAAGCCATACACAGCACCTCCATACAGTGGTAAACGCTCGAGACCCAGGGCGTAAAAAATACAATGCCGATAATAGTAGGGTAGCAACAGGATTTACTCGGGTGATAGCTCCAGATTCGGAAGTACTGCGCATGACCGGTGGACGAAATTAAAGTGATGTACTGGACACTCGCTTATGCAGTGGCACTTCGGGAATCCTCTTTTGAAGGTACTTTGCAGGACCGGTGGGCGAATATCGATCCATTCATTGGGGGCCGGAACATGCGATGGCCTTGTGGAAATCCTGCCAGACTTGGCAGCTTTGAACAACCTGATTGGGATGCACCTCTCTGAGGATTTTGAAGAATACCCTGCTCGTCGCTTAAGTGGTGGCACTGCCAACGAATGAAATTAATGTTAGCCGTTGGAATGAATGGCGCTTTCCGAAGTCTTTTTTGAATATTGATGTGTATTTGATCTATCAACTTCCTTGCAACCACATGGTATGTTGTGGGGTTGCTTCGGACCCACATAGACACTGGGCAGTTACGGGTGCGTGTCTCTGGAACGGGAAGTGCACAAAGCCAAAAAGACGTTGGCCGCCGACTGTGTCTCAGCTTACCTGCATGAGAAACCTTGGCCCTTGTGTATATATATCTTGCCCCTCCCCCGCCATCTTGAACATTCCGTCTCGCATCCCATTTCCACAAGTCAACTCTAGCCTCGCTCGGTAATCTTTTTCTCTTGAAGTGTTTCCATCACAAACACAATGGGTGACCAGCGTTCCGCTCCGTGAGTGCTCCCTCCTGCGCCTGCCTACCTACACTAGTCAGAGCAACAAGCTCCCCTTCCTTTGCCTCTTCACTTCCAGCAGGAACTCTTCACCCGCACCGTCTCCTTACACACATCACCGCTTCCCATTGACTAACGTACTATAGCCTCCGCCTGGGCACCGTTGCCCCCAACTTCAAGGCCGACACCACCAAGGGTCCCATCGACCTGCACGAGTACATCGGCGACAACTGGCTTGTCTTCTTCTCGCATCCGGAGGACTTTACCCCTGTCTGCACCACCGAGCTAGGCGAGATGGCCCGCCTCGAGCCCGACTTTACCAAGCGTGGCGTTAAGCTGCTAGGCCTAAGCGCCAATACTGTTGATAGCCATGAGGCCTGGGCTACTGATATTAAGGAAATTAGCGGCAATACCCTTAACTTCCCTATTGTGGCGGATAAGGAGCGCAAGGTAGCGTTCTTGTACGATATGTATGATCTTCCCCCGTCCTTACGTTGGCACCTTCAAGTTTAGGCGGATTACTAATTATGCTACGTGCCTCTCCCTAAAGGCTTGACTATCAAGACACAACCAACGTTGACGAGAAGGGCATCGCCTTTACGATCCGCTCTGTCTTTTTTATTGACCCTAAGAAGACCATCCGCACTATTCTATCCTACCCAGCCTCAACTGGCCGTAATGCAGCTGAAATTCTACGAATTGTTGACTCGCTACAGACGGGCGACAAGAACAAGATTACCACGCCTGTTAACTGGGTCCCTGGCGACGATGTTATTGTCCATCCCGCTGTCAAGAACGAGCAGGCCAAGGAGCTGTTCCCAGACTTCCGCATCGTCAAGCCGTACCTCCGCTTCACGCCGCTGGCCAAGGAGAAGGCTACTGCTGGGAAATAGATGAAGCAGGCGGTTGCTTCGACGGGTCGCTACTTTACGTGGTGTCGTGGACGGGTACCAAGCACGCGAGTCTTGCTAGGGGTCTCGAGTTGGATGAAAATACCAGTATGAGTTATCGATATCAAATTGAAGGGTTTCACCCGAAGGTTGTGTTAAAAAAAAACAAGCACATTCCCGTTCCTCCCACTTCGTTTTTGGACGGAATCGGTTCAGGAACTAGAAGGAGGTTAGGTGTGCGTTTTCCCATCCCAGTACCTAGTCGCCTACAGGTTGACAGGCAGGTTGGGCGAGTTGCTGTCGTCAGTCCCACATAGTGCAGTGAAACGTTGGCCACACTCTATCTGGAACATCAAGTCACCCGATGCAGGTAATGAAAGTATCTATGTGTATGTGCATATCTAGCACAGATTGGTGAAGTACGAATTCTGGTGGTGGTGCCACCCGTATGAGGTTTCCGGAAATCCATGCAGAAATAAGAGATATGGCTTGTCAGAGTCGAAGGGTCCGGAGAAGACCTATCGATAAGTGGTGCCAAAAAGGGACTCTCACGCTCCTTACAAGGTTTACATAGGTTGCGTTGCTTATGTCAGACTAGGAGTCATTAGCATGCAATGAATCTAGAAGCACACGGGGGTTACTACGGGTAGCTTCTCTAATAACAACTTTGTGCACGCGTCTCCATTATCAATTAACGGCTTTGATCTGGAGAAGATGAACACGTTGTGACAGAAGACAGCTTGGGGGTACCTTGCGAGCTACTATCACTAAGAATATGTGAAGTCAGAGAGGACCCGAGCATACATTTAACAAGTATGACTCGGATGTTTCCGCCGCTCAGATAGTCTTGGCATGAGTTCGATATTCGAAGCAGATATTTGGTTCTACCAATTTTGATTGGTTATTATATGTAGCCTGCATAGAGTCTCAGCAGAGGCGCCATGCAACTGGTGCTCTGTTTCAGTAGACGTACCAATTCGGGCTCATACATTGTGTTTTTCTTAACGCTGGGTCTTCGAGCGTTTACCACTGTGTGAAGGGACTGTACGCCTTCGGGACGTATACGGATTAAGAGCGAAACCTCCTCCTTATGCAGTTACAAGGGTTGAGAAATGTTGGAACGATTGACATAGTAGACCCGCGTTGTAAATAGGCTGCAGCCTCCCTGTGGACCCTGAGTGGACACCTCAGGTGCTGCTGCCTCGAGCTTGCATTGGCGTTGGTGGCGCAACCCGAGAACAGGGCCTCTTGATTCAAAACAAATACGCATTCCTATCACACCTCTCCCATCACCCTCATCAAAAAAAACTCTTCATCCCTGCCAGAATCCCAGTGTGCAACCACAATTCGGACCACCATGACTGGCATGGATGAAGCCGGGGTCACGCCGTCGATGCATGTGGGAATGCTGTTGCGCTGCTTCTTATGCCATGAATCACTGCATCAGCCAGGGAACAGCTACGAATATAGCCCTGACGGCGGGTGGCCCTTTGAATCCCGACTTATATCTGCTGCGTTAGAGCTGTGCTACAGCCTGGCCTGATTTTTACTCACAAAAGAATATGAAGTTTTCCCTTACATCGCCAGAGATGGGTCGGTCCGGGAGCAATTCCGCTGCACCCTCACTAAGCAGTTGAAGGCCTTGCAAAAGTCAACTCGCCGCGCCCACAACACTCCATTTGCGACTCAAAACCCCTTCGTCACAGAATATGTCGGCGGAGAATGCAGAAATTCAACCTTGTGTGGTGATTACTGCAGGGATTGCACGCCAGAATGCATGATCTACCTCGCGCACCGCGACTGTTGGCAGGTTGCCTTCTCCTGCCACCATTGGTCCCCTTTCGATTGGTCTCGACTGGCTGTCCAAACCCGACCGTTTGGCATTTGTAAATTGAAAACTAAGATTCAGCCTACGGTCTGCCACGAGGATCTCATCATCCCGACTCTTACCTCAGTGCCGCCGATCCAAGGTGAGGTATGGACACGACTGGGAAGGCTACTCGCCAGGGTCCGTCTCCTGCCAGCCGAGCTTCAACTCCAGATACTGGGTCACCTGGGAGGTACGATGTTTTTGTCATTGCTGCAGGCAAAGAGATTTGTCTTGGAAGTGATGCCTCAACTACGTTCTGTCCCTACGTGGGCGATTCTACCTCAACCCAAATCCCTACTAGCTAGTGGAGAGGAAAGCTCCGGCAGCCTGTCGTGTCGCTCGGTCACCATCAAGGGTCGACCATATATGTGTGACCTGACCTTGGGCCGACCGATCAGCTCAGAATCGCACCTCTCCATCGTGAGAAAAGCTATACGGGGTGTGCAATTCGCTCTAGGGAGATTTGGCCTCCGTGGTATGCGAATCTGGTACGAGGACAGGTCATTCTCTCCTTGGCTCGGCGAGACAAAGTTTTGCTGGATAGGAACGATTCGTTGCTGTGACCTCTCTGATTTGAGAGTGATAACCGATGTGAGTTGCCACTATTTATTAATCAGCTCAGAATGGGGGAGGAGTGGTTCGACCAGGATTCAAAAAGAGATCACGAATTGAGTCCAACGGTACCTAACATACTTCCAATAGGACTTACGAATCGTCAAGATCGAGTCGGTAAACTGCATTCCAACTCAGCCTGAAACATCTGTCATGTGGTGGGGTGATATTCCTATGGTCAGAAGTCACATTTTGGTGAGGGATGTTCCGGACAGGCAGCTTCACCACTATTGGAGTTGGAAACAGTTCCAGTATCTCCCACTCGAGTCTGGAGAACACTACGCCTCTGGTCTGACAGTCTACTTGAGCACTAACTTTTTAGATGTGACCGGTGTTGTCTCTCATGATCCCACTGACTCCAATTCGCTGATGGCCGAGTACCGAGACGGTTCCTCCCCCGGCGGGGTACCCTTCCACATCGCCTTCAGCCCCGGCGAGCATTTATCTTCTGTTTGGCTGCATCTAGCGCAGCGCATAGATGAATGGGATCGTAGCATGATCGTGGTGGGACCCATTTCTGTCCTTGTTAAGTTTTGGAACAGTTCCTAACTCTTGTGAGAGCGCAGCTAGTGACAAACCTCGGTCGAGTGCATTTCGTGGGATCCTACCCACTCTACAGATGGCAACTCGAAAGATCGACGTGGGTCCTTCTCAGCGACCGAAGACCTGCGAGGGTGCATGGGCTGGTCCTAAACATCCCCGAACTGATTGCAGGCACTCATAGAGCTCCAATACTCGGTGTATCCCAGGATACCACGCCTCCAGAAGAAAATGAAGAAGTGATCAAGCCTCCACTCTTACCAGCCTCTGTATCAGGCCCTACACTTCCCTCACCACATTTCACCTACTACCTGAGGAACCGCAAACAACTGCGATTCGGCTTTTCAACTGCATCCCTAAACAATATTTCAAGCATACATGTGCGCAAAAGGTCTACCCTCGACAAGCCACGAAAGAGGATGAGCTGGTGCGTTGGGATGTGCATATGCCATGACGATTCGAGCATCGAGGTACTGGGACGATGGGACCCCAGAGACAAGCGTTCAATCTCGAAAATCTACGATGCAAGCGAGGGTTACTTGAAAAGCGTGTCCTTTCACATGTCAGATTACTGGAGGGCAACAATCGTGAGAGACATTACCGTAGTGGTAACAGACGCTCCGTGGGAGTCCCAGCCTCTGGATGTGTCGTCGGTAGTTCCCATGGACCCTCCGGACCATGAATGGAACTGCAGCTCTACTGGTGACCCGCCGTTTAATCCGGGTACGAGAACATTTGACTGCACTCAGAGCTCCCAGGCAAGTGACCCTACCAACCTCCACTCCTCAAGCCTGTGGCCATCCTCGATCTGACGAGGGGTTCACAGCGGGTCGCCTGGTGGTTCACAAACTTACACGACGATATAAGCCGTGATCATGGGAGCGAAGAAATTCAAGCGCAGGGAGAATATTCTGACTCATCGTTCGGAGACCCGCTCAAGACCATCGAAGTGGACTGCGATGGCATGGTTGTGTAAGACTACCTCCCGTAGGATTACATCCTAACCTCTTTCAAGGGCAACCTCCTATGAGACAGCCTCCTACAAGACGACGCACCAGATTGGTTCCCCGCAATTTTCATTTCTCCAGGCTCTAAGCCAGTTCTTTGTACTTTCAATCGTGTATGAATCGCTGATTCGCATTTGTAAGACGCCAATATTAATTTACATCATATCAAAGCGCTACGCATGAGTGCAAAATATCTTGCTATAACATTTGAACCCTGTAGATTTCGAAATAGATTTCGGGATAGATGCATATTTGTTTTCTTTTTTTCACAAAGAAATCATGGCTTTACAGGTCTTAATCTGACATGCATCTTGGGTTTCGCCCAAAAGACAACGGATTTAAAGTCTGGTCTGACGTCCCAATCACGATCTTCCGGCTTCAGCTCAAGATCGAAATGCCATATGAGCTTCGCCAGGAACATGCGCATCATCCCATAGGCAAACCTGTTTCATTTCAGTCAGTAACCTGCATTCACTGAATTGGTCATCATGCTACTCACCCTTTTCCCAGACAGTTTCTTGGGCCCTTGGCGAACGGTTGACAGGCTCCTTTCTGGTCTGCAGAAAATCGAGGATCGTCCACGGAGGATTTCAACCACCGCTCAGGCAAGTAGGAATTGTGTTCCGAGAAATTTGAGTCCATGTGATGTGTTGCCCACTGTGGAACGCCAACAGTAGTCTATTCTCACGAATCAGCACTCGCGCATGGCTTGCAGATGAGCATGCATACTCACTCCTTCGGGAATAAAATGACCGTCAACCATGCCGCCCCCGGGAGGCCCAACGCGCGGGATTACTGCCGCAACGACTGGACGCATACGCATGCCCTCGTCAATGCAGGCTGTGAGGTATTCCATGGTCGCCAGCCTAGCGAACGTGATCTCCTCGTCATGTTCGATTGATCGAAGCTCCTCGGCCAGCCTCTTGTATGCATGAGGGTTAGTCAGCAGATGAAAGATGACGACGGACAACGTTGTTGCAGATGTCTCGCTCCCAGCGAAGAACAGAAGTTGAGCGAAGTTGATGATCTTGTCCCTCGTCCATGACTCTCTGTCGTCGTTCTCGGCCCAGATAAGCGTCATGAAATCAGGCCGGTCGTTGCCCATCTTCTCACGCTTCTCAGCTTTCTGTGCAACGATGTCCACCGTCTCAAGCCACGTCTTCAACCCTTTCTGACTTGAAATCATCTTGTACAAGAACTTGGTCAAGGGCAGTCTGTTGAATAGCTGCAGAAGACCGATGAATGGAGAGACGTTGAGGATCATTTCCACAAAGGGATCCATCTCGCCCTTCTCCATGCAATAAAGTGGCTCGCCGGTCGACAAGTCGGCCATCACATCAGCAGTAGCAAATGTGACCCAGTCAACTATATCAACGTCCTCATCGACTCTGGCGCGGAGCTCTGAGACGAAAATGTCCGCGTACCTCTGGATGATGGCCTCCTGCGACTTGAGTGCCTTTTCCGAGAAGGCAGGAGAGACTTGCCGCCGAAGAGCACGGTGCGTAGGCTGGTCGGCAGATATCATTGAGTCGTTGAGCGGTGTGCCCCGCACGTCGTAGAAGACTGCGTCTTTGGGGAACTCAGGGCTACCCTTGGTTTTGACGCCATATATGTCGTCCAGGGCTTGGGCAGACGAGAAGGAGAGCTCGTTGGGGCCAACTCTCACGACTGGGCCGTATTTTTCATGCAGCACTTTGGCGTGCCTCCAATAATCGGCTCTGTAAACTTGGCGATAGAACTTTGGGAGCCATGAGACAGCGTAGTACCATGGGCCGGGGAATTTTCTCAAGGGATGGATGGAAAGATTGTATAGAACGATCGAGAGGCGGTACGCGACGAACTAAATCTGATTAGAGAGATTATCAAGGTGGTGCGTAAGTGACTCACGGCGCAGATAGCCAGCAACCACATAGAACTCATTGTCAGATGAAGCCTTCAGACCCGTGCAAACAGCCCGCGATGCTCCTGTGCCACGTCCGCTAACTTGTTGCCCAGTTTACAATGGCTTCTTGGAACCATGTGAGATCATTAAGAATGAAGTGTTGATTCCATCATCCGGAAAGATCTGTCTGCCATGAAACAACCAGTATTTTGTGTAGCCCCACGACTCCATGAGCAGTGGAACGGTCGTTACTCGTGTTCTAGCATCATTTACCAGGACTATTGACTATTTACCAATTTTAGTACGTGATGAGTCAAGTATCTTTTATTTTTAACAGCGCATTCCTTTACAAGCGCACGTGGTGAGCTATCGGCAAACTGGGCCCCGTTTTTGGACATGGTTGATTATCCAAACCGCCCTTAGATAAGTGTGTCAAGATATTCGCGATCGCTTTCGGATTCGTTCCCCGCGGAGAAAACAACCAATCCACAGCTTTAGCCCTGATACCATAGGAGGTTGATTCGAGTTTTAATTAATGGATCAGGAACTTAATCGCGGATGCTGCGAGACCTGATACTGCTGGGAAACAAAATTGTAAAAATTCGACCACACCAGAGTGCAAACCGCTCGAGTAACTCTGACGGCAAAACTTGATCCAATTTTTGGTGCATGCATCATATTTGCGTTAACAGACCAGAATTGATGGGCGGTCACTGTGGTATAAAGCGTGTGCACAGTTTCTCTTTTTCGGGGTTGAGCCTCCTTGGGGACTCAACTATGGCAGATTGTGGCGTAGGATCTCTCTACTAATGATCCACGTGTGGCACACGAGTCATATTAGAGCCATTTTGGTAAGTGGTTTGGTCTCCTATTATGGATACTTGTCGTTGATGGTTGAGTCATATGAAATTCTCCGATGTAACGACGCAGACCATGATATCTGACAACTCCAAGATCAACACGGCTAGACGAGGAGGGCAGTGCCTATGATAGGCGATGCGGGATTTCAAGGGTGACTACTCATGTACACAGCATGCCAAATCGTGATGTAGGTACTTTGGATTATTAGAATACAAAAACACTGCACTCAAAGACGAATTCCAGTCTCAGACGTCGTCGCCATACTCAACTTATACCCATTTCCTGCAGCCCAAATTTCTTAATAATGGAAGAAGAGATGTGGAAATACTCCACTGCTATTGACCCGGAGGAAGTCAGGCAGACTGGATGCTTCACGACTCTGCCAGTCAGGATTAACAACAGAGACGATATTGCAAATGGAGCATCCGCTCGTGTGCTGAAGGACTGGGCAGCACACACGGGCATTCAGAAAATAGATCCCAATCGATTGTCATTTTCTCCGGTTGGGAGCTTTTGCTCCTTGATCTATTGCGAAACCATACCTGAACGGTTGGATTCCATATCCTACCTCACAGACCTCTTCTTCTTGATCGATGGTTCGTCACGTTCCTCAGAAGCGTTTGGGTAGACTCGACTAATACATAACCACAGATGCAACGGAAGAGGTTGAAAATGACGAAGTCGCTCAAAAGGAGTGGGCCGGCTTTTCTGGAGCGATGACGGACTCGCTCGGGGAAACAGCCCAACGAGACCATGGTTTGGTGTCCATGGAGAAGAAGAAGCTGGTTGCCCGGGTCATGCTTGACTTTATGAGGTTGGACTCAGCACTCGGCCTGGATCTTGTGAAGAGCTGCAAGGCTGGCTGGACACCTTTGGCCGCTGGCGTCGAGTGGGACACAATGGAGGACTACCTCCATTTCAGGCGGCTAAGTGCAGGTCTTGAGTAAGCTAATTTCCTCTCTTATATGGCCTCCGTTTACTAACAGCACTAGTATCTACTGGACAAAGACCGTGTTCGGTCTCGGAGAGAAGCTCTCAGATGATGAGGAGAAGCTCATCCGTCCCCTTGTTTGGGCTGCGGAGAAGGCTGCTATGCTCAACAACGACTACTGGAGCTGGGATACCGAGTACTTCCAGGCAAACCAAAAGATTGGCAGCCTGACCAACGCCGTTGCAGTTCTGATGAGAAAAGAGGGCATTTCGGCTCAGGAAGGAAAAGACCGCATCAAATCCCTGATTCTCGGCTATGAGGCTGAGTACACTCGGTTACGAGCTCAATTTCACGACAACCATCCTTCGGCACGACTTTACCTGCGAAAGCGAGTTGAACTTGCAGGATCAATGGCGGCTGGTGTGAGCTTCTGGAGTGCTAACTCTCCTCGCTATCACTTGCCCACAGAACAGGCCATGCCAGCTATTGTTAAGGTGGAGACCTCGATTGCCAAGACAGAGCAAGTGCCTCTAACAAGCTCAACCCCAAGTACTGCCAGCACCCACGGCGATGATTTCATTGACGCGACATCGGCCAATGGCACCGACGTCACAAGCCAAAGCTCACATTCAGAAGAGCCCCCAAAGTGTTCGGAGTTCGACATACCGAAGCTGGGCCTGGCTGCAATAAATGAGCCTATCGACTACGTCAGCAGTATGCCTTCGAAAGGCGTGCGCTCTTCCCTCATCGATGCGATGAACCAGTGGTGTCAGGTTCCATCCGCCCGGCTTGCGGTGGTCAAGCGGGTTATCGATCTTCTACACAACTCTTCGCTGATCCTCGATGACATTCAAGATGACTCTCCAATGCGACGCGGAAAGACTGCAACGCATTTGGTCTTCGGTGAGGCTCAGTCCATCAACAGTGCTACATTCTTGTACGTACGGGCCGTTCAAGAAGTGCATGCTACCGGCAACGCGGCGCTGATGACGGTGCTTCTCGAAGAGTTGGACGGCCTCCATGTCGGCCAGAGCTGGGATTTGTACTGGAAATATAACATGAGGTGGCCAACGGAGGCAGAGTATTTCAGCATGATTGACCTGAAGACCGGCGGACTTTTCAGAATGTTGGTGAGGATGATGCAGGCCCTGAGCCCTGGCTCAAGCACGGATTTCGCCTGCGGTTCCTTGGTTTCCATGGTCAGCCGCTTCTTCCAGGTCAGAGACGACTACATGAACCTCAACTCTCGCGAGTACAGCGACCAGAAGGGCTGGTGCGAGGACTTGGATGAGGGGAAGTTCTCTTACCTCATCATCCACTGTCTTGAGAACAGCCCCAAGTTTCGCGACCGCATCATTGGTCTTTTTCGGCAGAGAAACGGATGTTCAGGCCCGATGCCTAGTGTCGCAAAAGTTCAGATTATCGAGTATTTACAAGAGGCTAGGAGCTTTGAGGCTTGCTGGGAGTTGTTGAACAAGATGGAGGAAAAGATTGAAAATGAGATTAGGAGGCTGGAAGATGTCACAGGGGAGGAGAATCCTCAGATTCACCTTTTGTTGAAGCTCCTAAGTGTGAAAAATAGCAAGCCTAGCGAAGGCGCAGTGGTTGTGCCAATAGGGATATAGCCATCGAACTCTCCCCCATCATATTTTCTTTCACGGGGCTGGCACTGGAAGTATCTCTATGCATATGCGGTGCTGCTGACTTCAGCATGTCTTTTTGTTAGGGACACGGATCCCGATCGGGCGAGCTCATGGTTTCATGTAACACCTCCCTTTAATACTCCCCAAGCATTTCATGATCAAGGTCGAAACCTGGTGTTCTCTTTTGTAACTGGTAAAACCAGACGTTGGAAGAAGAAGATTTTCCGAACCTCAACGCTGTACTATAATCGTGTTGTACAGTGATGAACAGGGAAGTCCAACCACATGAGGTCAAAAGTATCGGGTGGGTTGATTGTGTTGATTCATTCTCTCGATGGCATCCGAACCATAGGTGGTTATATCATGCTTCCTTTATCCCGTAAAGTATGATTTACAGTACTCGGTCTCTCTTATATATTTTGAAATCCGTATTCCGACCCGTAATAAGTGTCTTAAACGATGATGACTCGTCCTTGCCCAAGCAATACCTGCCACGATTCCCGAGAGCCTTGTGGGCTGAAGTCCAGATGCCTTGTAATAACCATTCCTGGCACTTTCTTTCAAATCATGAGATGGTATTTGTGGTTCTACCCTCCATTAGATGTACTCTCTGGGCCTGGATGATATGCAAGGGTATGTTCATCTTACATTGGTTGGTCAGGGTAATTCAGACAAAGATGGACAAGTAGTCGCTACTGACGTAGCTGGAATGTATGCTCTGCAGGGCCCCGAAACAATAGGGCCGTCATAATTCTATGGATTTTATGAATGTCAGCTAAGGAGAAAATAGATTTGCTGGGAGCCCGATAGGAGGGTCTGGTGTGATTACCTAGGTAAGCAATGGGAAAGGGACATGACAAAAGGAGAAGGCTAGGTGGAAAAGGAGAACAGATGTTTTGATCACTTACAGATTGACGAAACCCAATCTCTGGATTCTGAGTGAACGGCTGTTGTAACCTCTGGCGGCGTTCCCTGAAGCGTAAGAGAAACCAAATCCCTGGGATGCATGTGACAAACAATGTCAGCATGCCAATGATCGCATTAATATCGATGACCATAACAGGCATATTCGTGCGCGCAAGGGACAGTCTAACGTAGAAGAATTGAAAGCTCAGTACGGTTGAGTTCACTCCAATTTTCGGCAGCGGAAGGCCCGAATGCATGGCCAGACTTTATACCTACCTCAAGTGCTACTTAGGTCCTTGGAAGCAAACCCCTGCGACAAGCGGAGGCCACGCACGGTTGACCGCGGTCAAAGTCTCGGCCGGCAGTTGAGTGAAGCGGGTAGCAGGTTTTGGACAACATAATCCAATTTTCAGGCCCAATATCTACTTGGGAGCAGGCGAAGTTGTCCGAAGTCGACGTGTGACGGATGAGTGACCAGATTTCGGACAAAAACACACAATACGCAGGTTGCCGCCAACAGAGAGGCCCTTCGAACTAGTGCGAGCCAGTCCGAAGTGCCCGAATATAGTATCCATGAAGAACGTCTTGCTACAAGCTACTCAGATGCGCAAATGATATCGTACAAATGGTATGGCGTGGTGAAGACTAACGACTCACGTGACAAGAATTTGGACATCGCATCAAAGATACCCTAGGGTAGTGTTGGGGCTTGCACTTCGCAAGAGAGCGAGCATAGCCACACATCTGAAAAGTCGCCCCCACTGACACACGCCGCAGAATAAGCAGGAATACGACCTGTTGCGGAGGCTGTGCTAGTTGACAATGAGTGATTGAGTAAGCACAGAGGAGCATTTAATGGAGATTGGTCACACACTTGCGTTGTGCGACCCAACAAGCAGCTCGATCGCCCGGATAGTACCAGACCGATATGCAGGAAGGTTTCGGTCAGTTTTTCAAGTACCTGTGTACTTAGACTGCATGCAATACTGCAAGTCTTGTTCAACAGTGCGTTCCGAGCCCTACGAGCGACGACCTAGGTCTTACCATGCGCTCTGCAACCCCTCAACATAAACACAGCCTGAAGACCTTCCGAAATACTCAGGCTCTTCCTTCCCCTAAATTCCTTTTATCTTAACTCTTGTCCAAGTAAAATCATCATTGACACCCTTTCCTAACCTAAAGGTTCAGTCAGCTGAAGTGAATTGTCTACACACTGTCTGCCTTTCACAGCTCCGTCAACATGCCCGCCTCTATTGGTTCTGCCTCCGTTAGTGCTGTCAACGACATTTGGCATCAGCACGAGGCACAGATCAAGGATTTATACCAGAATCAAAGAAAGGCACTAAGAGAGGTGAAGCGAATTATGGAGGACAACGGATTCCCAAAGACACCGTAAGATTGATCTAGCCCCCGCTCTGCATGTGTCAAAATATCGAGGGTTGCAGCTGACAGACTTGTCCCGCCCGCGATTAGGCTATCAACATGGGAATCAAAACTCAGAGAAGAGCTCCAACTTCGAAAGAAGGCGAAGTCTCACAACTGGCCTCTTATCTATCAACATATACTTCCCCGCCTCGAATGCCCTGGCAAGAAAAAACTGAAGAAACAAACGATTATTCGTCTCAACGGCTCCAAAATACCGTGGGACAAGGCTTGGAAGGAGATCAGGAGATCCGGCGCCCTAGCCATAGATCAGAAATCAAGTAAGTAGGAGATTAAAAGGGACAGACAACCAAGCTCTAGTGGTCTAATATGTGAGAGTGTAGCAACCCAGAATCCGCTGCCGCCCGAGGTTACAATTCGAAGCCCATCTCCGGGACCAATTTCTTCACCACGAACTCCGCCAGCAGCTCTGCCAGTCATACCCGCTGTGCCGACACGATCTATTGATACGGATTCTACATCGCTTGTCCCGCTGCAGACTTCTGTGGGTGCGCCACCTTTGCAACCAAGGAGCCTGACGTATTCCTTCTCTGTCTTTCTCTTGCAATGGTGCGCCTCAAGCATCCCGTGGCTGGATATGTGTCAGTCGGTGCAGCGTAAGTGTAATTGAGTCGTTTACCTCTAAACTCCATATGTGCTTACATTTTATGGTCTATTGCAGATATTTTTCGTGATGCAAAACAGACTAAACGACTCGAACTATCATTCTCATCGGAATTGAACGAATTCTTGGCCACAAGCGCCACCGCCCGCGCTGTTCGGTCCCGGACTCGCTATGATATGAGATCCCGAGATACTCGATTGGACTTGCTTCGCGACGATCGCACCATGCCACCCCGGCCTTCACCCGACCTCGGTTATAGGGTCGCAAAGTCCGGGGGTCAGATTCAGCTGAGTGAATTCATTCCAACGGCTATTTTCCTGCTATCAAACAAGATCTACGACCGTAACGATGGCGACGGTGGATTAGACCTCCTATTCTCACTTCTCGATCGCGACGCTTTCCTGGCCACCACGTTGCTACAAAGTCATATGCCAAGTGTCAGAGCTGCGTGGGAGTCTCTGTTCGCACTATCGATATATCGGAGCCGAAAGGATATATTTCGAATTTTTACAGACGTTGGAATTCGAAACCATTGGCTGAGCCCCGCGCGAACAGATGATTACGTACGTGGTGCCGTTGAAATGGGTTGCTTCGATGTCCTGTCCAAAATCGTGGTCTACTACTCTGAAACGAATCACAGTCACTGGTGGAGAGACAGTTTCGAGGCAATTTTAGTGGCATGTAGGAAAGGCGATATTGCATGCGCAAACCTGTTGGTTCAGCATTGCAATGTCAACGCCGGAAGGGTCCGGTCGCGAAAGGATCGGTCGATGTTCCAAGACCTTGTTGCGAATTTGGATGGCAGCAATGATGACTATGCGCTAGCACTTGATTTGTTCTTGGCCAGTGGTGCAGACGTCGACAAGTATTCTGCAAGGGATAGAATTGCGCACCGATGGAGAAGACTGACCCACAGACAAGCAATCCTCGACGCTACAAGGCCGACTATGCTGGACGAGATATTCTACGTCAATCGCTCATTGTTCGACAGAGCGCGTGCTTACAGCAAAGTCCCAGTCTCTAGGATCACCAGAACCGGCCTCCTTGTTGCTTTAGAGGATAGCTCACAAACACTGCGGGGATATCTTTCGACTCGACAGCGTGGCTTGCTCTCCTCGGGCTCACGACACATGCAGTCACTACTGGAGTTACTCCTGGCCGAACAGTTTTATATCTCGAAGGTCGTCGATATGAACATCGTTCGAGGTCTTTTCGAGCTTGGCGTCGACTTTCAAACTCCTTCTATTGCGCTGGACGTCCGGGACTTTTGGAGATTGGATGAATGGGACCCAGAATACATCCATGGCATCATCGACATTTCCCAGCGGACATACGAAGCGGGATACCTTAATTTCACATGGCATCAATTTCCTAGTCTGAAAGAAAAAACCGCCTTGTTGTATATGCTCCTTGCACAAGAGGGCATCATAGGTGAACACGTTCTAGAAAATGTTGTTGCACAGCACGGGACCAGCGCATTGAGGTACTTGATACCGCTTCAGACAGACTTTGCAACCAAAGCCCTTCGGGCGTTGATAAGAGCAGCGAGATTGAATAAGTTTGAAGACGTTGAGGCCCTCTTCCAAATGGGTGTCGATCCCAACGCATTCATCGTTTCGGACGGCATGGAATACAGCATCCAGGCAGTTGCAACTCAGGCCTCCATTTCCGAGCCCTTTTTTGAATTGCCGGACGGTGGGTGCAGCCTCGAGATGATGCAATTCTTGGCCAAACACGGCGCAAGGTTTGTTGTCACTCCCCAAGACACAATGCCATTCGATTTTGCATACTATCTGCTTCGGGAGAGCAAAGAATTTGATCTATTGGCCAAGATCAAATTCTTTCTCGGCACATTGGTAGACCACAAGATCCCGGGCTGTCTCCCATCATCATTGTTGGAAACTTGTCTCGCACAAACTTTCAGAACGACGGAGCAAAAAGGGAAGGGACTGGAAGTATTTGAATACCTCTTCAGGAAAGGGGCTGAGGTCGTCCCAGGTTCCCCACTTGCGGCCTTGGTGTATATGTCTGGAAGGGAAGACCTCATTCGAGACGTATTGTACTCTGGATCTGACTTGAACGCATACTGGGTCGATTGTCGTGGACTTCATATCACTCCCCTTCAAATCGCAGCTTTCAGAGGAGACGAGAATTTGGTCCGTCTCTTCCTACGGGAAGGCGCCAATGTTAACAGTCCCCCGCGTGGTCCTCGCGGGCGAGGTGTCACGGCACTGGGAGCCATCTGCCAGTGGTCTCCAGCCACCGAGGAGGAACATCAACGCAAGATGCGGATCTGTCTTCTCTTGATCAACCAAGGCGCATACATCAACCCCGTACACCTTGGACAGGTGTACACAATTCTAGGGGTGACAGCGATGGGGGGAGATCTGGAGTTGGCTGCGCTTTTGATCCGCGAGGGCGCCGACCTCAACGCAACGTCGGAAAATGGGACAGCTTTGGATATCGCTGCCCAGACGGGACGGTTGGATATGGTCAAGTTCCTCCTCAACGCCAATGCTTTGAGCTGTGTTCGTGGTGCAAATGGGTATGAAGGCGCCATTTCCACGGCTCAAAAGTGTGGCCATTTAGCTGTAGCAGATCTGATTCGAGAGCATGCAGCAAAAGTCGAGGCGGGGACTGTGTTCAACCCTGAGCTTTTGAAGCCGCAAGAGGATTGCCATGTTCCTGGATTTGTTTCAGACGATGACTCGCTAAATGACGAGTACTCTTCGGATGACGATGATGACAATATCACGTTGGGCTTAGAGGACGAGACATATGGACCTGCAGACTTCGGAGCAGGCGACATTGAGGAGGCGCTAGATCTACGAGGTGAGGAACCTATTCCAGTAGGGGTCGAGCTGGGAAACTTGGACGCAAATTTTGTGCTGTCGGAGGAGGCTTGGCCATCGGGTACGACGGAGTGGCATGGGCAGTCTTCCCACGTTCTGGACTCGACTGAATCGTGGACTGGGCTTGTGTCTGTGTCTGCGGTCGCTGGAGCACTCGAGAGCCGTCCAGAAGTGTAGGAGCTCAGGGAGAGCAATGCCCCGAAAAATATGCCTAGTCTAAAGAGGTGTGGGCGGAATTCTGCTTAAGCTTGCCAACAATACAACGACGTTCAGCTACGAGACAGGTATCTGCATTATAAGTGTCTGTTATAGAACCGCAGTAGAGTTTTACCAGAGGCTCCTGCTTCACAATTGTTAGTGCTTTTCTCCCAACCTGGGAAATACGAAATACAAGCGTGGTCTCACACTTACAAGATGCCGACCTTAATGCTTGTAACTGGGGTGTCCTCGCTTGGACCTATTCCTTGTGAAAGGGAGAGATTGTGTCGTTTCGCACGGAGGCTCCGCTTATATAAGCGACTCTTGGCGATGAATACTGTTCCGCCTCCATGCCCAGAAAATGCGACACTCCGTTTGGGAATGAGCGGAGGCGGAGCTCACTCAAATCACTCCAACGGAGCAACGCCTTTCATCCGACTCCGTTCCAACAAGACAGCGGAGCCAGGAGAACTGGCCCATTTCACGGCGATTCGATCGGATCCGAATATCTATCCAAATTATTTTCATACCATCGTATCAGCTTCAGATTCTTCAATTGCTTTCATCAAAATTGATAGTGGTGGTGATCCGTCCCGGTCCTCCGTTCCCGCCAGCACCGAGGCACATGCAGGCCTCACTTACACGTTAGGATGGACCACGATCTGCAGGTCAAGGCCAATAAAGGCCCGAAGGCATGCGCTACCTGTGCCAAAGTAGGTAAAGCGTCTGGAAATATGTACTTATTCAGGTTCAACCGGAACTGATTACTTATTCGGCTACATAGGCCAAGTCTCGTTGCATTCCTGGTCCGAGGGATGGTGTTTGCGAGAGGTAAGCAGTTGCCGGGCCGATCCGGACTTTATATCTATATCTGGTGGGATCCGTCCGGAGCCGGACGATTGACCTTAATATTTCGTCGAAGAACTCCGCGGGCATGTCTCTCTACTCTCCGCCGGAGATGATTCCTTCGTGGCAGAGTGGTGCTGGCCGACGGGGCTCACCTCCCCGGAACCCATGCCCTGCACATGCATCACAAGTTCCTTTGCAATTCAAGCCTCGTCGTGATCTTGAAATGATACCTGGCAGCCCGGGACGGTCAAACGCCATAGCCAAACAGCGCAGAACAAGAACTAACAAGAGGCCCGACACAGGTGCGACCGACTAAACAAGCCCTGCTCAGCACAAATCCCAGCGCCCCCACGCAAAAGGAAAGCACCCAAGCCCACCCGTGTCGCAGAACTAGAAAAGAGACTCGAAGACCTCTCCGCCCGCGTCGAATCACGCCAACAAGCCCAGGCCCAGGGCCGAACCCCAACGCCCTCGGACGGCGAGTCCCCGGCGACGGCAACCGCAGCAGCAGCAACCTCAGCCGAGAACCTTTCGCCGGCCGCAAAGCGCCGGAGGTGGGAGGTCGGACCGCTACAGCCAGCCTTTGGCTACATCTTCGGCGGCGAGGAGACCAGCGAGAGCCCGACGCGTGACGAGGACGCAGGACGTGCCGCCGCCGCTGCTGCTGCTGCTGCCAGCCGGCACCGGCCGTCACATAGTCCTGTGCTCTCACATAAGACGCTCGGTGTCGCGACGCCGGTGCTGTGGGATGATGGGGACAAGGGCTCGCGGACCTCGTCTACGTACCACAGCCGCCATGACTGGGGCGGGAGTCTTCCGCGGGTCATAGAAGCGGGAGTGTCGCCTGGTGCGCAGGGTGGAGGTTCCAAAGCTGGGCCGCAGTGGCCTAAGGGAGAGGAGGCTGAGAAGCGGTTGGCTGAGTACCGCGAGCACAGTGAGTACAGCTTTCGTTTATTCCTTGTTTCCGTGTCCGAGATGTTTTGGATCATTCTTCGGCGCTTGACTCTCACCTCCCATACTTGGTTGCTAATGCGTCTGAAGTGGAGCCCATATTTCCATTCATTGTAATACCAAGACACATGAACTCGGTGCAGTTGCGAAAAGAGAGGCCGTACCTGTGGAAGGCCGTCATGATGCAGACTCTATGCCTCGACGCAGGCCGCCAGATCCCACTTGGCAACGAGCTGCTCAACGAGATTGTAACTTCGTGTTTCCTCCAACCGAAAAAGAGCTTCGATCTCTTGCAGGCGTTGGAGATCCTTGTCGCCTGGTGAGTGTCCCTTGAGATGGGAAAAGGAAACCACATAGTCAGGGCATCTCGATTCTGACAGCGGGGTTTCCAGGTGGCATGTGAAGCTGCAGAGCTTCCAAATAACGAACTTATTATACCTCATGCGCTCTATGTGCGTATCGCTCGGTTTCTCGGAGTCGCAGGAGGCGATGAACAACCAGGAGCACGATTCAACCAGCCTGGAGCAGAAGCGGGCTTTCACGGGTGTTTATTATCTGGTGACAATGTCCGTCTCCCTTCCACGGTATACTTCTGTGAAGCCCAGCTGAGCTGAGTGGTGTACTACAGGATATTCACCACAAACAAAAAGCCCGACGCCTTCATGAACACGAGCTACCTGGAGTCATGCTGCCGAGTTATCGAGGAGAAGATGGAGTACCCGACAGATGAGTTTATCGCGTATCTCATCCGGACCCAGCAACTCTCACAGTCCATCTCCATGACACTGGCGTTCCGAAACGCCAGTCTGCCCCTGTCCATGATCATCAAGAGCTTCCAGGAGCAGATTGCACAGCTGCGGGCCTCGATACCCGAGAGTGTCAAGAAACACGGTAGGTCCCAACAATCCCATTCACCCCCAAAATCTGGCCGCAGTTGAGGCACGACCCAGCTGATCCTCCAAGCAGCCGCCATCAAAACTCAACTCCACATAGCCGAAATCCTACTCTACGAGGTAGGAATCCACGACGACCTCTCCGCATCCATCCCAATGACAGAGCGCCTCGAGCTACTATGGGAGTGCCTCAAAGCAACACGGTCGATGCTCGAGGCCCGCTTCGAGATCCCCATGGTCGAACGGCCGCGGCAGACGTGCCTCTCCTCCTTCGACTACACCTACGCCATGCTCACATCGCTGCGACTATCAACGCTCGCGCTGCCCGGGTGGGATCTCGCGCTCGTCAGGCGCGAGCTGGACGCGGGCAAGTTCCTCGACATGCAGATCGCCGAGGTGAAGTGGATGCTCGAGAAGCGGAGCGGCGGGATGTGGCGCGCCGACGAGGACATCGTGGGCAAGACGGGGCCCTATGGCCGCGCGGCGAGGAACCTGCGCGCCACGCTGGACCCGCTCGAGACGCTGTACACGCGGCTGTTGCAGCTGCGGATCCCGCTGCAGGCAGAGCTTCTCGCCGCGGTGGAGCGTGAGAATGAGAACGAAACCGGCGGTGGGGGCCGGGAGGTGTTGGAGCAGGCGGCGGCTCCTGGCCAGGCCGCGGAAGCACCCATGGGCGAGGGCCAGCTCGGGGCCGCTGATCCGACCATGCTGGATTTCACGCAGGACCCGGAGGGCCCTTTCTGGCAGGATATGTACCGGGTGAACGAGTGGGAGACCAACTTCTCGTCGTTGTTTGGGTGGAGTGTGGATGACCATAGCGTGCCGGTGTATGCGACGCCTGGCACCCGGCTCGAGAACGCCGAGGCTCTCACCAATCAAATACCGACGACACTAAGGATGGAGCAAGGTTAGAAAATTGTATGCGACGATTTTCATGGAGGGTCTGGTGCCCAGTGACGTTGGCGTTTGTGTAGGAGGAGATGCCCGGCTTCTTTCCATACGTGGAATCCTGCTTCCGCTGTGTTACGAGCGTTTCTCGTTCATGTGTCGCCTCTCCTGTCTTTGACGGATGCTCTGCTTTTCCCAGCGCTGCTTGGTCTTCAGTACGTCAACAGTCTCGACAAAGCCGACGAGAATGATCCTCTGCCCACTAGTGATTTCGGCGCCGGCGTCTAAAAATGAAAAGCATGTTTCAGTACTCAACCATTGCCGATACAAAGGATTTGTCGCCATGGAAGACTTCCCAGTCCGCACGTCGATATGTGACAAAAGTACTTACGCTCCAGTCCCGCGTCATGCATGAGCAGCCCGCCCTGCTCCACTCGAAAGGTCTTGCCACTCCCCTTAAAGAACGTGCCGCCGCCCTCGAAGGCGTCGTGGTGATTGAGCAGCAGCGAGAAACTCAAGAGACACCCATCGCTGTGAAGTGAAAGCGACGCCTGCTTCGAAGGTATAGGATATACTGGTACCTCGATCCGTTTCCTGCTGGCAGTGGCGGGCTCCTCTGACCCAGCGTAGCAGACAACGAACAAATCCTTGAGGCTGAGATCCTGGGGTCTGAACCCAGTCTTGTTGGCCATCTGGGTCAGGATTCTTTCCAAGACCCATCCATGGACTACATCCCCAACAGTATTCTTCTTTCCAAGATGAGAGGACGCGTTGTCGTCGTCAAAATGCTGCGTCAGCTCCGACACTGGCACGTCCGTCGTTGCAAACTTCTCATGCCGGTCGGTCTGGAGTCCACCTTGACGCTGAACGTAGTCAGCTACTGAGTTGAGTACCGTCTCGCACTCCTGGACGCTGAAAATGTTTGGTAGTATAGTGGGCTGGAGACGCTGGGCTGTGTTTAGGATATATGCCGTCCGGTTCTGAGCACATGTCCGTTGCGAGGGCGGTGGGAGCCCGGCAAGCTTTGCGCGCCGTGCTTGGTCCGCTCGGTCCTGACGATGCTGTCTCAAATCGGCTGAAACAGAGTCTCCATCGTCGCCAAAGAGGTCGAAGTCTTCCTCCGAGTCCGAGTGATCGGGTGATGAGGGCACGCCAGGTGCTGATCCCATCCTAGGCATTTTTCTTTGGAAGTTCCGGCGCGCCAAACCGTCAAATATGAAAGTCTAGCAAGGCTCCGCAGAATCCCGAAATAGACTGATTGATAGTTTCAGAATAACCATGATATATAGTGATTGCCGGTCTTTCGTTCTGTCTTTATATACAGAGCCACCTCGAAGCACTCAGTGGGCAAGTTCAGTTGATTTAGCCAAGGAGACATGCTCAGCTGTAAGACAGCTGGTGTACAGCTGGCAGCTCCTTGCGCGTGGGATCAAGTCGAATGCTGCAGTCGACTTGTCTGTGTTTGTGCTCCATTTTGCAACACGTCCATGCCAGACAGCTCGTACAAGATAGGCAATATTAACTTCGTCTTCAAGTCAAACTGCACCGCACAGCCGAGATCCCCATGATATCAATCCGTTGCGACTGGTATGACTTCAGTAATGCCAACGAGCTTCGTATCTGGACCGGAACTTGTGGTTTGTTCACATATTGGCGGAGAGGGATTCAACCAAACCCAGCTTAGATGACACGCAGCCATCAAAAGTACACAATAATGTATCGTAAACACCAAAGCAGACCTACATGTAACAGCAATAGACGATGCTCACAATAAGCTTCGGTGCCGCCTCGGCCGCGTATCATCCGCAGCACTATCGATAAGACACATCGAGAACGTCACCTCGCCGCCACCTTCCGACATCAGAGTGCCCGCTCACTATCAACCACATTTACGCCCAGCGATTTTTTTACATTTTCTGTATTAAAATTGGAACGTTTTCTCTGCTATTTTCTGCATTAGGTCCTCAACATGAAGATTCCACTATCAGTTATTCTACCTGGTGAGACATCCGAGGCATGCTGCACGTGCGCCACGGTGCTCTCGGAAGTCCCCAGGTACTCGCCCCAGACCGAGAAGCCGTACCCGGCTGATAGGAGGCTGGACTGTTGTCCGAGGGTGATTTGTGGGCGGTGTATTCATGTAAGTTATCTTTTCTCCCTCTCTCTCTCTCCTTCGCCTTCCTCACTCCACCATGAGGAGACGGCACCCTCGAATCCAGGGCTGACAGTGTACTTCCACTCTCAGGAAAACGCCCGCTTCGCCTCATACTGCCCCTACTGCCAGGTCGCCAGCGAGGCATCAAACCCCCTACCACAAGGCCTCCGCGAGCCGCCCTCATATGACACCGCGACATCCCAGACCACCACCAAGCCGCGGACAACAGATACGTCCGACGAAATCAACGAAGACGACGCACCGCCACCATACAAGCCATCATCCCCGCACCACCAAACCCACAACCCCCAAGACGAGAAATCCAAGTCCCGGGGCAGCCCGCCACCCCCACCAGACACCCTCCACTTCATCCACCCGACAGAAGACAGCATCCCCTCCCTCTCGCTGCGCTACAACGTGCCCGCCGCCGTGCTGCGGCGCCACAACAACATAACCTCAGACCACCTGCTCTCCGCGCGGCGCACCCTGCTCGTGCCGGGGTCGCACTACCCCTCCGGTGTGTCCCTGTCCCCACGGCCCGTGGGCGGCGAGGAGGAAGAGGCCCGCAAGGCGCGCATCAGGCGGTGGATGGTCGCGTGCAAGTGCGCGTCCTACGATGTCGCAGAGTTGTACCTCGCGCAGGCCAAGGACGACCTGGGCGAGGCGGTCGAGAGGTACCTTGCTGATGAGGAGTGGGAGAGGGCGAATCCTCTGGAGGGGCCGAGGGGCAAGGGGAAGGGGAAGGGGAGGGTGGGGCCGAGTTTTGGTGGTGGTGGGACGTGGGCTGCGCAGGCTGCGTTTTTGAAGCGGCAGGGACAGTCGTGAATCGGAGGAACAAGTTGACCCCGCGGGGGGAGGGGGCATTAGAGTGAGTGAGCGAGCGAGCTAGAAGCTGTGTAAGATGATTTGTTGAGCAAGCCAGACTTTCTTGTTGATTTTCTGCTTTTACCCATGGTTGGTATATCAAGTATGTCCTGCACCAGACGCCCGGCAGAAGAACCCCATCGTCTCACCAAGCCATACTTATGTGTATATATACAGATCGCATACCTTGAAACAATCATTAGATGCTATCGCCACCCTATTCCACAACGCCTTGTCATACAGTAACCACTCTAGAATGCAGAGCGTGTGCGGATATCCTGTATGGTCTTGTTAGCCTTGAGCTGAGAGAGAGAGAGAGAGCGAGAAACAGAAAACTCGGGTCAGATTGCACTCACCGAAAGCTTGCGCTCGACCTCCCGGACCGAGCGGTCCAGCTCTCCCGCGATCATCAGCTTCTTGTCGTTGGGAAGCAACGAGTATCTCTCGCAAAGGTCGCCATCAATCACGCCCTTGACCGGGGCGTAGTAGCCACGGTACATGAGGTGGTCCCGCCCTGCGAGCGGTGCATCCTCGGCCCTCATGTGTTGCTCCAGGCTCTGGAAGAAGTCCACATCCTCTCTGCTCACGAATGGAATAAAGACACCGATAGTGCCCTGAATGCCAGCCCACAACAGCACCTCTTGGCCGCCGACCACGAGACTCGTCTTAGTGATGCTGGTGGGAAGGTCCTGGGTGTAAAAGTGCGCCATAAGGTCCACTCTGTGGGGCGTGGCGTGAAGGTACGGCCGTGCGTGGGTGAGGTGCACCTCGGAGCCTGGCTCGTCAGCCTCCAGACTGGCCTTCTCGGGACACCGGAGGATCCAGACGTTGCCGAACTTGTCGGTACCAGCGACTGACTCGTAATCGACCATTGTCGTCGAAGTTACCCATCGGTTGACAGTATCAGAGACAAAAGGTATTATCTTGTTGGTCTCGGGCTTGTACACGACGTAAGTCACGCCTTGCTGCACGTCACTGACGACAATGCGGTTGCCTTGGGCTTGAAGAGACACGATCAGGTTTGGTGTAACATCAGCCTGTGACTTTCTCAACAGCTGCCGCAGACCCAGGTCGTAAATCCGTAATGTTGTGCCGATACCAGCCAGCAACCTGCCCTGGAACGGTAGCAGAGCCATAGGCGGCTCTTCGATCTTGGTCTTGTGGATGAACTCCAGTTCCCTTCCGTTCTCCTGGAATCGATAGATATGGATGTAGCCTTCGGTGAACTGGCGTGGGTTGAGGATCAAGTCCTTGGCCGTGCCTACGATCAGGAAGCTTTCGCCATCCTGGCTTGCGAAAGGTACTACAGCCATGCTCACTGCTGCCTCGTTCCCCTCCAGATCAACCCTGTATGTAACGCCAGGTTCGTCTGAAGCTGGATCAACTACATTGATGCAAGATGCCCATCGTCCACGCCCTCGGGGGTATCCAAAGTCTTCTGGTGGGAGGACCGTGGAGTCACCATTGACGACTCCTGGATCCGCCAGGAGTTGCTGTCTCAACTCAGGGGGCAACGTGTTGTTGTCGGCCTCAATTGTGTAGAAATAAGGCTGTTCGGGGTGTTTGACCAGCTTCCTGGGTGTGTAGGTAAGCGGCACCGACTTCTGGATCAGGTTTTCACTGAGCTTCTCGACCGAAAAGATTCTGCTGCGTCGTCAGTATGCTTGCGATACAGGTAGCAATTGCAAAATCTCGGGGATTGTAGGTTTCGTCAGAAGGAACAATTGAAATCTAAAAAGATTACAAGGCCTCATAGCCAGAAAAGGCAATCGGTATCCCTTTTATCATCATGAAAATTCCAGGATTGTTGTTGTGAAAATCGAGAGTACTGACCGCAGGTAGTTGGCGTGGATGCCTACTATGCCCTCCACGCATTGCTCGCTGTTGAAGCTCCAGCCCCATTCCAATTCAGGATAATCGAGAGGCGTCATCATGAAGCTTCGGGTGAGAGGATCGGCATATCCAAGCCATGATCGGGAGCTGAGGGCAAGCACGCAGACCGACCCTTGGCAGGTCACCTGGAATAAACGCACAGACTTGATGCCCAGGAACTTTTGTCGAGTGTCTGTAAGGTCGCCCGTGATCTCATCCAGGACCGTCCGCAGGTAGACGCCCGAGTGCAGGCCAATGTGTAAGTAGAGGGTGGACCCCCCGGTAGCCGAATCCTCCATCGCCATGATGGACAACGAGGATGGAGCTGCAGACAAAGCCTGGACAGACTTGTTCTCGAGCGTGGAGTCAGGATCCAGACTCAGCACACGGACTGTGCGGTCGTCACAGCCTACGGCCAAGAAGGAGCTCCTTTGTCGGCCCTCAGGGACATCGCCGAGACTCAGACACGTCACTGTGCCGAACATTTCCTTCTTCTCGTCGTACTCGGCGAGTGACCCATCCTCGTCCATCTCGAAGTAGACGATCTCGCCCGAGCTGAGAGCGATGGCGACCTGTCTGGAATTTGTGGTTGCGGCGACAATGGATCTGTGTTGAGGTGCGCTCCACTCATTCACTCGGCCGCTCCGGATATGCCTTATTCCTTTCGGATGCACTTGAATGAGACCGTCATCTCCCAGTTGTTGGACGGCGAGAGTCGGGACTGAGTCCAAGAAACCAGTATCGCTGACTTGCTCGACAGTTTCGCCGATGCTTAGGACCAGCGTGCTGTTCGTGAAGGACAGAATAATGTACGCGTCGAACTGGTCGTCGCTCTGAAGCTTCGTGGTCCAGACTGCGGATGGCGTGCCAGGGAGCTCCGATGCCACGATTTCGTTAACCTCGAGGCCGTGTTTGAGCGTGCGGAATGTGCTGCGTGCGCCATTCCCGCTCACGGCGTAGATTTGTGGCGCGTCGTCGTCTGTGAGATTTGCAACCTTGCAGTCCAACAGCGGGTTCATTGAGTTGACACTCTCAACGAGGGCCAAGTTCTCGTTCGGGCGAGGGTGGAAAAAGGCTGGCTCGTAGGCGGTTGTCGGGTCGGTGGGGTAGTTGTCGCTGCTGAACTCGAGCTCCTCGTCGTCATCGCCAAGCTTTTCGAATTGATAGAACTGGTGATTTCCGAACTCGCTCGCCACAAACAAGAACCCACTCTTCAGGATGCACAAACTAGATGCAACCGGAACGGTGTCAAAATATTTGATCTTCAAGCGCTCAACCTCGCCAGTGGGGTTGCCTTCAGCGTCTTCGACCATGTCAATGGTCACCTTGAACAGGTCACCGTCTTCGGTCTGCAGGAGGAAGAAGAAAAGACCAGCACTGTTCTTGAGCTTGTGCATGACTCCTGCAACAATGGAACGCTTGCGCTGGGGGTCCTCTGTTGCGCCTCTCCGCCGTGGGATGGGCACCCGGAAGGCCTCCTGGTTAGAGTGCCTATATGTGACATTCTCCTCTCCGCAGACAAGCACGCCAGAAGGGCCGTCGTTGCCTCCCGGGACCTGGAACAGCAGGCTCGAGGTGGGGTCGACAGGCTCCGACCACTTGCGAACCACATGGTTCAATCCCAGGTCGAGCTCGTAGTACACCAGTTGGGTTTCCGCCTCCCGGGCGGCCTGGCCTGAAGAGTCCTGGTCCGCTTCCATGTATTCGGTCTCGAGGGCGGCGAAAACGGGATTCGCATAGCCGACGTCGAGGGCGACGAGGGAGAAAACGAGCACGCCAGGCTTGTGTGCCTCCAAGGGAGAGGAGATTGTGAGCTCTGCCTGAGAATTCCGGTTCAAGACGTAGACAAGCTTGTTCTTCTCGACGGAAGCAATCAAACAGGCTCTGCCCTTGGGGTCTGCTGCGAGGAACTGGCCCGGGATGACACGGCGGATCCCCGACTTTCCGAATGTTTCGAGGTGGATCCGCGTGAATCTGTTCTGGGAGGGTTGGTACTCGACGATGGCGATTCTGCCCGAGTCGGTGGCCAGGATGATGTAGTCTGTAACCGTTATCAGCAAAGGTCTGGAACACGAGATGGGCCCTTCGTACAAAGGCAGACACAACCCGATCATGGTGGGACTAGCGATGGATCTGGCAGGTCGGCTTTAAATCACTAAGAGCCCACGCTTTAAGAAGGGGAGGTGGGTTGCGATGAGGGCTGGGCTTACCTTTGTTGCTTCCTGCCAGGCGGAAGGCGGCGACGGACCTGATGATGCCAAAGACATCGTGGGAGAGCAGCGTGATGACCTTGCCCTGGGTGGGATCGGGCCGCAGGAGCGAAAGACGCGAGCCAGAGGCCGTGATGATCTGCTGCTCCTTGGTGCCTGAGAATTGGCCGAGGATGGCTTGTGTGATGGTTGACGGCGGCTGGATCGTCAAGGAGTACAGGAACATGTTGGAAGTGGTCGCCATCTTGACTTCTAGGTCGCAGATGGCCTGCGCAGAGCCCTCATGGGTCTATTGACGCTGACGTTGGGCGGGTGGTCGCGCTGGTTGAGGGTTGAGGGCTGAGGTGGGTTGTTTGTGAAGCTCGAAGCTCCAGTTTGTTGCCTGTTCCAGGCGCGACGAGGCAGGCGAGGTCAAAAGCTCCCAACCAGCTCAGAGAAAAAAATGCCATGTACCTGCTGCGCCACTTTTTAGTCCGAGCTTCAGCCACACCTACCCCAAGCAAGTTCCCCAAATCATGAGCTCACTATTCTTCCTACCTCACTCTGTTCGCATTGTCATTTTGCGAGGCTCGAGGATATAAACTACTACGTTTGTAGTAGCCCCTCTCTTCTTCACAGCACTGGGAGGCATACCTGCTCCCATCAATTGAATTGCAATGGCACCGTCAATTGAGTCGGCAGCGCGCGCTGCGCTGAGCACCATGTGCCGGCAATGCGCCCGAACCACAGCAAGACGATGGGCTCCTCGGGTGGCAGCACCTTCGACAACTACACGGACACTACATACGGGAAAGCCTGCGAGGCAAGCAAGGGGCTCAGTGGGCGCTTCGAGGCCAGACGGAACCACGCGATCCTCGTCGAGCTTTGCCACAGCCTTGGGCTTCAAGAACGAGGCCGACAGCGACGCCAACGCCTCCAAGAAACAAGTCCTGACCGAGGACAACCTCTTCCACTCCTACACCGACTCGCCCATCCCCGAGATCCGACAGCGTGCGGCCTTCATGCGCCAACATGCCTACTGCCCCTGCCCAGAGCACCGCCCAACCCGACTATCCGAGAGTGGCACGCCCCTGCGGCAGGACTCCGAGACCGCCCAGCTGCCCCCAGCGCACGTCAACTTCGAGTGCCCGGACTGCGGCGTGCCCGTATACTGCAGCAAGGAGCACTGGATGGCTGACTACGAGGCGCACCTCGAGGTATGCGACACGCTGAGGCAGATCAACGAGGACGACCACGACCTGCGGTCCGGCAGGTTCTTCCCCGAGTTCCAGTACGCCGGCCCGCAGCTGGAGGAGGCCATGGTGAACATGACCAACTGGGACACCTTCTTGTACACGAGGAATTTTGAGGCCATCAACTCGGACAGGAGCATGCGCCAGGCCACGAGGCTGCTCACCTACCCCGTGACAGTGGGAAGCATCCTGCACGAGCTCAGCCCGCACACTCTGCGCGCGGGAGGCCAGCTGACCCCGGAGGGCCTGAAGAGCTTCAGCGCCCTACGGTACACCCTGCACCCGCCCAGGACGGGAGGCGGTACCGAGGTCAAAAACCTGCGCCTCGAGGCACCGCCAGTCCGTCTGTTTGTCCTTGGCGCACGCGCCGAGTCATCGCTGCCGCGTGACGCCTGGGTCCAGCTCGCCCACCTCTTCCCGCGCTCCAGCTTCCACCTGGTCTTCATCGGCCCGGAGGCTATGGCAAATCGTGACGACGAGTTCCCGCTCCCAGAGAGGACACCGGGCAACCCATTCGGGGCTATCGTTGAGAGGCCATGGCAGAACATGAAGATCAGCACTATTGTTGATTACTACCACACCATCCACAAGACCGGCCACTTCTACCCATACGACCCTTACTTCGACTGCTTCGTGCTCTTCCACCCTGGCCTGGGCCACCCCGCTAGCTCACACGAGTGGGCTGAGACCATCCCCATGCTGCTGGAGACCAAGGCGCCCATCATCGTGACGGGTTACACACAGTACGACATGGAGAGGGATATTGATTGGGTCAACAAGACCGCCGCTGGCGAGTTCGACCTGTTGCTGAAGCCTGGGGAGAACATCTTCAGGAGTCTGAGGTGGGATCTCAACGATATGGACCCCCAGGATGTCACTTGTGGTAACTGGGGAGTGTGGGCCTTCCGTGGAAAGAGGTGAGTCCCTTGTGCCCATTATGCGAAACCAGCAAAACACACGGTGCTAACAGATCGAACAGATACGAGACAACGAGGAAAGATGTAGAGTAAACCCGTGAACCCCACATTAGCGGGCCCATGTCGGAGGCCAGGATGGGCAGGGTTGCAATGTGTACCATCTATAGTGTATATTGTTTGTACATAAGCCACGGTCTCAGAATCCAATGTCACATCTCAGCGCTGACTGCCTCTGACAAGTCCTGTCTCAACTGCCCCGGGCCTGAGTTCCTCACCGCGTCTACTACGAGACGGGCAGCATCCATTGACAGCCGACTGGGAAGAAAAGCCATCTCTTGCCTCACCCTGCGTTATTCACCGATCGTGATCGATGTGACCTAAAGTCTGCACTGACACCACGCGTGCTTCACGGGATTCGAAGCTGCCGAGCCCTTGCAAGGCTTGACCGCTCATCCTGGGATGGGCGTGAGTCGCATTCTCTGGGCCACAAGGTGTTAAAGATGGTAATTTTGCGAAGGAACATCCTTCACGCTATCGAATAAGACTCAAAGATGACGAATACAGAGGCCTCAAGACAGAACAGGCTGAAGAATCCACGGTACAGTGTGAAGCTCTTACCATGCGACGGCATCGTGGGCAATGGCATCTGGTAATGAAAGCGCCCAATGCTCTGAGAAGAAGCCGAGCTGAGGCTAAGGCTGACGCCAGCAAGCCAACCGGGGTGCGCACAATTGAATGTCGTAAACGCCCTCATCTCGCTTGCATTGAGATCAATGCGCGAATGTACCAAAGGCTAACTGATGAAATCGAAGCACTAATCAGATAAACTAGATAGACCCAAGCGTTGTATCAGACGAGGGTGATGGGTTCCTCACTGCATCTATCAAAAAGGGGCAGCCCACCCCCATTGCTAGGTAGACAGAAGAAGATGCCGACCTTGAAATACGTATCCACCGTCTCTAGAACGGGATAACCGATCAGACCATACGCAACTCTGTCGGATGCTGCCCACTCTCCAAGCCCCTGGGCACTGCCAAGCAGGATTAGTGACATATACTTCCACTATTCGGAGGGACCACGAGTTGCGAGCCAGTCCACAGCACAGTTTACCAAAGGCGCTCTGCTGGCTCCGGTGAAGGTATCCAACAAATCCTCGGAGACGTCGATAGGGCCAGGCAGAGGACGGGTCCTCGTCACGAGCAGCAAAGAGCCGCCTTCAACCTCGCCCATGAGGTAGCGCTCCGGCCCATCGCGTGCAGCCCTGCCCTCGATACTCCTGCACTCACAGCAGAAGTCTACGACATAGTCTGAACTTCCGTACGCGAAGATGCCGCGGTCGTAAGAAGCCTCGTCGAAACTCGCCATGCGGTCGCGGCTGGCCTAGCTCCACGACGGTGCTCTATACACGTTCGGCTTCGAGAGCTGCTCTAGCAGCACGGCCCAGCTGTCAGCAACGTTCACACCGAAACCCCAGTATAAACCTCGCCAAAGAACACCCTTCCACAGGCCTGCAAGGTACTCATCTCCAAGAATGTCACCAAAATACCCAGCCAGACCCGATATCGCTGGAAAGCGGTCTTCAGGGTAGGTGAAGAGCCTGCGGGAAAAGTCCGCTGCGTCGTTGGACCACTAAGTGTAAACCTCATCTTTTCGTCATGTCGGCTTCCAAGTGGTCCACTTGGAAAAAGTCAACGCCGTTGTCTTCATGGTCAGAACTGTGTCCAAGCGTCTAGGATCCGCTCGGACAGATGAAGTGGACGGTGTTGTGGCTAAATGCAACCAATCTCTTTGACAGTGCGTACTCCTGGTAAGTCCATCCACGCTGGGCCCAACATAGAGACAAATCATTGACCCACCTGTAGAATGAAAAGGGGATATAGCAGCATATGGTAGGCGTACCGTCTGAACCCGACTCGATGATGAACCTGAGCCAATGGCTTGAGTCGACGACTACGAAATTGTACTTAGTGTCGACAGATCCTTGGTACCACGTTCGGTCGGCCATTCATGCCTGACTCACCGTCGTCTCTTTTCATATTCACGTTTACAATCAACATCGACAGACCGAATGAGCAGCCGGGGGCCCTCCACATATAGTCCATCGTCAGCGAAAGCTCAGTGGTCCCAGTGCCGTTGAAACCAACCCGCACAAGTGCGTCTTCGACATCTGTGGACTGGATTGTATCCCTCAGCATTTTGCATAGCCCACAACCATTTCCTGCAGAAATACAGAGCCGGGGAAGATCCGGATAGATGTCGTTGAGCCGGTATTCAACTGGCAGCTTGCGGAGTCCGTCATCTTGGTCCAGCGTGCGAAAGCGTTCAGTATCTTCGTCAGCTACAAAGCTTCCTGCGACTTTGTCATTGAATATGACGGCTCTGCAGTTGTTGTAGAACCTAGCGTTCTTGCACATAGTGTATTGCACAATCCTACAGTTCAAACAGGAGCTGTGCGGAGTTAGACGAGGACATCTTCATTCGTTGTTGTCAGCACGTATACCATAATTGATGTGGTGTTACCCTAGGATAGTAAGCACCTCATTGCATCCGACTTCGAAGTATTAGTGGCTGATTAAGCCCTGGCCACCTACCCCGTCGAAGGTCTTCTTCTGGACGCTCTAATTTGCTTCTTCTTACTTAGAGATATGGGGGACACTTAATTCGGATTAATCTACTGGTAGTGGTGGGCAATTTCAACATTTTTCCAACATGTATGAGTGTGAATGTGTTTTCGTTTTCGTTTCGAATCCCTCATGACATAAAATATATGTGGTGCCTTCTCACAGTGGTAAACGCTCAAGGCCCAGCGTTTAAAGAAGAAAAGAACAATGCCAATAACAGTGCAGACTTCAGGAAAGAAATCGCCTAGCATGCGGGTCAACATCAACAATCATGCAACCATCAACTATAGATCCATTCCTTCTCGAATAGACGTCCCGAATCACCCAGAAGTCATTCTCTGAAAAGTCCATCCTGCTGTGAAAAGGAGTGTACATAATAGTTTGCCAATCATCATCGATCGTCCCAGGCCACAACTTCGACGCGGCCCTTCTCTCCACGGGATCAGATCCTGCATGCCAGTGGCGGAAGCCCAAGATGTGTGTGAATTCATGGGCGAGGATAGCCCGCATGTGGTTGGAGTGTCCGAAGCCGTACGCTAGATACATGGCGTTGGGGGAGACGAAAACCTTCCTCGCCCCAGGAGGGTCACTTGGGAAGAAGGAGTGAGCGAGGGTGCCCCTGTTGAGGGTGCGGCGATAGCGGATGCTGAAGACCTCACGGCCAGCAACAGTAGTGTAGAGGAAGGTAATGCCCAACCTCTCCCCTGTGAACACCCCGGCCACTTCAAGCACATCTCTGATGAGCCACTCTATGGCCCATTCCGGTATGTTTGCGTCCCTGAAGCTTCGTATGTCCACGTTGAAACGGATCTTACGATCGCATGGCATCAGGCGGTGGATTTCGCCATTGGTCAGATTCATACGGGCCTGCCGTTCGGCGCTCAATGGCAGCCCCTTGTCGGGGCCACTATGGCCCCTTTCCTCTGTCCCAGTCTGGTAGAAGCTTGGAGGGGTTTCTACACTCTTGCCATAATCGAGCAGCTGTCCATCAGAATGGATAACCGGAGCTATGTTTGATGTTGTGATACCGATGATAGACTTGCTTCTGGCGGAGCTGCCAACATCCCCGAAATGGCGAGGCTGGATGTTGAGATCCAAGGCGCAAGTGAGCTGGCCAAACTCTGAGTCTGGTTGTTTGTGTCGGTGTGTTGTATTTCCCTCCATCCTGGGCATCTGTTGATCAACTTGGGTTGTGGTATTGTGTTGCATTGTGAACTTGAATAGCGTGGTCGAGTGATAAGACAGCTATGTGGCTGTGGAGAGTTGGCAGGATAAAGCTGTTCTGGGGGCTGCTCCGAACTGTACTAGGGCTGTAGGCACTGAACCCCTATTGAGTGACGGTATGCGAGGCTGACCTGAAGGTGATTAAGGGTAGATAGAACTTGATGAAGTCAAGATTGAAGATCGAAGCATGAAGGAGGAGCGAGAGGAGACGAGATTAAATAAAGTACTGGGCTGCTGCCCTTCAACCTGGTTTGGTGACACAAAGCGGCATACCTGCCCAGATGACTGCTACCCCCATCAAAGCTGGATTGGTGGGTTTGACAACGGGCACCCACCAAAAATCAAGGGTCACTGGAGTGAAATAGTGTTGTGATATCTTCAACTCTGGCGGCCACTTAGAGTTGCAGCGGCACAGCGGCCCAGTGGCCCCCATCTGCAGATCACGACCAAGAGGAACAGACCCCGGATTAGCGGACTGCCGAGACCCCTGCTATATGCAGGTCTCCTGCACTTATTAATAGTCATCAACGTCTGGATGCAGCATCGAGGGTAGTTGTTTTCACAACCCCACACCGCGGGCTGCGTTTGTCTTGATCAGGTTCATATCTCATTTTCTTCCAGGTAAAACCGGTGATCGTTTCCATGCAGACTGACATATGTAGGACTTTTCACTGGGCAATAAAAAGGCTGAATATGTTCTTACCAAGCAGCAGGAAACTACTCAAGGGGGACGTGGAAAGGCCCAAGAAAAGTTGCAGGCCTGTGGTATCAACGACAAGCAGGAGGCGTGGGGAGATATCTAATAAGCGGGTCGGTCACCAGAAAAGCCAGGAAGCCGTCAGTCAGCTTTGACTGAGCTTTCTCCAGTCAGGCAATTCAAGTTGTCTGGCAACAGCAAGTTCGTCTCCCGAGTCTGCCATAATACAACAGTAACAAGGAGCCTCGGGCGGGCGCCTCTGCAAAGGCACTGTGTCACTTGAGGATTTTAGCCCAGATGGGAGAACGGAGATGCACATAGAGCCCTGCACTGCTGGAACCAAGTTTGTGCAACCTATTGTGCCAACAGCGTGGCCATTGTTCAGACAAGCAGTGTATATGATAGTTAGTTAAGAAGTGCCATATGGATCTGTAGACACAGCACCTCACAACCACTCATGAACCATTGCCAAAGGGCCATCTCAATTCAATTGTATTTTCTGGTCTGTCCAAAGCCTCGTCAACCAAGTGAGGCAAGGTAGGTAATAGCTTCGTACACAGCATATTAAAAGCCAGCCTCCTCAGAGGGCTGGCTGGCTGCCTGGCCACATGGAAACAACCACCACCCACAAGCGGGTAGTGAAGCAGAATGAGAATAAAAGCCAGGCAGTGAGTGGATGGACAGTCCTCGGGGCAACAAGCCAGAGTAGGCATGAAGAGCAGCAGCGCAATAACACGATATAGACCAAGACTCTTTCCCGGCACTGCCATACCTAATTTTCACAGAATAGTGTCTCTTCTCTTCTCTTCTCTTCTCAGGTCTAAGCTATGCTAACACTGCACAAGGGGCCCAGCTTGATTCAACGTACACGGCCGGTCACTCGCACCACCCACCAGCAGCTAGCTTCCTGACCACCACTGACAACCCAACCCATTCAGATAATTCAACTACTCAAGTAATGCATGCATTATCTCGCCTCGCCTCAGGCCTTGCGTGCTTGGTCCCCACTCAGACAGGCGTAGCAGGAGTCTTAGGCTTCTCCATACCCTTCCCACCACCACCACCGGCCCCACCCCCAGCCATCCACGAGAACGCCGACGCGCCCCCAACAGGATTCGACCGCGTCGCAGCCGCCTTGGGTTTATTGTCCGCAGCAGACGTGGCGGACGTCGGGGTCGGGGGCGCCCCGGAGACCAACGTGCTGCTGCCCGGCGTGGCGGCACTGACGCTCCGCCGGACATTGTCCCAGCGCACGGGAGCCGGCGCGGACGAAAAAGAAACACCGCCGCCGTTCTGGTCGAACGCGGACGCGGCCCCCTGGCTCTTGCGCCGGCCAAACTCCCCGCTCGACCGGGCCGCAGCTGCAGCAGCAGCGGCTGCGGATGTAGGCGCGTCGAACCCACCACCTGTGCCGTTGCTCCGGGTCGCCGCCCCCGCGGACGAGGATATCGAGACCGACTTCTGCGGCTTGAGGATCTTCATGTTGCGCCCGCCCCTGCCCGCCGGCTGGTACCCGCTCAGCCCGTTCTCGCCGCGGTGGGGCCCGGCCTCGCCGCCCCCGCCGCTGGCTGAGCCGCCTG